>JANFOE010001858.1:0-436432 GCA_025667525.1 Glebionis coronaria
GCTTTCCAATACACATGTTCAGAGTCTTACACATGACCTACCACAGTGCTGTTTGATGTTAACACTCGAAGAATTTCTACTCGTCACTATGAATACTAAATAGTGTCACTATGAACATTCTGGCAATATCACAAGAATAGAGCGTAGGACTCTATTAATCTTTCAATTGTGTTCTAATGATGAACAACAACTGAATGTTTGGAATTGTGTCCAAATGAGATGTTTTGATGTATCTCTTTGGCTCTAGACTCTATAAGTGCAATTATATATTTGGTGATCAGAGGCTATAGAGGACTGCCACCTTTTCAATATCTACTATCTCGGAGTGAGAAAGTCGATAGAAATGAGTTGAACTCCGGACAATAAAGAAACTTCTTTTAAGAGAAGCTTGAGTTAGCTGGAAAGGGTTGTGCATTGCATCATTGGGTCCATGATGTCTTGTATTCAATACTAGAAATCATGTAAGTGATTCTGATAGCATATGTATTGACCTAGTTTCTGCCTAAGTTGTTTTGAGAGCTTCTTTTTTTAGACCCTTTATCCTTACAATTTTTTTTTCATTCTTCAACCATTCCATGCTTACCACGACGTCATTACTAGCACCTTCTTGTGATTGTTCCAGTGCTAGCTTAAGTCATTAGTCTACATTATTTTCGTACTATACTTCATAATTCCTAAAGAATTCTAGAATCTAATAGATTGTCCCTAGAAATATCCTTCAGGTTTGGTTGGATTATACACGTATACCTAGCCACCTTTTGACACCAATAAGTCGTGAATAAGTACGTTGTTCGGTATAGAGATCATAACCATGAAACCATTTGAAAATTCAATCAAGGTGTATACGAAATCAATGATTACACCTTGAGAGTTTCTATTTCACCAAAACGCTCCTCCTACATATATGCATCATGAAATGAAGGATTTTTGCACATAAGGACGAGTAAGCACTTATTTCAAATATCCTATCCAAAATCAAGCATTTTGATCACATTTTAATCACTATCTCTACCTCAAAAATTGGATGTGTTCGTGCAATTTCAATTTACCTTGTGATTTAAAATACAACCTAATGTACATTAACGTACTGCGTTGAATGAATAAACATGGAGAGAACAATGTTTTATGAAATTTAGGAACTATATTTTATGAAGTCTTTATACTCCCCATAAAAAAATAACATTGTAAAATTTAAAGAATGGAGTTTTGAGCGCACAATTTTGAAAGATTTCGAATATTTATTTGAAAATATTGAAAAAAAGTTACGCTCATAACCGAGAAAAGTTAATTTTTCATTGTTGAGGAATAATGTACATAAGTGAACATTTTCCTTATGTTCATGAGCTTTAAAACTTTGAATGTCTTTAGAAAAAGCTCATGTTCGCGAAAAAATAAATTCTCGTGCTGACGAAGTCATATAGTTTCCTTTCTTTAAGGTCCGGGTTACATTTTGATATGTGATTGTAAGCCATCGTTAGAAAAATGAGAAATGACATGTTTTGAAAACATAAGAAACTCTCAATCTAACTTTATGTACACACATGTATCATTATTGAGCGATATTTCTAGGTATATCCATATTATCGATTATGAGAGACATGTCGAAAAGCAATATTTTTGGTATTTTTGAAAAAAATTCTGAATTCTTATTTTGCTTTTATAGTTTTTTATATTTTGTATTTTGATTTTCCAATAGATATATACAAGGTTACCATAATTGTGCAAGATGTTCAAGCTCATCGGGAGTGAAGCTGTGCATACCAAGGCGACAAACCAATGCTTTGATGAAGAGCTTTGGTGAAGACGTCGGCCAATTGATAGTCTGTCTTGACAAAATATAGTTCGATGGTTCCTCGTTCCACGTGCTCCTATATGAAATGGAATCAAATAGCTATGTGCTTGGTTTTGGAGTGTTGGATCGGGTTGCAAGAAATGGCTATGATTGATTGTGAATCATAGTAAATACGAAATTTGTTAAATGAAATCCATAATCTATGAGTTGTGTTCTCATCCAAAGGCTTGAGCAAATCAGACATATAGAGACACATATTATGCTTTCGTGGTGGACAACGTCGTACAATCGTGTTTCTTTGAGGACCATCTCACTATCTTTTCTATAAGAATTGTGCTCCACCGAAGGTGCGCTTGTATGTATCATGACATCCAACATGATCAACATCTGGAAAACTGGTCAGATTAAAACCAGAACCCTTCATATACTAGAGACCCATGTGAACGGGTTTGTAAAACCCGCATTAAAAACCTATGAACAGTAACTTACGAAAACACGGTAAAATTTAAACTTTCCATTTATAATATTAATACACGTGTCACGACAATAAATAACGAACAATCATGAATATTATAAATGTGACACGATCACGAACACCAAAATCTCAAATATTAAATCACGAACACACTCGATAAATAATTAGACTCGAGAAAAGCTACGAGTTACCTATTGTGGGCCCCATAGCCGTGGCAACAAGAGAGAAAGGACCCAGGTGGGCCTTTTGGCCCATAACCAAATTTAATAAAACATAGGAGATCATATTTTTCTCATATTTTAGGTTTTACAAAAAAATACAATCTCTCCCTCTCTCTCTCTTGGTGGTGCCACCGGCCTACACACAAAATAAGGCAAACCCAAACAATTTTGGTGATTGATTAATTATTTGTGATCATCTCGTGATTCAACGCTTAATGCTATATTCAAAAACCTTGTCTTTTAATTTTATTTTTCTTATGATTTCATGTTTAAAATTAATTAATCTCAAACATGTATTGAATAACTAGGTATAACTATTTTTGGGTCAAGGGTACGTTTGGTTTGTGGTTGTGGTTCGGCCGAGGCACCGAAACCCCCAAAGGGGGTGTTCGGTTTGTTTTTAATCACCACCACCGAGACCATAAAGGTCTCGGCTTGGTTGGTCTTCGGTCGGCGCAACAAGGGAACCCCGACCATAGGGTCAGGGTGTGTTTGTTTCGGGTTATGGTGGAGCCGAGACACCACCGAGACCCCAAGGGGTGCTCGGTTGGTGTTGATTGTTCGGACCCGAGACCAAGGGACCCCGACTTCGAGTCGGGGTATGATTGTATGTTTAGTTGTTAAGTAGTGTCAACCGAGATCCTTTCCAAGGTCTCGGTGGGACTTGTTTATAGCTTATTGGATTCGGCTTATATTAAAACACGGGCTCGGGATTCAGGTTTTTATAAGAACTATTTTTTTATAAATCATGTCATATTAAACTTTAGGTTAATTAATTTATTTAATTAATTCATATATAACCTAAGGTATTTATACTTAGTTATTTTAATTAAACATGTATTTTAATTAAAATCATATAACATATAGTTTAATTAAATTAACCAGTTATTTAATTAACCAACAATAACCATGACTTGTATTGTACTAATTTAACTTCACTTATTATTTATAATTCAGCTTAATTCTAATTATGGAAACTTACTAGTTTTGGGAACTTTCTATTTTTGGAAACTTACTATTTATGGAAACCTGCTATTTTTAGTAAGTTACTTAGTATTACAATACAAGTATTATAATACAGTAATACATGAATAATACACAACAGAACATCATAATAACTACAGTTAACATAGTAAACAGTAAAACATGACAGAATACGTATAATAAGCTAATAACACACGGAACCAGTAAAACACATGTAATTCAGACAACTCATACACGTCCATATCTCTTATGTAGTGTTATCCGTCAAGGCGGATTAGTCTTCATCGTTTCCGTTAGCTTCTACTGGACATAAGGTACGGATTTCCCGTCCTCCAGTAAGGACAATCTCTTCCTTCATTAAGATCTCTCGTATGCAGCCAACTGTTTTCCCCAGTAGTTAAAGATTAAATGCTTATGTTTTTATTAGTTACCTTAGCCATATACATGCATGACCAGTTTCACCTAGTTATGGAGGTACCATAACCATAACACTAGAGGCACTAGTGTTATGACTTCACCACGGCGGAGTGATAGCTCGTGGCATCCCTTTTCAGTTATTTGGCCATTATATTATTATATTATCATGTGGGGCGTATGGGTGCATCCTAGTTACATGTTTCAGTCAGGATTTCATGGTAAATGTGGTCTGTGCCTTGCATCCTTCACAAGGAGCTGATCCCTCCTACCCACTGATCAGTTAATTAGAGGCAACCCCTCTAATTGCATGATGAGGTCTCCCCTCCAAGTATTCATGCACGTTGTTGACCTCATGACCTATATTGGCTATTATGGTACATTAACTAATACATATTTTCATATGTAACATAAGCTATGTTTTCAGAACTAAAACCAATTAACATGACAGACAACTAGGTTTTCCAGGACTTATTCATTTCCGCTACCATTCATGCTTTATATTCTTTATATGTTTCCATACTCTATGTATTCTATGCTTTATTGTATATCCGTACACTGAGCGTTATGCTCAGCCGTCTACTTTTCCATGTTCCCAAACGGCAGGTCCCCAAGGACGCAAGTAGGAACTCCAGAGTATGTGCATTCGGATTGGAAGCTATCCGGCCTCTTTACCTTATGCATTTATTCCTACTTTATCATACTTTACTTCTTTGGACATTGTTTAGTCCTTTCCATTTACAGTACTTATATTGTTTGTTTGTGAGTTACTAGACTACCGATGTTTGATTCCAGTATTTCTATTTATGGTCATGAATGTTTAGACATTTACCTTGCATGCTTTGATGATACGCCATAATTTATTGCATCACTCTATCCTATTAAATGGGGTGTTACAATTATGGTATCAGAGCTCAAGGTTTTGACTTGTAGCTCTGTAAAAATGACCTGTGACTTACGGATAGTCACCAGTGTCTTCCTAGAGCTGACAGTTGGTTTTTATACATTCATTCATTTTCATTTTATTTCATGCATTCATATCATTGTAGCAGGTTTATGACTAAGTAATGGTTGGTATAGGACCGGCCCTATTTAGTCGCATGTGCTTTTATCGAAACTTTTAACTTTGGGACCGACCCATTGGCGTCCCCGCACCATGTCTTTTGTTTTAGGTGAACTGACCATAGGCGTTCACTCTCGTTCATATAAAAGTTTTATAAACTACATCATGCATTTTTATACATTGTTTCATGCATTATAAAACTGCTTCTTTGATTTGTACATTGTTCATGCATTCTTATGTTATTTTACTTCAGATTTATGATTTATGTTGCATTTTGTTGTTTAAACTGTCAGATGGTGAACAATCACAATACTCCAGATTTGACAGCAGCTGTCAATGCAGCTCTGCAAGCCCTACTTCCCCAACTTCGCAGATAAATCAGGGATGAACTTCAGGTGGAATTCTAGGCTCATGGTAATCACAACAACCCTCCTCCTCCTCCACCGGTTACTCTTATGACTTGGTTGGAGAGATTCAACAAACAGCGACCCCGTTCGTTTGAACAGACTGATAGCCCCAACGAGGCTAAAGCTTGGATTTCACACATCGAGAAGATTTTCGATGCAATGGGTTGTGATGGTGTCTACAAGGCAAGGCTGGATTACTATAAGTTTGAAGGTGATGTGCTGCAGTGGTGGAAATCGGTCAAGCAGTCCAACGGTGGTGACAATTGGGTTGCACAGCTGACATGGGACCAGTTTAAGGAGCTCTTCCTTAATCAGTACTTTCCACATGCTGAGCAAGAGAAGCTCAAGAGGGACTACCACAACATTCGGTAGATTGCTGGTGAAAACAACAATGAATTCATGCAAAGGTTTCTCCAGTTAGCAGGTTTTCTGGGTCCAGCCGCAGGAACTGCTGCGGAGCAGGCTGAGAAGTTTCACTGGGCACTTCGCACTTCGGTTGCCAACAACCTGGTATGTGCTACTTTTACTATAGTGGCACAGGTGGCCGATGCAGCCCGTAAGCTCGAGATGCTTCAGGAACGAGAGGATTTCGGCGATGACAGAGCAGTGAAGAGGTATCTTCAATCACCAATTGTAAACAATTCATTTCCATCAATATATTCATTGCATATAACCCTTTATTCAACAATATATATATTCCAGGCAGAAGACTGATGACCGTAAGCCTGCGGCCGCTCAGCAGCAAGCATCCAAGGGAAACGGTCAGACTAACGACCGTTCTGGTTCTGAGAGGCGTGGCGGTAACGATAGTTACCGTAACAACGCTAACAACTCGAACAACAGCAGGTCCCTACATTAACCTTCTCTCATATTCAACTGTTTTATGTTATGGTCTTCTAACACTCCAATAATTGTTAATCTAGGAACAATGGTAACGGCAGGTATCAGGACCGTAGGGGTTCACAGCCTAACCGTTCTACCTCATCTGGTAAATTTTACGCCTTCTATGTAATCATGTTTATGTTCCGCGATCATATCTCATACATGTAATCCTTAAAAAGGCTCTCAGATAGCTAGGACGCTTGCTGGAGGATTCACGCATCCTGTCTGTCCTACTTGTTCGCGCAAACACTCGGGTATTTGTCGCCGAGGTACTGGTGGTTGCTTCAAGTGTGGCCAACAAGGCCATCAGCAGAAGGATTGTCGCCAGGGTGAGATAGAAGGCACCTTTAGACACGCCGATACCAAGCCACCTCCTACTTCTGGTCGCGTGTTCACTACTACTCGAGATCAGGCGAATAAGACCTCAGGTACTATCACCGAAAATCTCTTTATGAATGGTTTAGCAGCATGTGTTCTATTTGATATTGGAACGACGCATTCAGTCGTGTCCTCTACTTTTGCTGTACGTGTTAGGATTTCACCGATGCCATTAGATAATGCCTTATGTATTTCCACGCTACTTAGGGACTCTGTACGAATCACTCAAGTGTACAGAGATCTTCCCCTAGAGTTTGATGACAGGATCCGTAGAGTTGACGCACTTCCTTTGGACATGTGCGATTTTGACTTGATTTTGGGCATGGACTGGTTATCCAAACACCAGGCCATGATTGACTGCCACACTTGTCGGGTTATCTTCGGTGATGTTAAATCCCCAGAGTACATACACCATGGTTTTCTGCCAGGGAGGTCAGTACAGATTATTTCATCCATGGAGGCGCGTGCATTGCTATCATACGGCTGTCAGGGCATCATAGCCAATATTCATGACATTACTGCCGAGTCTCCATCGATCCAAGATCAACCTATTGTTTCAGAGTTTCCTGACGTATTTCCATATGAACTTCTGGGCATACCACCTGTTCGTGAAGTCGAGTTTGGAATCGAGCTCATACCAGGTGAAGAGCCAATTTCCAAAGCTCCTTACCGTATGGCTCCCATAGAGCTTAAGGAACTAAAATATCAGCTGCAGGAACTTCTGGAACGAGGTTTCATCCGTCCAAGTGCATCGCCATAGGGTGCACTGGTACTGTTCGTGAAGAAGAAAGACGGCAGCATGTATTTATGTATAGACTATCGTGAGCTGAACAAGATCACGATCAGGAATCGTTATCCTTTGCCGCAAATTGATGACCTATTCGATCAACTTCAGGGCGCCATGCATTTCTCCAAGATCGATCTGAGGTCCGGCTACCATCAGTTACGGGTTAAAGAGCAGGATATCTCTAAGACTGCTTTCCGTACACGTTATAGGCACTACGCGTTCGTAGTCATGCCATTCGGACTCACTAATGCTCTAGCTGTCTTCATGGATTTGATGAACCGTGTCTTCCATGAGTTTCTGGACAATTTCGTTATTGTGTTCATTGATGACATCCTGATATTCTCCAAATCCAAGGAGGAACATGAGGAACACCTTTGTACAGTCTTACAAATCCTTCGTCAGAAGCAACTGTACGCCAAGTTCTCTAAGTGTGAGTTCTGTTTAACCAAGGTGGCATTTCTGGGCCATATTGTATCTGCAGAGGGGATCACCATGGATCCTACCAAGGTTGAAGCTATCACTAAAGGCCGAGACCTAAATCTGCAACAAAAGTTAGAAGTTTTCTGGGTTTAGCTGGCTACTACCGCAGGTTTGTAGAGAACTTTTCACGGTTAGCCTTACCTTTGACTAAGCTGATGAGGAAAGGAGAGAAATTCGTCTGGACGGAAGAGCGAGAGAAGAGCTTTGAAGATCTTAAGCAGAAGTTAGTGACTGCACCTATTCTTATTCTCCCATCTGGCTCATGTGGATTTCAGATATATAGTGACGCTTCAGGAAAGGGATTAGGCTGCGTTCTCATGCAACATGGGAAGGTTATTGCATACGCATCACGACAACTGAAACCTTATGAAGAAAACTATCCTACTCACGATTTAGAGCTTGCAGTAGTTGCTTTCGCGTTGAAGATTTGGAGACATTATTTGTATGGTGAACCATGTGACATATTCACTGACCACAAGAGTCTCAAGTACATCTTCACCCAGAAGGAACTGAACATTAGACAGAGAAGATGGTTAGAGCTATTAAAGGACTACGACACCAACATTCAGTACCATCCTGGTAAGGCGAATGTGGTGGAAGATGCTCTAAGCAGAAGGTCGGGTATGATTGCTGGCATATGGATTGCAAAGGAGATCATTCGTGACCTGGAGATGACTGATATTGAGTTTTGTGTACGAGGACAACACGGTTAATGGGCTAATCTTATAGTGGAACCAGACTTACATTCTAGGATCAAGGAATCTCAGAAGGACGATGGTGATATTTGGGCTATCATTCAGAACCTTGATCAGCAGACTGAGTTTCGTGTTGACGACGACGGTATCTTATGGCAGGGCACTAGACTAGTGGTTACTGATGACTCTACTCTCAGGGAAGCTGTCTTGACTGAGGCTCACAGTTCTCCATTTACCATACATCCTGGTTCTACCAAGATGTACCACGACATCAAGCAACACTTTTGGTGGAGTGGTATGAAGCAGGATGTTGCCACCTTTGTTTTAAGTGTATGATCTACCAACAGGTGAAGATCGAACATCAGCGTGCTAGTGGTTTACTACAACCATTAGATATTCCAGCATGGAAGTGGGACAAAATCTCCATGGATTTTGTTACTGGTCTTCCGGTTATTCAGAAGAAGAATGACGCAATCTGGGTCACTGTGGATAGGTTGACTAAATCTGCTCATTTTCTGCCGATTCGCAAGGAGCATCCGGTCAGCAAATTAGCAGACACATTCCAGAGAGAGATCATGAGACTGCATGGTACTCCATCAGAAATCATCTCTGACAGAGATCCCCGTTTCACATCACGTTTCTAGCAGAGTCTGCAGAAAGCTTGGGGCACCAGACTTAAGCTTACCACTGCCTTTCATCCTCAGACCGACGGACAGTCGGAACGTACCATTCAGACATTGGAGGACATGCTGCGATCGTGTGCTCTAGAATGGTCAGGAAGCTGGGATGATTATATATTCCTAGTATAATTCACATACAACAACAGTTGGCACGCTAGCATCAAGTGTGTTCCCTTTGAGATGTTGTCTGGCAGAAAGTGTCGCGCCCCAATCTGCTAGGATCAAGTGGGCGAACCACTGCTGGAAGGACCAGAGATGATTGAAGTGACCAATGAGAAGGTCGCTGTAAGGCAAAGCTTTAGGAAGCTCGTACTCGTCAGAGGAGCTATGCTGATAAACGTCGTAGAGATGTGTCTTTCAACGTAGCTGACCATGTTTTCCTCAAGGTATCACCTGCACGAGGAGTTAGACGTTTCGGAATCAGAGGGAAGCTCAGTTGATGAGACTGCTTTTATACATAGTCTCATCGTCCAAATTGGGCTTAAAATGTGTTAAATATCATCAAAATACCCAAATATATGCTTGTGTTTGTTGCTTGTGTATTTTAGGAACGGATATTGAGAAAATGACAAAAGATCACAAGAATCAGTAAAAAACGAACACAGGAAACGAAGCCGCACGATGAACCAAGCCCTAATGAAGAATTTTCCAAAGAAAACCCTTGAAGATTTGAAGAATATTGAAGATTGGTCCTCTAAGTTTGAAGAATTGACACTTTATACCCTTGTATCTTCATAATTACAAGTTTGGTCCCTAAAGTTTGTCAAAATTACAAAAAGGACCCTCAACTTTGAAGAATTGGCAAATTTAGTCCCTCAACAAAACTAAATTGTCAATAATGGTCCTCCAAGAAGTCAACAAACAAGCCAAGGCCTTGAAGTATGAAGACATGTCAAAAACAGCCCTTGAAGATTGCCAAAATTGCACTTGTAGTCCTTGTTTCAAGTTTATAAACAATATGTGCCAAAATTGCCAAATTACCAAAGATGTTAACAAAGGATATGCAAGTTTGGTACACTTTATTCAGAAATGACAAGCATATGGGAGAAGAGGGGGCATTCTTGGCAGACAAAGTAACTTATCTCACCCAACCACACGTTGACACATCAGTGTGACTGGTCAAACAACCAATCACTTTCCCCCATTTAGACACATCACCTTTCCACTCTCTCTTTTTTAAAAAATAATTTAACCAAAACGTGTTTACTTCAGTTTTTGGTGGTAAACGTTATTTTTGAAACTTAATTAACCTAAACTAAATCAAATTCTCCACTGTTTAACCTTCTTATTCCCATAAACCCTAATACACAATTCACCCTAATCAAAGGGTTATTCCCCCAAAATCTCCAGATTGTTGATTTACCCAACACCAAACCAATCCCACCTTTCAAAACATCTGTCACTTTCCCCCATCGACCACCCCATGTGTCCCCTGACCCACTCCTTTGCAAGAAGACAAAGTGGTCCAGTAATCCAACGATTCCAAACGCATATCTTGCTCCCAAAGTTACAATGGACGTCTCAGATTACTCCTTTACAACCTGGCATCCAACAAACTCACATGGGACGATTTGAAGAAAGCATCAAAATTGGCATATTCCAGATTCGACCAAGGGCTTATTGGGAAGTTCAGCATTAGGGTTATTATTTTCTAGAACCATCATTGTAAGCCTATAAAAGGCACTAGGGTTTTGGCTTAGTTTTTTCTTCTTTGTCTCAGTTTTTTTTTAAATTATCTTGTAATATCTTTGGATGATATATGAAAGTTTTGGTTTGAAAAATATACTGAGTACCATTTATTTTCTTTAAATTACCGTTTTAAGTTATCAAAAGTGTGTGTGTTCAAGGTTCATTATGCAACTTTCTTTTTAGTTCATGATAGTTTGGTTTGGAAATTTGTTTTCATTTTAGCTGGTTGGTAAGAATCTTTGGGTTGAATTCATGTTCAATGATTAATCAAGTTACAGTTTGTTTTATTTTAAAAAAAGAAAGAAAAAATATATATATAAAGTCATAAAATCAGTTATTGTATTATTGTGTTTGCTCCTTCTATCTTAGCAGGATTCATCATATCTCACTTGTTGCCCAAGGTCATGCATAGACCCGGGTCTATTGGAGGTGGTTTCCAAGCCACTAAGGGACCTGGATGTAGGTCCCTTAAGGTAGCCTTTTGTTTCCTTTCAATTTTCAGTTTTTTGGTGCTTATGTGATTTGCTTGAAAAATCTGCTTAATTGTTGTTAAGTTGTTTGGATTTGCTCAATTGATGTTAGTATACATGTTTAGAAGTCAGTAAATCAGTTAGGATAGGGTTTGATTTGTATTGCTTTGAAAAAAATCTGTTAACTGATATTTAAGGGGGTGTTTGGGTAAGTGTTTTTAACTAATTCAGGTGTGATATAACTTGTTAGTAACCACTCAAACATGTTTCTTAGGTAATCAGTAGGTTGTTTGGGTAATTTGGATACTCTTAGATAGGATTTGTGCAGGTTTGCATGCTAAAATAGGTTAGACTACATATAGATACTCACAAGGCTGTAACTGGTTGTGTCTTTGATATCCTAGCTTGAAATTTGGTCAAGTAAATTGTGCATCTGTTTACTTAGGATTTTCAATCAGTTGGGTACAGTTTGGTAGATGTTTGAGCAAGTTTGGGAGCATTGAAACTCACCATTGTGCAATTTGAACCAGATAACTGTTCACTGACCATTCTTCTTCATTACAGCAACTAAATTTGCATATCTTTGTGTTTTATTTGTACTGTGCTTGTGTGTTTTCCAGTTTTTACTGACTCCCTACACTCCACTGAGTGTAGGGGTGCCCAATTGTCCAATCAAATCTAAGCAACAAGAAAGTTACAAGCCAACAAGGCACCAGACCCGTTTTTTCATTATCAGTGGGAACTCCTTTCCCACTGATAGCTTTGCTGTTCCCACTGCTTAGCTAAAAGACAAACACCAACCACATGTCACTTTCAGATTCTTGATTTTTTGTCTCTAGTGGACTAAAATTGGAATTAGGACTCCAAATTTGTTTCAGTATTTTTTTTATTTAATTTTTTGATTTTTCTGATTAGTTAGATTTTTATTTACTGTTCACTTTATATTTTTTAGATTAAATAGCATTTTTAATTAACTTTAATATTTCTGTTTTTGTCTTTTAGTGCCAAAAAGTAATATTTTTCAGTTTAATCAATTTTCTTGGACTTAGAATATTATTTTAAGATTTTTGGTTAAAAAAGATTTTACTGTTCATCTTTTTATTAATTTTTGGAATTAATTTAAGTTAATTAGTGTTTTAATTAAACTAGTTTTGTCATTTAGTGAAAAATTTAATATTTTTCAATCTTTTTTCATTTTTCTACTGTTCATTATAGTAATTTAGGATTTTTAAAATTGGTAGATTATTTTTTAGCATTATTTTATTATTTTTTATAATTATTTTAGTTTTAAAATAGTTTTTAGTAATTTAAAAATAGAAAAATAGTATTTAAAAATTAAAAAAAAAATACTTTTTAGTTTTTAGATAATATAAGTAAGTTATTTGTTCAATAAAATCATATTTTGGACATTTTGATTAATTATATTTAATTTTAGAGCTTTAATTAGCATTTAAAATTGAATATTTAATTAATAAAAGGTTTTAAAATATTTTTATTGGATTTTATTTCTTATTTATATTATTTTGGATTTGTTTTAGCTTCTAATTAAATTTTAGGTTAAAATTTTAAATTTTGTAGTTTTTACGGTTTTACGTGAACGCGTTTTCGTCTTAGCTCGATCCGTCTTCGTAACCGTCTTTTCTTTTCTAATCTCATTTCTTTCTCAATCAATATTGTAACACCCCACTTGGATAAGTGGACCGTTACGTGTATTTATGGCGTGTCATCAAAGCATGCAAGGTAATGTATTAAAACATTAACTGACCATACGGAAATACCGGAATCAAACATCGGTAGTCCAACATAAGCTCAAATTATAAAGATTAAGTACTTAAAGAAAAAGGACGAAACAGTGTCCAAACAACCAAAGTAATGTAATGTAATGTGTGCATAAAAATAAAGGAGTCTGGATAGCTCCCATCCAAAAGCACGTACTCTCTTAGAAGTCCTAAGATCGTCCCTGTGTACCTGCCGTTTGGAAACATGAAAGGAAACTACGGCTGAGCATAACGCTCAGTGGACGGATATAGCATGATAAGAATGTAATGAAAGTAATGAAATAGAAGACAACAATGAAGCTATAAAACTGATATGTAACATGTGGTAGAACTCTGCATAAAATCTGAGAAACCTGGTTCATATATACTGATACTGAAATATAACTCTTAATTCTGAAAACATGCATTTACTGTATTTTATTTGCCAGAGCTTATATAGGTCATGTGCTGTAACAACTGTGCATGAATAACTGGAGGGGTGACCTCGTCATGCTGTAGAGGGGTGACCTCTAAATACTGTGCTGGGTGGAGGGATCAGCTCCAATGTGAAGGATGTAGAGCACACACCACATTCACCCTGATAACTTGTAACACATATAAGCCTAGGATGCATCCATACGCCCCACTAAACATACATATAAAAATGGCCAACCTGAACATGAGTGGGACGATGCAGGATATCACTCTCCTGCATGCGAGTCACGACACCGGTGCCTCTAGTGCCGTGGTTACGGTACCTCCGTAACTAGTACATAAACTGGTCGTGCTTGTATATAATGCTCAGGCAATTTATTTAGTTATTAACATGATTACTGATAAACTTAAACATATACTGGGGAAAACATTTGGCTGAAGACGGGGAATCCTAATCATGCATAGAAAGGAAGTCCTTACTGAAAGGACGGAAATCCGTACCTCGTGTGCAGTAACCGACCGAGATCAACTGACCGAAAGTCTACTCTGATTTCACGCGAGCTACATGAATAAGAGACGTGAATGAGTAACTGACATTCGCTTATTTAATTTCATGTTCTTATTGGTCTTTCATTTATTTATTTATTTATTTTCTGAAATTCCGTACGTATATTAACTGATAAATCTGACCTTATAATAATTCATTTTAATGTATTATCTTTCTACTATTAGTTACGGTACAACGTATTTCCGACGCTATAATAGTACTATAATACGTATCCCGTTAAAATAGAAAGTTTCTTAATTTAGAAAATTCCCAAATAATTTAATTCATTTCATAAAATTATACCCTTTTAAATATTAAAGAACTATTTTAAATTAATACATTTAAATTATATTTTAAACATTTATAAAACAATTTAATTAAAAGGTATAATATAAGAATATTTATTTTATTTATTATAATAATGTCCCGAGCCTACCGAGATATCCCATCTCGGTCGCACTAAACAAATCAACATATAATGATTAAATCTACCTATATAAATCTGTCAACAAGAATTAGTGACAGAATCCTGTGTCACTAAAACTGTCGCTAAAACTGAGTTTTTCCAAAACTGTCATTACTATGGATCTGCGACAGAAATTAGCGTCGCTAAACTGTCGCTAATCTCAAATAAAAATTCTTTTAATTACTGTTTAACAAGTTCCCACTGTTTCTCATATTCTTCCCACTGTTTTCATCGTGTTCCCACTGTTGTCACAGTCCCAAACGCATCCTTAATAATTAAATAGTCCGGTTGGGTTTGTTTGACTGTTTTGGTCGAACGTAGCCCTTTGCCGCCCCTGTGTGGGTCACGGCTGGGCAAGACTGAGGCCACCAAGACCTGGGTCTTGGTTCATTTAAACCCAACAGCCTCGATCATCATGGCTAAATAAACACGCCCCTTTGGGTTTTCTGACTCTCGTCGACCACAAACAACCACCACCGAGACTGTTATGTCTCGCAGTATGTGCAGCCCCAAAACCCGAATCCCTTTTTTTTTAAACAGCCCATCATTCGTGTATATAAGAATTAACAGAAAAGAAAATCAATTACCTTGGTTTGATTAGTAAAGGGATGAACACACACCCGAGGTTCTTGAAAGAATTAAACCCGAAACCCCTCTTTTTCTTGTTCTATAACTGGCGGCCTCCAAGGGGGTAGTGAAACCCTAATCTTTTTTTTTGTTCGACTGAGTGGGAAAAGAGGGGTTAAGTCCCGTCTTATTTATTTTTTAAAATGGGCTTGGCCTAAAATTTTTCTTTCCTTTTTTAAAAAAAAAAAAAAACTTGTATATAATTTCTCTCGCGTTTGTTTTTGCTAATAATTTCTACGTAAATGGTTTAAGTAATAAACCGCGTATTTACATTCCCGATTTAAATACGGGTTTTACAATTCTTCCCCTCTAAAAAAAATAATTCGTCCCCGAATTAAGGATACGGCCGTACTGGGTTTTACAATTCTTCCCCTCTAAAAGAAGAATTCGTCCCCGAATTATAAGGTATTTAAGCTGACTGGAGTAAAAGCCGAAAATGCTAATAAGCTGGAAGACATAAAAGCTGAAAAGACATACCCGAATCAAAACTGAAAGTGAGGATAAGAAGTCCGTATAGACTCCTCTGTTTCCCAAGTGGCCTCCCGCTCGGTATGGTCCCTCCACAGGATTTTGACGAAAGGAATGGTCTTCCTTCTCATAACTCGATCCTGGCGATCTAAAACTGCTTCGGGTTCCTCAATATAAGATAGATCCTCCCGAATCTGATCGAGTGGATAATTCACTTTGTGAAGCTCATGATAGTTGTACGCCCTGAGTAATGATACATGAAACACGTTGTGGACGTGTGAAAGCTGAGGTGGTAACGCCAATCGGTATGACACTTCACCGATACGTTCAAGGATTTCGAACGGTCCAATGTAACGAGGGCTGAGCTTGCCCTTGAGACCAAAACGTCTGACGCCGCGTGCGGGTGATACTTTGAGGAACACACGATCCCCAGTCTGAAATGATAGATCTCTGCGATGCTTGTCGGCGTAACTCTTCTGGCGAGTACGCGCTTCTTGCAGCTTTGCCCTAGCAATGGCGACCTTTTCATTGGTCAGTTCTATTAATTCTGGTCCTTCAATCAAACGTTCTCCAACCTGATCCCAAAAAATAGGAGCACGGCATTTCCTGCCGTATAACATCTCGAATGGAGCACGCTTGATACTAGCATGCCAGCTGTTGTTGTAGGCAAACTCGACCAAGCAAATATAGTCATCCCAGTGTCCTGTCCATTCTAATGCACATGCGCGTAGCATGTCCTCCAAGGTCTGGATGGTACGCTCTGACTGTCCGTCTGTATGCGGGTGAAAGGCTGTGCTGAGCTTGAGCCTAGTTCCCCAAGCTTTATGCAAACCTTCCCAGAAGTGAGAGGTGAAACGGGGATCCCTATCTGATATAATTTCTGAAGGTGTACCGTGTAATCGTACGATCTCCTCGGTGAATAGTTTTGCTAATTTACTGACTGCGAAATCTTTGCGAATAGGAATGAAATGAGCCGACTTGGTCAAACGATCTACAACAACCCAGATTGCATCATGTCTCCGCTGAGTCTGTGGTAGTCCGGTAACAAAATCCATAGAGATCTTGTCCCATTTCCACATTGGAATATCTAATGGCTGGAGAAGACCACTGGAACGCTGGTGCTCTATCTTAACCTGCTGACAGGTTAAGCATTTAGACACAAATGTTGCGACATCCTGTTTCATGCCGCTCCACCAGAAATGCTGCTTAAGATCGTGGTACATTTTTGTGGAACCTGGATGGATAGAGAACGGAGAGCTGTGGGCCTCAGTCATTAAGGCTTCTCTGAGAGCAGGGTCTTCTGGAACGCAGAGTTTGGTACCCTGCCATACGATACCATCGTTATCGATGCGAAATTCGGTCTGCTGGTCAATGTTCTGGATAATCGCCCAAATTTCACCATCATCCTTTTGTGCGGCTTTAATCTTAGAGAGTAAATCTGGTTCTACCCTCAAACTAGCCCAGTATCCCCTCTGTCCGCGTACTAAGAGTTCAATATCATACCGCTCTAAGTCCCGAATAATTTCTTCCTGAACTTTGATGCCATTTATCATACCTGACTTTCTGCTAAGGGCATCCGCTACTACATTTGCTTTACCTGGGTGATACTGGATATTAGTGTCATAGTCTTTCAGCAGTTCTAACCATCGTCGCTGTCTCATGTTCAGCTCTCGTTGGGTGAATATGTACTTGAGACTTTTGTGATCGGTGAAGATATCACACGACTCACCGTATAAATAATGCCTCCAGATTTTAAGGGCGAAAACGACTGCTGCGAGCTCTAGATCATGAGTAGGATAATTTTTCTCATACGGCTTCAGTTGACGCGAAGCATAAGCAATGACTTTCCCATGCTGCATAAGAACACAGCCTAAGCCCTTTCTTGATGCGTCACTGTAAATCTGATAACCACCTATTCCGGATGGAAGAGTAAGTATCGGTGCTGAGATCAATCGATGCTTGAGTTCCTCAAAACTCTTTTCTCTCTCCTCGGTCCATATAAACTTCTCACCTTTTCGCATAAGTTGGGTCAATGGTAACGCCAAACGTGAGAAGTTTTCCACAAACCTGCGGTAATAACCCGCCAACCCAAGAAAACTACGTATCTCTGTGACAGACGTCGGTCTTGGCCATTTGGTGATAGCCTCCACCTTTGCAGGATCCATAGTGATTCCTTCTGCAGAAACAATATGACCTAGAAACGCCACCGTATTCAGCCAAAACTCGCACTTAGAAAATTTAGCATATAACTTTTCTCGTCTGAGAATCTGCAACACTGTACGGAGATGATTCTCATGGTCCTCTTTGGATTTGGAGAAAATAAGTATATCATCGATGAATACAATCACAAACTTGTCTAAAAATTCGTGGAAGACTCTGTTCATCAAGTCCATAAATACTGCAGGCGCATTCGTGAGACCGAATGGCATAACAACAAACTCGTAATGACCGTACCTCATGCGAAAAGCAGTTTTGGTTATATCCTGCTCTTTTACACGCAGCTGATGGTAACCTGATCGTAGATCGATTTTTGAGAAGTGCTTGGCACCCTGAAGCTGATCGAATAAATCGTCAATACGAGGAAGTGGATAACGGTTACGGATAGTGAGCTTATTCAACTCACGGTAGTCAATACACAAACGCATACTACCATCCTTCTTCTTGACAAACAAAACTGGAGCGCCCCAAGGTGACACGCTAGGACGGATGAAACCCCTTTCTAGAAGTTCCTGAAGTTGATCTTTCAGTTCCTTAAGCTCTACAAGAGCCATATGGTAAGGAGCTTTAGATACTGGTTCTGCACCTGGAATGAGATCAATACCAAATTCTACCTCTCGCATGGGAGGTAAACCTGGGAGTTCCTCTGGAAAGACATCTGGAAAATCTGACACCACTGGCTGATCATGAATTGAAGGTGCCTCAGAAGTCGTGTCATGAACTGTAGCTAGAAAACCCTCACAACCATAGTATAGTAAGGTACGAGCCTCTAAAGCTGAAATGATCTGAACATGTTTTCCTGGTAGGAAACCCTGGTGAATATACTATGGTGTCTGGACATCACCAAAGATAACCCGGTGAGCATGACAATCTATGGTGGCACGATGAACCGACAACCAATCCATACCCAGAATAACATCGAATTTACACATATCTAAAGGAAGGGCACTGACTGGACGGATCTTATCATCAAACTCAAGAGGGAGATCCTTATACACCTGGGTAATGAGTACAGAGTCTCGCATGGGGGTAGATATATTAAGTACACTGTCTAGTGGCGTAGGGGTCATGTTTATTCTAACAGCATATGAAGTAGATATAACTGAGTTCGTGGCGCCTGTATCGAAAAGCACGCATGCAGACTGTCCGTGTATAAACAAAATGCCAGTAATGGTACCTGTGGTCATATTTGCTTGCTCACGGGTAGTAGTGTAGACACGACCAGTGGTTGGTGGTATCGGTGGTGGTGGAGGTAAAATCTGAGGAATCTGGCCTGAGGTACCGGCAGCATCCCCGCTCTTGCAATCCCTCTTCAAATGGCCCGGCTGACCACACTTGTAACAATTACCCGTACCACGACGACAAGGTCCCGAGTGTTTCTTCCCACATGTGATGCAAGTGGGATAAGTATACCCGGTGGGAGTAGCTCTGGTTTGCTGAGAACCTGATTTACGATGATAAATACGTGTCACGATTCTGATAACTTAACAGAAATAAGGTTGATTGACTGAATTTTAAAATTACCAGAATTTGCCGGTCGGGCAACCTGCTGACCTCTGTTGTTCTGGTCACGCCCCTGTCCAGCATCTCTGTTGGAATTTACAAAAATTTAAGATCTGTTTTACACGATAGTTTAGTATTTCTGGAGCTTAAAGAATCACCTGTAGCTGCCAGATGAGTTGGAGCTGCCGCGGTAATTATCACCGCCGCTCCTCTTATCTGATCGATTACGGTCATATGACTGACCGTGATTCCTGTAGTTCTGATGCGGAGTAGCCGATTGGGATCGGTCCCCTCCTCTGTGTCTGTAAGATTATAATTGGATAAGTCATAACATATAAGTTGACAAGCAATAATGGGAGCTAAATTGTTTAAGTCTGTTGGGTGAGATGTACCTCTTCTCCGGACGCTCTACATTCTCGAGCTCATCCCTCTCGAAAAGCATCTCAACATCACGAGCTGCATTAGCTACTTGTGACACATTAGTGAATGTGGCACTCATCAGCCTATCTACAGTCCTAGAGTGAAGAGCCCAGCGAAATTGCTTCGCTTGCTCCTCTGCGGTACCTGCAGCCTCCCCTAAGAATCCAGCCATCCTGAGGTATCGGTGCATGAACTCTATACTGTTCTCGCCATGATTCTGACGAATAACGTGGAAGTCCCTCTTCATTTTAGCTTGCTCCGCATGCGGGAAAAACTGGTCATAGAACATCGTCTTGAAACGTGCCCAGGTCAATGTAAGCTCCCAAGCATCTCCCCCATTGGACAGCTTCTGAGACCTCCACCAATGCAGAGCAGGACCCTCCAGCTTGTAAACTGCAAGCCTAACCTTGAAAGCATCACCACAACCCATAGCTCCAAAAATTTTCTCTACATGGTAGATCCAGTCTTCCGCGTCAGTTGGAGCTACAGTCTGCTCAAACAGTCGGGGTTTCTGCTTGTTAAACAAATCCAGCCAAGCGGGTAAAGTGGCAGGTGGTGGAGCAGGAGGGTTGTTATTCTGCTGAGGTCCATTTTGATATTCAGCTCGGATCTCATCACGAATTTGGGGTAACATGGCCTGTATAGCAGCCTGAACAGTAGCAGCAATGGCAGCTACGTTAGGATCATTCTCGATTTCGCGTCTGGGTGGCATCTGAAATAAAGAGGATGAGTTGATAAAACTGCCAAAATCTGGGGTAATAAATCTGAATATGCATAGTGTAATTCATGAAGGTATAGCCAATAAAATATGACATGAATACTGGTGAACGCCTAGGGTCAGTTTACAAAATGACAATTACTGAAACATAAATCTGACATGAGTAAGGATGAACGCCTAAGGTCAGTTCATCTACCCAAAATTTAAACTGCAAGGGTGAACGCCTATGGTCAGTTCACCAAAACGAAATGTTCGTTGAAAAACACATGCAATTAAGTATGGCCAGTCCTGTACCAACCGTTTACTTAGTTAAAATTTTGAAAATCCGACTGATAAAATTCATGAGTAGCATGGAAGATAACGACGCCAAAATACAGGAAGTTCTTGGTGACTACCCACAAGTCACAGGTCAAGTTTTAGAGCCTACAGGTCGAACCTTGCGCTCTGATACCATAATTGTAACACCCCACTTGGATAAGTGGACCGTTACGTGTATTTATGGCGTGTCATCAAAGCATGCAAGGTAATGTATTAAAACATTAACTGACCATACGGAAATACCGGAATCAAACATCGGTAGTCCAACATAAGCTCAAATTATAAAGATTAAGTACTGAAAGAAAAAGGACGAAACAGTGTCCAAACAACCAAAGTAATGTAATGTAATGTGTGCATAAAAATAAAGGAGTCTGGATAGCTCCCATCCAAAAGCACGTACTCTCTTAGAAGTCCTAAGATCGTCCCTGTGTACCTGCCGTTTGGAAACATGAAAGGAAACTACGGCTGAGCATAACGCTCAGTGGACGGATATAGCATGATAAGAATGTAATGAAAGTAATGAAATAGAAGACAACAATGAAGCTATAAAACTGATATGTAACATGTGGTAGAACTCTGCATAAAATCTGAGAAACCTGGTTCATATATACTGATACTGAAATATAACTCTTAATTCTGAAAACATGCATTTACTGTATTTTATTTGCCAGAGCTTATATAGGTCACGTGCTGTAACAACTGTGCATGAATAACTGGAGGGGTGACCTCGTCATGCTGTAGAGGGGTGACCTCTAAATACTGTGCTGGGTGGAGGGATCAGCTCCAATGTGAAGGATGTAGAGCACACACCACATTCACCCTGATAACTTGTAACACATATAAGCCTAGGATGCATCCATACGCCCCACTAAACATACATATAAAAATGGCCAACCTGAACATGAGTGGGACGATGCAGGATATCACTCTCCTGCATGCGAGTCACGACACCGGTGCCTCTAGTGCCGTGGTTACGGTACCTCCGTAACTAGTACATAAACTAGTCATGCTTGTATATAATGCTCAGGCAATTTATTTAGTTATTAACATGATTACTGATAAACTTAAACATATACTGGGGAAAACATTTGGCTGAAGACGGGGAATCCTAATCATGCATAGAAAGGAAGTCCTTACTGAAAGGACGGAAATCCGTACCTCGTGCAGTAACCGACCGAGATCAACTGACCGAAAGTCTACTCTGATTTCACGCGAGCTACATGAATAAGAGACGTGAATGAGTAACTGACATTCGCTTATTTAATTTCATGTTCTTATTGGTCTTTCATTTATTTATTTATTTATTTTCTGAAATTCCGTACGTATATTAACTGATAAATCTGACCTTATAATAATTCATTTTAATGTATTATCTTTCTACTATTAGTTACGGTACAACGTATTTCCGACGCTATAATAGTACTATAATACGTATCCCGTTAAAATAGAAAGTTTCTTAATTTAGAAAATTCCCAAATAATTTAATTCATTTCATAAAATTATACCCTTTTAAATATTAAAGAACTATTTTAAATTAATACATTTAAATTATATTTTAAACATTTATAAAACAATTTAATTAAAAGGTATAATATAAGAATATTTATTTTATTTATTATAATAATGTCCTGAGCCTACCGAGATATCCCATCTCGGTCGCACTAAACAAATCAACATATAATGATTAAATCTACCTATATAAATCTGTCAACAAGAATTAGTGACAGAATCCTGTGTCACTAAAACTGTCGCTAAAACTGAGTTTTTCCAAAACTGTCATTACTATGGATCTGCGACAGAAATTAGCGTCGCTAAACTGTCGCTAATCTCAAATAAAAATTCTTTTAATTACTGTTTAACAAGTTCCCACTGTTTCTCATATTCTTCCCACTGTTTTCATCGTGTTCCCACTGTTGTCACAGTCCCAAACGCATCCTTAATAATTAAATAGTCCGGTTGGGTTTGTTTGACTGTTTTGGTCGAACGCTTTGCCGCCCCTGTGTGGGTCACGGCTGGGCAAGACTGAGGCCACCAAGAGCTGGGTCTCGGTTCATTTAAACCCAACAGCCTCGATCATCATGGCTAAATAAACACGCCCCTTTGGGTTGTCTGACTCTCGTCGACCACAAACAACCACCACCGAGACTGTTATGTCTCGGTGTATGTGCAGCCCCAAAACCCGAATCCTTTTTTTTTTTAAACAGCCCATCATTCGTGTATATAAGAATTAACATAAAAGAAAATCAATTACCTTGGTTTGATTAGTAAAAGGATGAACACACACCCGAGGTTCTTGAAAGAATTAAACCCGAAACCCCTCTTTTTCTTGTTCTATAACTGGCGGCCTCCAAGGGGGTAGTGAAACCCTAATCTTTTTTTTTTGTTCGACTGAGTGGGAAAAGAGGGGTTAAGTCCCGTCTTATTTATTTTTTAAAATGGGCTTGGCCCAAAATTTTTCTTTCCTTTTTAAAAAAAAAAAAAACTTGTATATAATTTCTCTCGCGTTTGTTTTTGCTAATAATTTCTACGTAAATGGTTTAAGTAATAAACCGCGTATTTACATTCCCGATTTAAATACGGGTTTTACAAATATAATCACAAATCAATATCAATTCTAACACAACGCACTTGCCTCCTCGAGAACGAACTCACTTCATTGGGTCATAACTTGTGGTTTTCCTAAATCACTCGTTAATACTTACCCTAATTTACTTTCCTTTTCCTAAAGCGGTAAAAATACAACAATCATTTGGCGCCGCTGCCGGGGAGGCGTGTTGTGTTTTGATTGAACCATTGTTGTTTTTTTATATTAGCCATAATAGTATTTGTATTAGTAGCACTCTACTAATACGTATTATCGGTTTTTCGTTTTTTGTGAATATTATTAATATATTGTATACGTAGAACAATAAATTTACAAGTACTCCAAATACGTGAGAAATCACAACCTTGACTTGGGAGGTCATTACCCAATCATTGTATTCGAATCTCAAACCAAAGAAAAAGGCAAAAATAGATAAATACTTTCGTGAAGCTTAATCTTGAAAATACAAACTATAAGGTGGGTATAAGGCGGATATTATAAAATATATCCTAAGGAAAAAGGCTCTTAAGTGCTTCACGCCGCCTCGTTTCCTCCGCTTGCTTGTGCGTATTTGATTTTGAGAGTGAATCGAGGGTTTTGCCGCCCAAAGTATTACTTAAGTATCATATATATTTTCTTGGTTTCATTTGATTAAACCCTCTTGAACGATTTGGTGTTCCACCATCGTTCTAAAGTCATCGAAGGCGTTCACTTCACGTGATCGTTTTCATTCCTTGAGGCTTCGTTAATCAAGAGATTTGATTAAGGAGGAGATTTGTAGATTTGTGTCTACTAATACATTCCAAAAATCCAAAAAAAAGTAAAAACAATCAAAAACCACAAAAAAATTGAAAAAGTAAAAACACCAAAAAGAATCTTCTTTGCTCGCCTTCTCGTTGTACGTGACGTTTATGCAAACTCGCTCTAAAGCAAGACGTGCTCGTAAACGAAGAAACAAATCCATCACTCCTTCTAGTGAGGAGCCTCCTATTGACGAACCCATTGTAGTGAAAGAAGCACCCATGGCTAATCGAACTATGATGGAGTTGCTTCAAGCACCCACCGAGGGTTATAGAGAAGCGATTGTGATTCCCGCTATCCTTGCGGAGAATTTTGAGGTTAAGACGGGTTTATTGTCCATGATTCAAAACAACAAGTTTCGAGGTGAGGAAAAGGACAACCCTCATAACCACATTCGCCAATTTAATCGTCTCACCGCCACATGCAAGTTTAAGGATGTTTCAAACGACTCGATTAAGATGATGCTTTTTCCGTATTCCTTAGCGGGGCCCGCAAAAATTTGGTTAGAGAAAGAGCCACCCAATTCTATATTGACGTGGAAGGATCTCGTTTCAAAGTTCGTGAACCAATTTTTTACGCCCTCTAAGACTACGCACTTGAAAAACGAGATTTCAAAGTTTTCGCAAGAGTATAATGAGAGTTTTTCAACGGCTTGGAATAGGTTTAAGGAAATGTTGCACGAATGTCCTCATCATGGTTTTTCCGACTTGCATCAAATAGACACGTTTTACAATGGCTTGAACGATCATGAGCGTGATTATCTTAATGCCGCCGCGGGTGGTAATTTTTTGTGTAAGACGGTCGAGGAAGCATTGTTAATCATTGAGAATAGGTCTAAGGTGTATAGTCCTCGTAGCACGTCGAGTGTTCGTAAGACTTCGTCTTCGTCTTCGCCTTCATTGTCACACACCGTTGATGCTTGCCAAATCGAGGCTAATTTGGAGAACAAAATTTTTGATATAGTGAAAGGATTGTTAGTTGAGTTTAAAGTTGGTGAACAACCCGCTCCCGCTACGATTAAAGCGGTTGAGGTTTCTTGTATGTATTGTGGTGGAGCTCACGATTATTCCGAGTGCATTACCAACGGTGGTAACACTTCGAGTGCCTTCGCGGCCGCGGGAACTTATAACCAAAACGGTCAAGTTCCTCGCACTAATCAATTGACTCCACCGGGTTTTCCACCAAATCAAAATGCTAACAATTATCGAAACAATCAAGTTGGTTACCAAAGCAATCAAAGGAACAATTTTAAGGGTAATAACAACTATGGGAATCAAGGGAGTAGTAGTAGCCAATTTCAAAACCAAAACCAAAACCGTAATTTTCAAAACACGAGTCAAGGTCTTCAAAATGTTTACACTAAAGAACTTCCAATGGACTTTGTGAATTACGCCACGGCAAATGATAAGATTTTGGAAAACATTCAAGAGCAATTAATCAAGCTAGGGACACGGCTAAGAACACCAAGGAGTTAGCTAATTTTGTTAAAGAAAATCTTAGCATGAGGAATGAATTGAAAAATGATTTCGCTAACCAAATTCGAGGTCAAAACAACAAGATAGAGCAAAGTCATGCTAGGCTTGAACAAAGAATTGACCAAAAAGCCGCTAGTCAAGATTTGAAGTTTAATGGTTTTGATGCTAAGCTTAATGCCATTTTAGAAGCCGTCATGGGGAATAAAGCCTCTACTTCGAGTGGTCTACCTAGTAACACCGTTTCAAACCCGAAGGGAGAGATGAAAGTGATTACCACACGTAATGGTAAGGCACTTAAAGAACCGACTCCTCAACCAATTACTCTAACGGTGGAGGAAATTGAGGAATAACCCGAGGTGGTGGTCGAAAAGGAGCATATTTCAAGCCCACAAAGTACCACTCATGCCACACCTACGGTTGACCCATCACCAACATTGGAACCCGAGATTCCAAAGGCTATGCCTATGCCCCAACCCACACCACCCTTGCCTTACCCATCGAGACTTAGGAAGGAGAAACGACAAGAGCGCGATAACTACTAATTTGAGCTTTTTATGAAAATGTTTCATGATTTGCATTTTAATGTGAGTTTCGCTGATGCTTTGGTCATGATGCCTCGATTTGCCGCTAACTTTAAAAGTATGTTGAACAACAAGGAGAAATTACACCAAATGTCTAGTTGTTCGTCGGTTTATCTTAATCGCATACCTCAAAAAGTCGGTGATCCCGGTAAATTTTTGATCCCTTGTGCAATTAAAGATATGGAAGAATGCTATGCCTTGGCCGATCTTGGTGCTAGCATTAACTTGATGCCACTTGCAATCTACAAGTCGCTCAATCTTCCTAATCTTACTCCTTCACGAATGTCTATTGAGTTGGCCGACCATTCCACGATTCTTGCATGTGGTTTGGCGGAAGACGTTTTTGTGAAAGTGGGGAAGTTCTACTATCCCGTAGACTTTATCGTCGTCGATATCCCCACGGATCCTCAAGTTCCTCTTATTTTAGGTCGTTCGTTTTTAGATACGTCTATGGCTTTAATTGATGTGCATGCTAGAAAGATCACCTTACGTTTCAACGACGAGGAACTTGCTATAAACGCAACTCAAAATTCTCAACTTTCTCATGTTTATTCCGTTGCTACCATAAACCTCATTGACATAATCGACGTGGTTTGTGAGGAATTTTCACAAGAAGTTTTAGGGTTTGGTGATGAAGAAACTAGTGGCAATCCCACTATGTTAGATCCAATTCTTGATAATTCGACACCAACCTTCACTCCTTTCGAAGGTGGTGGTTTTACATTGGAATAATTTGATGTTCCACGTACTTGTGACGAAGACCTCGACAACGATGAGGACTTCTCGATTATCAAGGATTTTCTCAATGATTTCCCATTTCCTCCACCCGAGGAGGTTATGAGTATCGAGCCCAAATCTTCACTTGAGGAACCACCTATTCTCGAGTTGAAAGATTTACCTCCTCACCTCGAATATGTATATTTGGAGGAGGACGACAAGTTGCCGGTTATTATTGCGAAGGATCTTTCGAATGATGAAAAAACCGCACTTGTCGACATTCTTAAGGATCACAAAGGGGCGATTGCGTGGAAGTTATCCGACATTAAGGGAATCGATCCCAAGTTTTGTACCCACAAAATCTTAATGGAGGAGGATTTCAAGCCAACAATCCAAAGTCAAAGGAGGGTGAACCCTAAAATTCACGACGTCATCAAAAAGGAGGTCCTTAAACTCCTTGACGCGGGAATGATTTACCCTATTTTCGATAGCCCTTGGGTGAGTCCTATTCATTGTGTCCCTAAAAAGGGAGGGATGACCGTTTTGCCAAACGATGCCAACGAGTTGATTCCCACTAGACTCGTGACCGGATGGAGAGTGTGCATTGACTATCGAAAGTTGAATGAAGCCACTCGAAAAGACCATTTTCCCTTGCCCTTCATGGACCAAATGTTGGAGCGTCTTGCGGGAAACGATTTCTATTGCTTTTTAGATGGTTTTTCCGGTTACTTCCAAATTCCCATCGATCCTCGTGATCAAGAAAAAACTACGTTTACGTGTCCATATGGAACGTTTGCCTATCGTAGAATGCCATTCGGACTTTGTAATGCACCGGGAACTTTTCAACGATGCATGATGGCTATTTTGTTGATCCCAAACTTAGATCGATTAAGCTTTGTGTATACGAGATTAGATCAAGTACTACACGTAGAGAAACCTTTGCTTATGAATAAAGTAACAAAGTGTTATGCGGAATTAACACTTGATCTAAAACACAAAGATGTTAAACAAACTTTCACTTGTATTAGAATGATCGTACTTGATTACAATGAAAGAGGTTTAACTTGCGAATACTTATGAAAACTGATATATTAACTTTAACCTAAAAGACCTTCTTTTATAGATCAAGAAGTCTTGTACAATAAGCTACGAATCAACTATTCTAGGTAAAGATAATAATGGAAAATACAATGTCGAGCTTATCTCTACCATACACAAATAAAGAAACAAATAAACAAAAAGATTCGTATGAAGATATTCCATCAGTGTCAATCTTCAAGGCTGTCAGCGTTGACTTCTTCAATGTCAACGCTTGGCTGTCAGCGTCCAATGTCAACTTATCAGCGTTGACATTCTTCTTATCAGCGTCTAGTGAACTGACCCATATTTTATTCCCAACAATCCTCCCCTAAACTTGATATCTATTCCAATGATCAAGTTTCTGAATAAAAACTTAAGGCTTAGGAGGAATCTTGCAAAAACTTCTTATGTTGGTGATAAACATATCTAATCAAGTCCTTGGCCACGTCACTAGTATAATCAATCTCCAAGGGTGTCTCTAGCATCTTTTCCAACACTTCTTTGGACAAGAAATAGTCAGCATCCACAAGTAGATATTCTGAAAACTTTGTAGAGCTCAAATGAAATACACCACAAGTAGAATAAAGCCTCCAATGAAGATTACTGAGATCATCTTCAAGATCCTTCCATATGGTAGGATCTGCTTCTCTTGGACCACACAAAGTCAAAAATGTGTTCCAAAGTCTTATTCCATTTGCTGAAGTAGGTGCTTCAGCTGTATACTTGGCCTCTATCAATCTCCATAGATGCACCAAGTCTTCTCTGTCTATGCTTGCAAATATAGAAATAACTAAAGTGAAAGTATGTACCTCCTTTCCAAATCTGCCAATCTTCCAAAATCCACACTCATCTTCATCAAAACTGATGATTGGATTTCTGTCATCTAGAGGTACTACATTAACCAAATCTGAAGCTTCCAATGGAGAAAGCTTGAGATGCTTCCTTATGACACCTTCAGTTGGAAAATACACATCCATATTTTTGGGAAATTGAAAAGGATCTCCTTTCTTTACTGGTCTTTGAGCAATCCTCATTTCCTTTTGAATCTTCATTTCCTCAGCAAGCTCTTGTTTCCTTTCTTCTGAAAGAAACTGTAAGACATTTTGTTCTTGCACCTTCCTCCAAATAGGATGTGCCCTATACTCTAGCTCCTCAAAAGATAAAGCCAGCAGCTTCTTGTATGTCCATCTAGGTTGATGGCATCTAAGCAACTTGTAGTACAACTGCCTTCTATCTCTTTTGAGCCAAGTCTTGACCTCTTGTGCATTAAACCTCATAATCACCTTTATGTCATCTTGTACCCTGAGAAGAACTTCCAACCCCCAAATTTGATCTGACAAACTCATCCCTGGGTTGTCCATAACCTTGTCTTCCCAAGCATGGTACATTCTGGTGATTTCTGGTAGGTCCCAATCAATCTGATTCTTCAAATCACTCAACCTTTCCTTTGCTAGCTCATCCCCATATTCAAGCCTTTCTGGATCTTCAATAATTTGAATACTTGAATCTGAGCTATCTCCTTCTTTATCATCACCACTCTCTTCCTCACTCTCAGAAGTAGCAACAAATGGTGATCTACCACTCCTCTTCAAATCTCTTTCCAAAAGTTGTGCAGCCAACTGTTCATCAAATGCAATTTGTGCTGCATCTTTCTTTGGAACATCTTCTTCAACCAATTTTCCTTTACCTTTGTCTTTTGGATCAATAATAGGTAAAGTAGAAGAAAGAACCTGTGTGGACACATCTTTGATGATTGTTGATGACTGGAATACATCAACACCACCTGCAACTTTGTCAGCGTTCAAGTTACCTCTATCAGCGCCACGATTACCTTTGTCAGCGCTGGATGTGTCAGCGTTCAAACCTGTATCAGCACCCATTGTTGCTGTGAAAGATCCTTCCAAGTTTAATGGTGTCACCTTGGATGTATCAATAACTGGGTGCTTCTTCAAGTTGGTGAGTGCTTCAGCAACCTGTAAAGATTCACTAAATTGTGAACTCTTCTCTGAACTCTTCTCACTAGCTGTATGAATCAGCTCATCCTCTTCATCCTCTTCATCCTCCCCTTTGGAAGATTCCTCCATTAGACTCCTGCTACTTGGATTCTCCAAAACAGTTACCCGCTCCCTCAATACTTGGAGTTCACGGCCCTGTTTGTTGACAGTTTGTACAAGGCTGACATTTTGCTTTTGCAAGCTAATGACAGCAGCCGTCAATTCAATTAATGTCATAGGTTCCAATCTGCCCTCAGCTAGAATGGGGATTTGACCTCCCAAAATAGAATCATAGGGCGTGGATGAGGTCTTAATGATGTTGGGACTGTCTTGACCAGCATCTAAGCTTGTGTCAATAGCCCCAGCCTCATCCATGGCACCAGCCACACTTGTGGAGGTGGTTCTCTCTGCTACAAGGCTAGGACCACTAGAGGAGAACACTCCAGTAGTCCTTTGGCGTTTATTCAACCTAGATTGTAATGGGGTAGAAGATGAAGTAGATTGTGTGGGTGTTGGTTGATTAAGGGGTGTTTGGGATTGTTCAGGGATGGTATCAGCGTCGGGATTGGCTGTGTCAGCGCCAACATTTTGAGTGTCAGCGTTGGGTTGGTCAAGGTCCATGTGTTCAGGGGAAGGGAATGGTTCATGAATAGGCTCAAGTTGGGGTTCAGGGTCTGGTTGTGGTTGTGGTTGAGCAGCCTGAATTACTTCAAGCATGGGTTGGGTAAGAGGTATGGATCTGTTTGTGGAGCTCATTTTAGCAAAAATGGTTTTCTGTTGTTTAGGGATCTCATAAAAAGTGTCATGATCCCTAGAACAATACTCTTGTAAATCAAAGACCATTTGCAAAAATCTTGGGTAAGCCAAAGTCATTTTACTTCCCTTATTTTTACACATCCCTTCAAAAATCATTTTTGAAAAATTATACTTAAGCCCACGTGTTATACAAACCATAGCACTTGCAATTGACCTGTTTATTTCATTAAAAGAAGTACATTTTGGACTTAAGCATTGTAAAAGGACATGTATCAAATATTTCCAGTCAGAGGGAAATTCCTGCTTATGATATTTATTTAAAGTGACATCAGCAGGAATAGGATAACCCAATTCCCTAAGACCTTGTTCTATTGTTGCAATGGCAAGGGTAGTCACACCATCAGCGTCATCAAGACGCAAAGCTTGGCGAACCAAGGCTTCAGTGACCACCCATGTTCTTCCATGAACAGTAGATGTTAATGTGGTCACTCCATTAGCTGTTGTGGAACTAGCAGTGTTCCAAAACTGTCTAATGTGTGCGACAGGGACTAATGGTGTATGAGAAAGTGCATACCTTAAGGAGGATGCATTTAAAAATGCCACCATTTGTGAATACTGAGGGAACAAATCAGAATCAGCAGTCAAGTAAGCTACCATATTATGTTGGCTCTTGAACTCCAATGTTAAATTCTTTGAGTTGAACTTGGGTGCCATGGTGAAAGCTGTTTAGGTTATGTGATATGGGAAAAATCTAGGAGAAAAATGTTAGACAAGAAAATATGAATACCCAGAATAAAAAGATTAGCCAAATTTATAGGAGAGATGCATGATTTTGATTGGTCAAAAATGAGGCAGTTATATTCAAAGAGCAATGATGAAAATATTGAATCAAATATAACTTATCTCATGCATTAATTAAAAGTAACAACTCCCCAAAATTACGGCCAAAGAGTAGTCAAAAATAACAACTGGGTAGGGCCCACTAGGTGTCAACGGTCAAAAATAGCCCATCAGCGCCCAACGGCTATATTTTCTTGTCAGCGTTTGCCTAAAGCCTTGTCAGCGTCACGATTGGACGTAACAGCGTTTGGAGAAAAACTTGTCAGCGTCTAAAAATAAAAATATTTAAAAAGAAAAAGACCTTAACAAAGTAATTTATCCTAAGGGAAATATCTTACAAGTTGATAATAATTACTGGGCGGCAAGCACTGTCCATTTATGCACACTTGCTTAAGCAAGATAGACACAAATGTCCTCTAGAGTCCCTTGCTAACCAAAATACTTACCAACAAAGTTATTTCATAAAATTCTTTGTAACTCCCAGGTAGACCCATAACCAAACTATTCCCAAGTCTCCCATCAGACCACAACCAATTCTAGGCCAAAAATGTCTTGGCAGCATGCATAGTTTGTCAACTTTTCATGCTACAGTGCCTCATGGTTTAGTAAAACTAACCCATACTCACCTGTGGACACAATCTATTGTAATGAGAGTATTATAAGAATACCCAAGAGTCCTAAAGGTTCCTTAAACCTCCCCTCAAACTATGATACATGAGTTTCTCAAAATATATATGAACATTAAAAATTTATGTCAAGATAGGAATATAAATATTCCAACCATCATCCATAAACAAAAATATGTCCAAATAGCTCTTCAAAGATCCATAAGCAACTCTGTATCCAATGGCATAAAGCTACCACCACCTACACATTTAGATGAAAACCACAAAACTAACATTTGTTGCTGACAGCGTCCCGACAACACTTGTCAGCGTTGAAGGAACTCTTGTCAGCGTTAGACAATAATATCTCTAACAACGGCAAAATAACACTTGACAGCGTTACATTTACCTTTGTCAGTGTTAGAAAAATAAAGTGGAAAAATCTAAATCATCACAAAGACCAATAACAATGCATTATCCTGTACATACTTTTACAAAAAGGTTCCAAAACACATATTAAGTGAGATTAACCATTCCAATATTTGTTACCAAATATTGAAATCTTCCAGCATCAAAAGGTTTAGTTAATAAATCAGCCACATTATCTTCTGTGGCTACCCTATCTGGTTGTATTAAACCTTTCTCAAAGCAATCTCTTATAAAATGATGTCTAATTTCTATGTGTTTGGTTTTAGAATGATGTACAGGATTTTTAATAATGCATAAAGTACTGTTATTGTCTACAAAAATCTTGGTATGCATAAAATTATACCCATAATCCAACAGCTGGTTCTGAATCCATAAGACTTGTCCACAACAAGCAGCTGCAGCAACATATTCTGCTTCAGTTGTAGAGTTTGCCACCACTGTTTGTTTCTTGCATTGCCAAGATATCAATCTACTCCCAAGAAATTGGCATCCACCAGTTGTGGATTTTCTATCAAACTTGTCACCACCATAGTCACTGTCTGAATATGCAATAAGCTCCAATGGAGAATCTTTTGGGTACCACAAGCCAAGATCTGGTGGTATTTGAAGTATGCATGTTTGTATTTGGTGGTATTTGAAAACCACCATTATCTTTTCTAGCAGCAGCAGCAGCAGCATAATACTCATCTGTCCATATAGGAAGTGTAACATATTCTTGTGTGGGAGATGATTTAACTGCTGGTGGTCCATCCTCCTTAGCAACCTGTATACCTGAAACATTACCAATTCTCTTTTCCAAAACACTTGAAGTTACCTTCACAATGTCTGGATCAGTAACAGGCATATAATTTAAAGCTCTAGATAAAGGTTCTAAGTCAAACAACCAATTTGGACCACTTTCAGGATCACTAGGTTTACTCTCTAAAAACCTAACATGTACTTTTTCAAGTATACGTTTTTCCTTTTTAATGTAAACCCTATATCCTTTGCTCTGCACTGAATAACCCATGAAGTAGCCTTCATCACCTTTTGAATCAAATTTACCTAGGGCTTCACTAGTTTCTAAAACAACTACATGACAACCAAAAGGCTTGAGAAAGCCAATATTTGGCTTCCTACCCCAAAGTAATTCATAAGGTGTCTTATTATGTATTTTGTTGACCAATGCCCTATTTTGAACATAACAAGCTGTGTTAACAGCTTCAGCCCAAAAGGCTATAGGAAAGTGGGCATCAGCCAACATGGTTCTGGCTGCTTCAATAAGGGTTCTATTCTTCCTTTCAGCAACCCCATTTTGCTGTGGGGTTCTAGCTATGCTAAACTGCCTAGTAATCCCTTTCTTGGCACAAAAATCATCTAACAACTGATTTCTAAACTCACCCCCATTGTCATTTCTAATAATTTTGACCTCATTACCATTTTTCTTTTCAATCTGGGTAATGAAATTAATCAGACTTTGGGCAGTTTCACTTTTCTTGGCTAAAAAGAAAGTCCATGTAAACCTGGAATAATCATCAGTGATAACAAAACAATATGATTTACCCTTCAAACTTTCTATATTAGTTGGACCAAAGAGGTCCATATGCAATAAGTGAAGTGGTTTAGAACTAGAGTGCACCTGTTTAGACCTGAATGAGACCTTGTGCTGCTTGCCCTTAAGACATGCAACACAAGTGTGGTCATTATGGAAAGCCTTTTCAGGCAAACCATCAACTAAACCAAGCCTCACAAGTCTATTGATATTCTTAAAGTTTATGTGCCCTAATCTCCTGTGCCAAAGATTACTTTCATCTACTGAGGCTTTAGCATAAAGACATGACATCATTTTATTATTTACCTTAATTCCATTAAGATTCACATTATATATGTCTTTATGCCTTGGTGTTCTAAAATCTATGTATTTTTCCTCAGGGAGCTTATAATCTTTGCTTAACACCAAGCACTCAGTATCTGTGAAAAGAACCTTATTTTTGTTATCACACACTTGTGATACACTAAACAAATTATAATCCAGTTCTTTTACCAAGAAGACATTCTCAAACCGTAGATTGTTGGTGACAAGGGTTCCTTTTCCAGTGATGGTGCCGTAGCCCCCTCCAAAGTATACCTTATCACCATCTTGAATAGGAGTGAAGTTTGTCAGATAGTCTTCCTTTCCTGTCATGTGCCTTGAGCATCCACTATCCCAGTATCCATAATCATTGATCTTCTTCTGAATGCCCTGCACATAAAGAAAACACATTAGTTTTCTTTGGGAACCCAAGCCTTGGAAGACTTGGATTCATCTGGTTGTTCAACAAGAACAGACTTGGTTCTCATAACAACCCCATTTTCATCCCTTTTTGAATGAAATTCCCAGTTAACCCCAATTGGTGTTGACATTGCTTTTGAAATATAATGAAACCTGTTGCATGTCATAGAAACACCAGTAGAATTAGAGTTTTGGTCTTGTTTTGGTCTCCATGTTAAGCTAGTAGAAGCTTTAGACCTATTTCCTTGTGGTTGCAAATACCTAGGTTTGGCAGTGTGTCTGTCAGCGCTGAAATTACTCTTGTCAGCGCCCCGATTGTCTTTATCAGCGTTGAACCTAGGGTTTGCTACAGGAACCCATTGCCTATTGGACCAAGTGTTTGACTTTTGAAAAGGTCTTAGGCCTTGTGTGTTAGACCCTCTAGAAAAGAATGGGGTTGGTCTAACAACTTGTGAACTTTTGTTCACAAAGATATTGGGTCTGACAGTGGTTGACCTATGTTGACTTTTGTCAGCGCTGAAATGGTTCCTATCAGCGTTGACATTGGAAGCGTTGACACATTTGTATGCCAAATGTGAGAAGCTACCACATGTGTAACAAGCTTTTCTAGACATAGTCTTAGGTCTAGAAGCAAAGAAGCCTGTTCTATGGTTACTAACTTGGCTTTTTGGTGACCTAGTATTCCTATACATCTCTGCATATTTAACACTAGGTTTTCTAACAGTTTGTGGGCCAAGGTCAACAGCTTTGCCAGTGGTAGGGTGTGTGATTTTAATAGGTTTAGGATCATTGGACTCCACAATATTATGGCTCATGATTGGTGTGGGCTCATTTGGACTTTCACACAACAACCCTCCCTTAACAAACAAAGTGTGGTTAGCTTTCTTCCACTCATCTAGGTCAGTCAGTTTTTGTTGGTATTCCTCAACTGGGGAAGTCACTCTAGGTGGAGGAATAAATTCCTTCTCTTGAAGTTCTGGCAAGCCAGTCCAAGATAAGTCCTTTGATTGGACACCATAGAAATCCCCAGCTGGTGGTGGAACACCATTATAATCTGTCATCCCAATCCCACTCATGTCCTTAGAGTCTCTTTGTTTACTAACACACTCTCCTAGGGATTGTGTGGCCTTATCAAATCTCTGGATTTTAAGACTCACATTATCTTTATTTTTGTTAGCCTCCTCTAACTGAGCTATCAAATCAAGATTAACCGTGTTTACTATATCTTGAACATCTTTACTTTGATGTAACTCATGTTTTAAGATATTTATTTGATCCTTTAAATCAAACTCCATTTTCTTATACTCAGCTACTGTCTTTTCTGTTTGGGTAAGAGCAATTTGATAATTAGATACTTTACATCTTTCAGTACTTGCCTCATCTAATAATTTTACTATCTCTTGATTTAGTTTTTCAGTATTTAAACGACAACCCTTAGAACAGAAAGCATCATCATATACCTCATTATCTGATGAAGAGGAGGAGTGTGCCATGAGAGCATATTCAACATGCTCTTCTTTAACTTCAGCAACCAAAGCTCTGTCTTCTTCCTCATCCTTAGCCATAAAGTTCCAGCTCCAGTCCCATCCTCCAACGCCATCAATTTGTTGAACAGCAACCATGGCCTTGGGATCTTGGCTCTCAACCATTTGGCTTGAGGGCTTACCAGCATCAGATCTTCTTGGAGATCTACATTCCCTCATAAAGTGCCCCATCCTATGACAGTTGTAGCACTCAACTTTGGACTTGTCAAAGCCAGCAACATCCTTAGCATTAAAGATCATCTTCTTCTTGAACCTTTTATTAAACCTGTTTGCTCTTAAACTTACAAGAGCCATAGTCCACTTGATATCCATCTCTTCCAATTGCTCATCACTTATCTGCTCAAGATCTTCATATGTAATCCTTGAATCACTGGGCAAAGAAGCAATGAATGCACACACAGTATCTAGATCTAAACCAGCAGGCTTAATTCTATCAGCGCCAAAGTTGTGTGTGCCAGCGCTTGAGTATAAAGCGTTGACAGGATATGATCCAGCGCTGACAGACTGAGATCCAGCGTTGACACATTGAGATCCAGTAGCTGGATGCCCATAGAAGTTCATGGAATCAAATTGGCCTTCACTTTGTGAGAAGAAGGCCATGTTACTACTGGAAGATTTATTATCACTATCCAAAAGCCATTCATTCTCCAACAGTCTTAGTTTGTTGAAGATGTCATCAAACCTGGAGGTCTTGTGGGTGTTATTGACAAGAATGGATCTTGTCTCAATCTTCCATACATCACCAAGGCTTTTGAGAAAAGTAGCATTCAATTCAGGGTCATCAATCTGTGTTCCCATGAAGGAAAGTTGACTTGTGATGTCAAAAAGTCTACTTCTCACACTGCTGAGATTCTCATTGGGTTGAGCTTTAAAGACAGCATACTCATGCAAGAGTTGCTTCTTCTTTTCTTCTTTTGTGTCAGCATTGCCACCATGTGCTACTTCAAGAGCTTCCCAAAGCTCTTTTGCAGACTCAAAGCGTTTGTACTTGTGCTGATTCTCATGACCTAGGGCGTGTTTCATGATGTTCAAGATTTTCATGTCCACCCTCTTCTTGGCTATATCTTCAACAGATACAGCTCTCCCATCTCCAGGCTTTTCCTTCTTATCAGCTTCAGGACAATTAGGAACAGCTGTCCTTGTGGCAATAGCAGCAGCAATCTTTTGTGCTTTGTCGAATGTGTTACCATATTCGACAATCTCCCAAAGAGTGTAGTCATGAATAGCTATATATTGCTCAAAATTGGACTTCCAAAGCTCAAAGTTCCTGGCATCAAACATGGGAATTTTGATACTAGGATTTGAGGAGTTGTTTTGTAGCAAAGCAGCAGGTTGATCTGTGCCAGACATGATGTTTTTAGGGTTTTGAGAATTTTAGGGTTTTTAGGGTTTTTGGTGTTTTAGGGTTCTTGCGTTACTTAAAGATCAAAAGTTTCTCAACAAGCTCTGATACCACTTGTTGATCCCAAACTTAGATCGATTAAGCTTTGTGTATACGAGATTAGATCAAGTACTACACGTAGAGAAACCTTTGCTTATGAATAAAGTAACAAAGTGTTATGCGGAATTAACACTTGATCTAAAACACAAAGATGTTAAACAAACTTTCACTTGTATTAGAATGATCGTACTTGATTACAATGAAAGAGGTTTAACTTGCGAATACTTATGAAAACTGATATATTAACTTTAACCTAAAAGACCTTCTTTTATAGATCAAGAAGTCTTGTACAATAAGCTACGAATCAACTATTCTAGGTAAAGATAATAATGGAAAATACAATGTCGAGCTTATCTCTACCATACACAAATAAAGAAACAAATAAACAAAAAGATTCGTATGAAGATATTCCATCAGTGTCAATCTTCAAGGCTGTCAGCGTTGACTTCTTCAATGTCAACGCTTGGCTGTCAGCGTCCAATGTCAACTTATCAGCGTTGACATTCTTCTTATCAGCGTCTAGTGAACTGACCCATATTTTATTCCCAACATATTTTTCTTGATATGATCGAGAAGACGATGGAAGTCTTCATGGATGACTTTTCCGTGTTTGGTGATTCTTTCACTTCGTGTTTGTCGAACCTAGAGAGAATGTTAAAACGTTGTGAGGAAACCAACCTTGTGCTCAATTGGGAAAAATGTCATTTTATGGTTAAGAGTGGAATCGTCGTAGGGCACAAGGTCTCGAAAGCCGGGATTGAGGTAGATCAAGCTAAGGTAGACGTCATCGCCAAATTACCTCATCCCAAAACCGTCAAGGGAGTTAGGAGTTTCCTAGGCCGCGCGGGCTTTTATCGTCGATTCATCAAGGATTTCTCGAAGATTTCTCGACCCATTACACATCTTCTTGAAAAAGAGGCATGTTTTGTCTTTGACGAAGATTGTGTACGAGCCTTTGAGATCATTAAGAGGAAACTTACCGAAGCTCCCATTCTTGTTGCTCCCAATTGGAACCTCCCCTTTGAGCTTATGTGTGATGCTAGTGATTACGTTATAGGGGCCGTTTTGGGGCAACGTCATGATAAGCACTTCTTGCCTATTCACCATGCTAGCAAGACGATGACCGAGGCTCAACTTAAATACACTACAATGGAAAAGGAGTTCCTTGCCGTGGTGTATGCATTTGAGAAATTCCGACCTTATCTCGTCTTGACGAAATGCATAGTGTATACGGACCATTCGGCTATTAAGTATCTTATGGCAAAGCAAGATGCTAAGCCTAGATTACTTCGTTGGATTCTCCTCCTTCAAGAATTTGATCACAAAATCGTTGACAAAAAAGGAGCCGAGAATCTAGCGGCCGATCATCTCTCTCGTTTGGAAGATCCTCACCAAAGTGTTTACGAGCCCAAGGAAATCACCGAAACATTTCCGCTCGAGACACTTGGTGTAGTGAATTCTAAGCTTGATTCTTCTACCCCATGGTTTGCGGATTTTGCAAATTACCATGCGGGTAACTTCATCATTAAGGGTATGACGACTCAACAAAAACGAAAATTCTTTCGTGACGTCAAGTTCTACTCTTGGAACGACCCTTACTTGTTTCGAACTTGTGCGGATCAAATCATCCGACGTTGTGTTTTTGGCACCGAAGCTTCTAACATCCTTAGAGCTTGCCATGAGGGACCCACGGGTGGTCACCACGGTGCTAATCTCACGGCTAAAAAGGTGTTTGATGCCGGCTTCTTTTGGCCTACTATTTACCGAGATGCACAAGATCTTGTGAAGTCGTGTGATGCATGCCAACGACAAGGAAAAGCCTCACAAAAAGATGAAATGCCACAAAATATCATTCAAGTATGTGAGATCTTTGACGTTTGGGGCATAGACTTTATGGGGCCGTTCCCATCATCTCGTGGTAATAAGTACATTCTCGTTGCGGTTGACTACCTTTCTAAGTGGGTGGAGGCCAAGGCCTTGCCCACCAATGATGCTCGTGTGGTAGTCAAGTTTTTGAAGCAATTGTTTTCTCGGTTTGGAACCCCTCGTGCTATCATAAGCGATCGTGGAACCCATTTTTGTAATGACCAATTTGAAAGGGTTCTAAGGAAATATGGGGTTACACATCGTCTTTCTACGGCTTATCACCCACAAACGAGTGGGCAAGTCGAGGTTTCAAACCGAGCTTTGAAGAGGATCTTGGAGAGATCCGTAGGAGAAAACCGACAATCTTGGTCGGATAAGTTAGACGATGCTTTATGGGCCTTTAGGACCGCTCATAAGACGCCCATTGGGTGCACTCCCTATAAGCTTGTGTATGGAAAGAATTGTCATTTGCCTATCGAGTTAGAACACAAGGCTTATTGGGCCCTAAAGCATTGTAATGATGACATGGAGACCGCGGGAAAACAACGGAAAATGCAATTGAATGAATTGGATGAATTGAGAGACATTGCTTATGAAAATTCATTGATTTATAAAGAGAAAACTAAAAAGTTGCATGATTCTAAAATTAAAAACCGGGTTTTTAACATTGGGGATCAAGTTTTGCTTTTTAATTCAAGATTGAAAATCTTTTTCGGTAAGTTGAAATCCCGTTGGTCCGGTCCATTCACCGTGACTCAAGTGTTTCCGTATGGGACCATCGAGCTAGCTCAAGATGATGGTCCTAACTTCAAGGTGAATGGACATAGGTTGAATCACTACTTTGGCGGGGAAGTTCCATCCTTGAACTACCTCGACCAAGTCACCTTCCCCAATGATAATTAGTATTGAGGGGATCGAGTCGAGCTCATGACTCGGTAATAAAAAACGAGGTGCCTCGTGGGGGAGTCCCATGCTTATCCTATGTACATATTATCGCTTTGTTAGTCTAATGTAGCTTACGTGTGGGGATTCGTGCCCTTCCAACCTTTGTTCCGTGGTTGTTTGTGCATTGTGGTTTTTAGATCATGATCTTCACGATTGGAGCCTCTCGTGTTCGTTTTATGGGAGCACTCGATCGTTTGCTTTGGAGACATTTCTCAATATCCATGATATATCCTTTTGATGTTCTAACCTTAGGTTTTTAGCACACTTCATAAACGGCTATTAATTTAATGGTTACACCCTTTCCATGCTAAATTAGGCATTCGACTACGTCTCTAGTATGGGGGTGTTTGCACCCCTAGACTTGAAACATTGAGGATAATGTTTAACTTTAGTATGGGGGGGTGAATAGATACTTGCCTTGCCAAACCTTCACGCTTTCCAAAGTTTATCGTTTTGTTATCGTTTTTGTTGCAAATAAGGCTAAAAATGGCAAAATTTTAAAATTTTTCTCATATTTTATAAGTGTTTAAAGACACGAATGTAGATTTTCCGATGGCGAGAATAAGAGTAATTTTTGACTCGACCGTGCGTGTTGAGCACTTAGCTTTGATTCCTTAACTACACATTAGGGTAAGTCTCTTAAATGAGGACGAGAAATGATAGAGTTAATTATAAGTTACTATGCTAAACGTAGAGTACTCGTATTCTTTCAAAAACTCATGTGTTCTCGTTATTTGCTTATTTTCCCTTCGCTTGTAAATATTTTTTGCTTAATAAATATTGACTTAGCGGTTTAGTTAGGATTGTTGGGTTTCTAGTCTTTTCTAGTAGCTTCCGTGTAATTAAATTGGGAAGACATCAAGGTATCGCCAGCGTCACGGTTTTGAAGTATTGGCACCCCAATAATCGAAAGCTTCACCCAATAATAAGATTTCAAGTGCTCACCTAAATCTAGCAAACAATTTGAAGCCCCACAAGGCCTAAAATCTATGCAAAAATTGAAAGTGAATCAAGCCTTAATCTTCGAAGCTTTAAAGATCCAAAATTCGCTTTTGCGTGAGGATATACGTCTTTGGCTAATAAACCCACCGATGAGGCGGATAATAAAAGGCAAGGCAAGACCGAAGTCATAATAAAAGCTCCATGGCGGAGTTGAATAAAAGATGGAGGTAAACCAAAGATAATAAGGCCCTTCCGTTAGGGGGCGTATAAAAGTCTTGGTAATAAGTCTCATGTTCAAAACCGTTATAAAACCGTGTTTATCGATTCTTCTTGTCAACTTAATTTTTTAACATCGTTGTCTATTAGGAGGGGTTATTGATTTGATGGTCTTAGTTACACCGTTAGGACTCTATTTTTAGACCTAAATCTCTATTATCGCATAAGTCAACAATGTATCCTCGTGAAACATTTAAGACATCATAAAATATAAGAGATACAACTTAGGAATAATGGGAGAATAAGTACGTGATTAGGGCATATGAGTAGTGTTAGCATTACTAACTTATAATGACAATGATCTCGTTGCACGCTTGGCATGGAATTGGAGTGAAAATCGAGGACGACGAAATTATTTCTAACGAAACATTCGCGTGTTCTTATTCTATGAACCTAAACGTCCCATTTTGCGATGAAAATCTTACATTATGTCTAAAACGCAAGTAGTAGTAATAGTAGTAGTGTAGCTAGTTTACCATTTCAATAAAGTGAATAAAATGGATTTTGGAGATGCTACGATACTTTATTCTAGCATTTCGTGAGGGCACGGCAATGGTTTAGTATGGGGGAGTGATGAGACTGCTTTTATACATAGTCTCATCGTCCAAATTGGGCTTAAAATGTGTTAAATATCATCAAAATACCCAAATATATGCTTGTGTTTGTTGCTTGTGTATTTTAGGAACGGATATTGAGAAAATGACAAAAGATCACAAGAATCAGTCAAAAACGAACACAGGAAACGAAGCCGCACGATGAACCAAGCCCTAATGAAGAATTTTCCAAAGAAAACCCTTGAAGATTTGAAGAATATTGAAGATTGGTCCTCTAAGTTTGAAGAATTGACACTTTATACCCTTGTATCTTCATAATTACAAGTTTGGTCCCTAAAGTTTGTCAAAATTACAAAAAGGACCCTCAACTTTGAAGAATTGGCAAATTTAGTCCCTCAACAAAACTAAATTGTCAATAATGGTCCTCCAAGAAGTCAACAAACAAGCCAAGGCCTTGAAGTATGAAGACATGTCAAAAACAGCCCTTGAAGATTGCCAAAATTGCACTTGTAGTCCTTATTTCAAGTTTATAAACAATATGTGCCAAAATTGCCAAATTACCAAAGATGTTAACAAAGGATATGCAAGTTTGGTACACTTTGTTCAGAAATGACAAGCATATGGGAGAAGAGGGGGCATTCTTGGCAGACAAAGTAACTTATCTCACCCAACCACACGTTGACACATCAGTGTGACTGGTCAAACAACCAATCACTTTCCCCCATTTAGACACATCACCTTTCCACTCTCTCTTTTTTAAAAAATAATTTAACCGAAACGTGTTTACTTCAGTTTTTGGTGGTAAACGTTATTTTTGAAACTTAATTAACCTAAACTAAATCAAATTCTCCACTGTTTAACCTTCTTATTCCCATAAACCCTAATACACAATTCGCCCTAATCAAAGGGTTATTCCCCCAAAATCTCCAGATTGTTGATTTACCCAACACCAAACCAATCCCACCTTTCAAAACATCTGTCACTTTCCCCCATCGACCACCCCATGTGTCCCCTGACCCACTCCTTTGCAAGAAGACAAAGTGGTCCAGTAATCCAACGATTCCAAACGCATATCTTGCTCCCAAAGTCACAATGGACGTCTCAGATTACTCCTTTACAACCTGGCATCCAACAAACTCACATGGAACGATTTGAAGAAATCATCAAAATTGGCATATTCCAGATTCGACCAAGGGCTTATTGGGAAGTTCAGCATTAGGGTTATTATTTTCTAGAACCATCATTGTAAGCCTATAAAAGGCACTAGGGTTTTGGCTTAGTTTTTTCTTCTTTGTCTCAGTTTTTTTTAAATTATCTTGTAATATCTTTGGATGATATATGAAAGTTTTGGTTTGAAAAATATACTGAGTACCATTTATTTTCTTTAAATTACCGTTTTAAGTTATCAAAAGTGTGTGTGTTCAAGGTTCATTATGCAACTTTCTTTTTAGTTCATGATAAGTTGGTTTGGAAATTTGTTTTCATTTTAGCTGGTTGGTAAGAATCTTTGGGTTGAATTCATGTTCAATGATTAATCAAGTTACAGTTTGTTTTATTTTAAAAAAAGAAAGAAAAAATATATATATAAAGTCATAAAATCAGTTATTGTATTATTGTGTTTGCTCCTTCTATCTTAGCAGGATTCATCATAGCTCACTTGTTGCCCAAGGTCCTGCATAGACCCGGGTCTATTGGAGGTGGTTTCCAAGCCACTAAGGGACCTGGATGTAGGTCCCTTAAGGTAGTCTTTTGTTTCCTTTCAATTTTCAGTTTTTTGGTGCTTATGTGATTTGCTTGAAAAATCTGCTTAATTGTTGTTAAGTTGTTTGGATTTGCTCAATTGATGTTAGTATACATGTTTAGAAGTCAGTAAATCAGTTAGGATAGGGTTTGATTTGTATTGCTTTGAAAAAATCTGTTAACTGACATTTAAGGGGGTGTTTGGGTAAGTGTTTTTAACTAATTCAGGTGTGATATAACTTGTTAGTAACCACTCAAACATGTTTCTTAGGTAATCAGTAGGTTGTTTGGGTAATTTGGATACTCTTAGATAGGATTTGTGCAGGTTTGCATGCTAAAATAGGTTAGACTACATATAGATACTCACAAGGCTGTAACTGGTTGTGTCTTTGATATCCTAGCTTGAAATTTGGTCAAGTAAATTGTGCATCTGTTTACTTAGGATTTTCAATCAGTTGGGTACAGTTTGGTAGATGTTTGAGCAAGTTTGGGAGCATTGAAACTCACCATTGTGCAATTTGAACCAGATAACTGTTCACTGACCATTCTTCTTCATTACAGCAACTGAATTTGCATATCTTTGTGTTTTATTTGTACTGTGCTTGTGTGTTTTTCAGTTTTTACTGACTCCCTACACTCCACTGAGTGTAGGGGTGCCCAATTGTCCAATCAAATCTAAGCAACAAGAAAGTTACAAGCCAACAAGGCACCAGACCCGTTTTTTCATTATCAGTGGGAACTCCTTTCCCACTGATAGCTTTGCTGTTCCCACTGCTTAGCTAAAAGACAAACACCAACCACATGTCACTTTCAGATTCTTGATTTTTTGTCTCTAGTGGACTAAAATTGGAATTAGGACTCCAAATTTGTTTCAGTATTTTTTTTATTTAATTTTTGATTTTTCTGATTAATTAGATTTTTATTTACTGTTCACTTTATATTTTTAGATTAAATAGCATTTTTAATTAACTTTAATATTTCTGTTTTTGTCTTTTAGTGCCAAAAAGTAATATTTTTCAGTTTAATCAATTTTCTTGGACTTAGAATATTATTTTAAGATTTTTGGTTAAAAAAGATTTTACTGTTCATCTTTTTATTAATTTTTGGAATTAATTTAAGTTAATTAGGGTTTTAATTAAACTAGTTTTGTCATTTAGTGAAAAATTTAATATTTTTCAATCTTTTCATTTTTCTACTGTTCATTATAGTAATTTAGGATTTTTAAAATTGGTAGATTATTTTTTAGCATTATTTTATTATTTTTATAATTATTTTAGTTTCAAAATAGTTTTTAGTAATTTAAAAATAGAAAAATAGTATTTAAAAATTAAAAAAAAATACTTTTTAGTTTTTAGATAATATAATTAAGTTATTTGTTCAATAAAATCATATTTTGGACATTTTGATTAATTATATTTAATTTTAGGGCTTTAATTAGCATTTAGAATTGAATATTTAATTAATAAAAGGTTTTAAAATATTTTTATTGGATTTTATTTCTTATTTATATTATTTTGGATTTGTTTTAGCTTATAATTAATTTTTAGGTTAAAATTTAAATTTTGTAGTTTTTACGGTTTTACGTGAATGCGTTTTCGTCTTAGCTCGATCCGTCTTCGTAACCGTCTTTTCTTTCTAATCTCATTTCTTTCTCAATCAATATAATCACAAATCAATATCAATTCTAACACAACGCACTTGCCTCCTCGAGAACAAACTCACTTCATTGGGTCATAACTTGTGGTTTTCCTAAATCACTCGTTAATACTTACCCTAATTTACTTTCCTTTTCCTAAAGGGGTAAAAATACAACAATCATCAGTCCTCGCTTCATCGGGCCGTTCGACATCATAAAACGCGTTGGTGAAGTGTCATATCGTTTAGTGTTACCGCCTCAGCTATCACACGTTCACAACGTGTTCCATGTGTCCTTACTCAGACGATACAACTATCATCCAGTTCATGTTGTCCAGTATCTACTTGATCAGATTCGAGAGGATCTTTCATATGTCGAAGAACCCGAGAGAGTTCTTGAGCGTCAAGACCGTGTCCTGCGGAGGAAGACGATTCCTTTCGTCAAAATCATCTGGAGGGATCATCCTGAGCGGGAAGGCACTTGGGAGACGGAGGAGTCTATACGGACTTCTTACCCTCATTTCCAGTTCTAATTCGGGTATGTTTTCTTTCGGTTTACATTTCTCCAATTCGAGGACGAATTGTTCTTTTAGAGGGGAAGAGTTGTAAAACCCAATGTTTTAAAAACCGGTTTGACCCGGCCGGTTCAACCGGTTGGACCGGGAACCGGAGTGTTGACCGGGCCGTTGTGAGCCGGGTTTTCATTAAAACTCGGATCGGATTAAACCGCCGGGTTTTAGTCGATCCGGATCGAACCGCCGGACCGGAAACCGGCCGGTTCAACACATTTTAAAATAAAAAAAAGAAAGAAGATCTACATCAGATGAAGAAATTAAACAACTTGTATGTGTAGTTGAACCACACACTCTCTAATCTTGTTAGAGATCCATTGATTCGTTGATTGGCTTTTAATTTCAGTATATTGGCGTGATTCAGATCCAAAAATTATGGGAAGGGTGAATAGGGATGAAAATGAGATTCGTGATTGAGATCCAAAAATTATGAAAAGCGTGAATAGGGATGAAAATGAGATTCAGTGTATCTGCAGGTTTTTTTTTGTTGGGAGTATTTTATAAGTTAAAGAAGATAAGAAAGATTATACACTAAGTGATAAGATGGGTCAAAAGACTCAAAACATGTTGAGAGTGAAAAAGTCTTAAATGAAATGACTGACTTTTTTTAACTCATGTACAACAAGCCACGTGATGAGTTTCCTGAATATTAAAAACAATGGGTATTTATTATTACTATAGTTTGGTATGAACCATGTTATTTTTCTTATCTTAAAACTAGCACCGTATGCTTTTTTCTCTCTAGACGAGGTATTTTTTTCATTTGATATTAAACCGGTTTGACCCGGCGGTTGAACCGGTTGAACCGTTAAACCGGTGAACCGGTCACTCAACCGGGTCAATTAAAAAACCGGGTTTTAAAACATTGGTAAAACCCGCATTAAAAACCTATGAACAGTACACGTGAACAGTAACTTACGAAAACACGGTAAAATTTAAACTTTCTATTTATAATCTTAATACACGTGTCACGACAATAAATAACGAACAATCATGAATATTATAAATGTGACACGATCACGAACACCAAAATCTCAAATATTAAATCACGAACACACTCGATAAATAATTAGACTCGAGAAAAGCTACGGGTTACCATTGTGGGCCCCATAGCCGCGGAAACAAGAGAAAGAACCTAGGTTGGCCTTTTGGCCCATAACCAAATTTAATAAAACATCAGGAGATCATATTTTTCTCATATTTTAGGTTTTACAAAAAATACAATCTCTCTATCTCTCTTGGTGGTGCCGTCGGCCTACACACAAAACAAGGCAAACCCAAACAATTTTGGTGATTATTAATTATTTGTGATCATCTCGTGATTCTACGCTTAGTGGTATATTCAAAAACCTTGTCTTTTCATTTTATTTTTCTTATGATTTCATGTTTAAAATTAATTAATCTTAAGAACATGTTTTGAATAACTAGGATTAATTAATTTTGGGTCAAGGGTACGTTTGGTTTGTGGTTGTGGTTCGGCTGAGGCACTGAAACCCCCAAAGGGGGTGTTCGGTTTTTTTTAATCACCACCACCGAGACCATAAAGGTCTCGACTTGGTTGGTCTTCAGTCGGCGCAGCAAGGGAACCCCGACCATGGGGTCGGGGTGTGTTTGTTTCGGGTTATGGTGGAGCCGAGACACCACCGAGACCCCAAGGGGTGCTCGGTTGGTTTTGATTGTTCGGACCCGAGACCAAGGGATCCCGACTTCGATTCGGGGTATGATTGCATGTTTAGTTGTTAAGTAGTGTCAACCGAGATCCTTTCCATGGTCTCGGTGAGACTTGTTTATAGCTTATTTGATTCGGCTTATATTAAAACACGGGCTCGGGATTCGGGTTTTTATAAGAACTATTTTTTTATAAATCATGTCATATTAAACTTTAGGTTAATTAATTTATTTAATTAATTCATGTATAACCTAAGGTATTTATACTTAGTTATTTTAATTAAACATGTATTTTAATTAAAATCATATAACATATAGTTTAATTAGACTAACTAGTTATTTAATTAACCAACTATAACCATGACTTGTATTGTACTAATTTAACTTCACTTATTATTTATAATTCAGCTTAATTCTAATTATGAAACTTACTAATTTTGGGAACTTTCTATTTTTGGAAACTTACTATTTATGGAAACCTGCTATTTTTAGGAAGTTACTTAGTATTACAATACAAGTATTATAATACAATAATACATGAATAATACACAACAGAACATCATAATAACTACAGTTAACACAGTAAACAGTAAAACATGACAGAATACGTATAACAAGCTAATAACACACGGAACCAGTAAAACACAGGTAATTCAGACAACTCATACACGTCCATATTTCTTATGTAGTGTTATCCGTCAAGGCGGATTAGTCTTCATCGTTTCCTTTAGCTTCTACTGGACATAAGGTACGGATTTCCCGTCCTCCAGTAAGAACAATCTCTTCCTTCATTAGGATTTCCCGTATGCAGCCAACTGTTTTCCCCAGTAGTTACAGATTAAATGCTTGTGTGTTTATTAGTTACCTTAGCCATATACATGCATGACCAGTTTCACCTAGTTATGGAGGTAGCATAACCATAACACTAGAGGCACTAGTGTTATGACTTCACCACAACGGAGTGATAGCTCGTGGCGTCCTTTTTCAGTTATTTGGCCATTATATTATTATATTATCATGTAGGGCGTATGGGTGCATCCTAGTTACATGTTTCAGTCAGGATTTCATGGTGAATGTGGTGTGTTCCTTGCATCCTTCACAAGGAGCTGATCCATTCTACCCACTGACCAGTTAATTAGAGGCAACCCCTCTAATTACATGATGAGGTCTCCCCTCCAAGTATTCATGCACGTTGTTGACCTCATGACCTATATTGTCTATTATGGTACATTAACTAATATATATTTTCATAAGTAACATAAGCTATGTTTTCAGAACTAAAACCAGTTAACATGACAGACAACTAGGTTTTCCAGGACTTATCATTCATGCTTTATATTCTTTATATGTTTCCATACTCTATGTATTCTATGCTTTATTGTATATCGGTGCACTGAGCGTTATGCTCAGCCGTCTACTTTTCCATGTTCCCAAACGGCAAGTACCCAAGGACGCAAGTAGGAACTCCAGAGTATGTGAATTCGGATTGGAAGCTATCCGGCCTCTTTACCTTATGCATTTATTCCTACTTTATCATACTTTACTTCTTTTGGACATTGTTTAGTCCTTTCCATTTACAGTACTTATATTGCTTGTTTGTGAGTTACTAGACTACCGATGTTTGATTCCGGTATTTCTATTTATGGTCATGAATGTTTAGACATTTGCCTTGTATGCTTTGATGATATGCCATAATTTACTATAGCACTCTATCCTATTAAATGGGGTGTTACAAACTTACAGGGTTTCCCGGAGGTAACACAAGATCCTTTTAACCTCTTTAAGATGTTTCTCGGTTAGCTTAGTCTCGTACCGAGCACATAAACAAGTTGCATGCACAATGTCCGGTCTGCTTGAGGTTAAGTACATAAGGGACCCGGTCATACTTAAACATTTTATAGCATCTACAAATGTCCCTTTTTTAATCCAAATCAAGCTTGTGTTTAGTATCCATTGGAGTACTAATATGATAACAGTTTTCGGTTACAAATTTCTTAAGTATTTCTGTCACGTATTTGGACTGGTTTATGAAAATACCACGGGGATTGGTTAACTTGGAGACCAAGGAAAAACATCATTCCCCCAACCATTGACATTTCGATGCGGCTTTTTATAAGAAATAATATGAAATATTTTGGGTTAGTAGATCCAAATATTATATAATCTACATAGACCTGATTCATCATGATGTCTTTGCCATATTGCTTGATAAACAACGTTGAATCAATGGTCCCTTTTTGAAATGCTTTTGGAAGAGAAACTTTGATAATTCTTCATACCATGCCCTGGGTGCTTGCTTCAATCCATATAATGCCTTTTCAACTTGTATACATGACTTGGATGATTGTTGTTGATGGAACCTTCAGGTTGACACACGTACACGTCTTCTTTTAAAGACCCATGTAAGAAAGTAATCTTTACATCCATTTGGTACACAATGAACGATTTGTGTGTCGCGTATGCCAAGAGAATCCTGATAGCTTCCATTATAGCAACACGGGTGAATGATTCTTCAAAATCAATTCCTTCCGCTTTTCTATACCCTCTCACAACCAGACGAGTCTTATATCTTATGATCGTTTGCTCTTCATCCAACTTGTTATTGAATAACCATTTTAGAGTAATAGGTTTAATATTTTCCTGATGAGGTAATAACTCCCATACATGAAGCCTGATGAACTGATTGAGCTATTCTTGCATAGATTCAATCCACAAGATCAATCATTTCCTATCCGACATTAGTTGGTTCCATAGTGCTAACCGATAGTGCATAGATACACATATCAGCGCCGATACGCAACTGATTTCTTGTCGAGACAGGTCGTGAGAGATCTCCAATCACTTGAACTAAATGGTGATCCTTATTCCATTTATATTCATGTGGAAGTGTTTGAGAAACTTGGTGCATGCTCGACGGATCTACGTATTGCGATAAAGGTTGATTTGTACTTGTGGATGCAACAAATGTGTTAACAAACTCATGTTCGTTGAGCATTGCATTGTTCACATTTTCAGCAATTATTTCATTCTGTAGATGAACATGACTAGGAGGTTGCTGAGAATATTGTTGAGTCACGTCAGCGATCTGAGAAGTGGTTAGAATATTTGGATTTAATATGGATGAGGTGGACGTTGATGATGTAGAAGAGGTGCAGATGCATATGGAGTCTAATGAATCACATTAGCAGGTGTAACCAGGAATTTCTAGTGACTGCTGACAATGATGCACCTTCCATATATTCATCATAAATTGGTCCAAATAAAATTTCCAAATCACCTTTTGTAGGTTTAAGAGTCGATATTGCTGACGGAGCATACAAAAGCTCGAGTCCTGAACTGACGTGTCCAGAAGTTTGACTTTGAAGCTCGGGTTGTAGACTTCGTTGTTCACAAGCCATGGCAGAGATTTCATCAAAGGTAACATTCATGGTATCCATTACCTTTCTTCTCCTTCGATTGTAAACTTTGTAAGCACAAGCATTTTTGAATAGCCAATGATGAATTCAATATCACCTTTAGCTCCGAGTTTCGAAGATCTTCACGATCATTCTTTGGATAACAAAGTACCACGAATACATGTAGAAATGAGATATCCGGTTTTCTTCCATTAATGAGCTTATAAGGTGTTTTGTTGAATCTAACGTGAATAATGGAACAGTTTTGAGTATAACATACAGTTGCTATAACATCGGCACATAGGAATAACAACACACTGAAGGAGATTAGCATAACACGAGCAACTTCAATTAGCGTACGATTCCTCCTTTCGAATGCACCATTCTGTTATGGAGTTCTCATAGAAGAGGCTTGGTGAGAGATCATAACTTCGTCAAAGTAAGCCTTTAGTTGCTGATTGGTGAATTTTATGCCATTATAGTTCTCACAATGATGACAGGGGCTTGAAGTAGGACTGATGTTGTCTTCGAGAAAGTGATAATCATGCCATGGGCTTCATCTTGTGAAGCAAGAAAGTGAACCCATGTATAATGTGAGTAATCATCCACTATCACAAAACATACCGCTTTCCATTTATGCTTTTGATTCTCATTGGGCCACAAAAAACGATATGAAGAAGATGTAACCTATTCTTGGTGTTCGAAACATGTTTTGGTTTGTGCGATTTATTCTTGCGTTTGCCTTGCTCATGCTTTACTAATATGTTAATGTTTGGATCTGGTAATTATGTTTGACAAACTAGGAGATAATTGAAACTTGAAAACAATACACCAGGATGACCGAATCTATGGTGGCAGGGTTTGGGGTTTTGTTCGTTTCTAGTGGTTTTTACGTGTGTTGATTTAAAACTCATCGAAAATACAAAGTGTATGTTAGGGTTGTGAAAGGTGGGTGCTACAAGCAGTGGATGAAAATGGTGTATGAAGGATGTGACGAAGATTTTTTGATGGCGAGGAAAGAGATTTACCTGGATATGATATATCTTCTTGATAAATGGTGTAATCTGTTTTAGTTTTATGTCAAAAATAAATTTAAATAAAAAAATATACTTATTTGTTGAAGAAATTTAATGACCATTTTAGCTTTGTGTGCAAGGCACGTGAAAGGATTTAACAAGCAAAGATAACTGAATTGAGTGATGTGGATGGATGGTGTGCAATAATTTCATTATAAGGATCAATTAGGCAAGAAAAAAAGACAGGGACTTAATCAGTGATTTGACTTAAGTTACAGGGACGAATGGTGTAATTTAATCTAAAAAAATATTCTTAGAGTTTTCAATATACAAAGTATCATGTCGATTAAACACTTGGTAGGTTGAGCAGCCGTCCGTTGAACATTTGGTAAATTAATAAGACAAAAAAGGTTTGAGTATTGTAAGCCATATGGGGACTACAAATAATTAAATATAATATTTTTATTAGACACATGACAAAAAATAATAAAATTAAACACTTATATATTTATGTATGACTAAGTTTATTCTTAAAACTAAATATGACTCCAATATAAACACATGATTAAAAGATGACTAAATACATATTTCTCTTATAAATACGTAATTCATATCTAAATATGAAATATACCCATTTTTTTATACAAGTAATACTCCTTTTAAATTTTAAACTTTTTCTTATTTTTATAATTTTGTTCGTATTATAAAACTGTGACATAAAAACGGACAAAAAATATGAAGTTTTATAAGTTAAAAGTATTAAAACCTTGAAAATACGGAGCAGGAAGTTGTCTTCTGTTGTTAGTAAATTGAGTAAAATTTTTCCAAAGAAATGCGGATTAAAAATTATAAAGTTTTACAGTTTAAAAATTAAAAATTGTAAAAAATACAAAACAAAAAAATATAAAAAACTTTTTTGTCCAACATATATTAAAAATAATATTAATGATAGATTTATAGTAGAGGATGTACCAATAACATCACCCATCTCTATTTAGCTTGTACGTTGTTCAATATTTAAACCAATTTTCACCGTGTCCCCTCACGACAGGACCACGAGGACCACTTGTTAAACATCAAAGGACATATTCACTGTCATATTGACACGTAAGAGATATGTATAACGAAAGAGATATGTAAAAGGTTTTGATTAAAAAAAGAATTAAAAGAAATGTATAAGGCTAGTCACAACGCTACTAGGTCGCGACCTAGTTTTTTCAGCCAGCGAACTAGTGTGACATATTTGCCATAACCCGACGACCTAGTTTAAATTTTTTTTATTTTTATATTCAATAAAAATAAAATTTTATTCCAAAAAAAAAAGTTTATTTTCATACAATACACACATTACCCTAAAAAAAGACATTAGGTAAACTAAAAAATATTACGAAACATTAGAAGTAAAGAGGGTATAATGCATTAGCTAAAAATAATTCCAAAAATTTTCAAATTAATATATGTTGTGAGGAATTAAACAAAGCTCAATATATTAAAATTTGGAATTTTTTTATAAAGTTATTAAAACAATGTTAAAGTTAAAAAAAAAGTTTTTTTTTTATAAACACACCCAACAAACACACAGACACAAACACAAACACAAACACAAACACAACCAGGTCGTATGTAGAGTCGAATTGTGTTCGACCGGCTCCGACGACCGAATCGTCGCAACAGGACGACTCGGTCGCGACCGACGATCGACCGAGTTATTCCGGCCGCGTTGCGCCCAGCCTAAAGTATTAAACAGTTTATATGTGTTGGACCATCAAGTAATTAAATATGATAGTTTTAATTGGACATATGACAAAAAAATAATAAAATTGAACACTTATACATTTATGTGTAACTAAATTTAATCTTAAAACTAAATATGACCGCAATATAAACAAATGATTAAAAAATAACTAAAGTCATCTACGTCATTCATATCTAAACAATCAATCTCTCTTTAGCTTGTACGTTGTTCAATATTTAAACCAATTTTCACCTTGTTCTTTCATGACAGGACCACAAGGACCACGTGTTCAACGTCAAAGGACATATTCACTGTCATATTGATACGTAAGAGATATGTATAAGGTGTTTGTTATAATCAAGTGAACGAAAGAGATATGTAAAAGGTTTTGTTAAAAAAATGTATAAAGTATTAAATGGTTTATTAAGTGTGAACATCTTAGGACCAGAGGGTCTTATCGAAGCAATAGACGCTCCCTGATTTAGGATGAACTTATCGGCTATGTTGCTCGGAAATACCTCTTGGGTACCGTGTTTGTTTTGAAATCGTCTCAAATACGACAAATGTTTCGAAAAAAAGAAACTTTTTATGATGATCGAAAACGCCGAGGTTTGAGAAGAAATGTGAAAGAAAATGTTTTTGATGCTTTTGACCACGTTTTCGAGTTGATTTGTGGTGTTTTGCTTTTTTCTGATTGTGTTTTAATTTGAAAAAATGGCGAGGTTACAGTTAAGAATAGAGTTAGTGACAACTGTGAAAGTGAAGGTAAAAAGCGGGTCTATTTGTTTGACCTAATAATAAGAAGTTGTTGGCCAGTTAAAAACTACTTTCTCCGTCTCAAGATTATTGTCTACTAACAAAAAAACACACAGTTTAAGAAAATGATCATAACTACAGTTTTCTTTTTCTTACTTTTTGCATAACACAGTTTTACCCTTAACCAATTAATTTAAAACATTTTTAAAGTTTGTAATATAATTTCAACTAAGGGTAATATATTAATCCTGATTTAAACTTCTTACTTATTTTTAAAAGCGGACAATTAATTTAGAACAACCCGAAAAAGAAAAGTGGTCTATAATTTTAGGACGGATGTAGTAATATAATTGGGCATATTATAAGTAATTGGGCCATTATAAAATTAGACCATTTATCCAAAGTAACACATAATATAAGTTTTGCAACAAATATACTCCGTAACTAAGATATAAACTAAAAATAAAAGAAACACTAATAAGTTCATAAATATATAAAATACACAAACATTTCTAACTGTACCCGTTTCTTTAATTTTAAAATATTGATATTTCTAAGTACCCGTTTCCGTCTTCGTCCCTATTTTTTTTATCCGTCACCGAGCAATATATAGCTTATTGGTAGCTCGTGAGGGAGAGTCAGATACTCTACGTATGAACCCAATGTGAGTGTTTGTGTTATGCGTGAAACAATCCCAAAAAGACTTACAATGATGAACCATATATTTGGTGTATAAGTTTGTATTTATTTACTCAGTTTGTAAGTGTATATGAGGGCCAAAAGTTCTATAAAGTCCCTAATATTTGCAAAGTCCTCATGGACTAATCCCCACCATCCAATCTATTTATCATCCAAAGGCCCAAATTAAAACAAAAAATACTCCCCACTCCCTCTTTTTATTTTAATAACCGTCATTTCTTTTTACTAACAAACACAAACAGACACCCACTCCCTCTACACACACATCGCGAACACACACACACACACTAATTAAAACACACAACCGCCGGAAAAATCGTTTATCATCGCCGGAGTTAGTTTATTCCGGTTACATTAACCTCCATTGATTCCGATCAAAATCCCTAATTAGTTTCTGATGGATATCCGTGAGGAAATGGATCTTGCGACTAATAGATGTATTGAAGGCCGTCAGAAATTGGAGATGGCGACTTCGAAGGCCTTTGATAGTATTGATCTTAAACCCTAACCCTAATTTTTTAATTATTTTGCTTATGAGTTTATTGATTATGTTGATTAATTATTAGTTATTTTTAATCAGTTATTAATTATTGCTTATTTTGATTAATTATTGTTTATTTTTAATCAGTTATGAATTAATCAGTTATGAATTAATCAGTTATGAATTAATAATTATTGTTTATGTTTATTGTTTATGAGTTATTGCTTATTTGTGACTTATACATGAGTTATTTGCTTATTCATGACTCATACATGAGTTATTTGCTTATTAGTTACTTATTAGTGACTTATTATTGACTTATACATGACTTATTTGCTTATTAGTGAGTTATTAGTGACTTATACGTGAGTTTTGTTTATTATATATGATTTATTGCTTATTAGGGACTTTACTAGTGATTATTAGTGACTTTATATGTGAGTTATTTGCTTATTACGGACTTATTATTTACTTACACATGAGTTTTGTTGATTATATATGAGTCATTACTACTAAATGTATACAATAGATGTCGCGCTAAACTGAGACTACAAGCCCCTGCCGTTGTGTATACAAATATTACGCTGATATACTTAGAAGCAGAACTTTTTATAGGCAAATAGTGAATGGATCAAATCAAATAGATTATGTTGGGTTGGACTTCCTAATGCTAGTATAGAGTGTTTAGAACTTGAGCAGACCTGGTTCAATGTTATAGGCCTAAGATGGTATATGAAATACAACTGAGTATTTGTATTAGATTAACATCGGTATAGGCCCAATTGCCAGGCTACAAACATTTGCCCATCAGTGCGTGGTTTATCAAGCTATTGATCAAGCTATGATTTACCACGCACGACGACTGCACACCAAAGTCCGGACATAGACTGTAGTTGCGCTTTCTAAGCTATGATTTACTTGCATTTTAATACATAGATGTGTCTCATGTCAAAGTAGTTGTATCGCCGCCCATCATGAAGACATGTTTTAGCTTAAGAGGAATTGACAAAAAAGCGTTAACTCATAGTCAAATCCTAGTTCTATATCACAGTACCCCGTAAATATACAGACCTGACTCATGCATGTGTCGACTGACTCATGCATGTGTCGCCTGACTCATACATGTGTTGCCTGACTCATGCATGTGTCGCCTGACTTATTAGGGACTTTACTAATGTGTTATTTGCTTATGAGTTTGTTGTTTACTGATTATTTCTTTATATCTGTTTGTTGCAGAGATAACAGAAAAATATAATACACAACCTTGTTCACCACCAAAAAATAATCTACCTCCAATCCATTTACCTAATCAACCTTTTAAAAATCTATTTCCAAAAGCTAATCTACCTCATACAAATAGAAATCTTCCTAAATTTGAGCTTGTTAAACGTAAACCTTCAAGTGTTACAACTGACTTTGTTGTTATGCCAAAACCTTCTCCCGAGCCTTCAAGTAAGCGTCTAAAAGTGACTGATTTGGAAGCTGCGCAGGTAAAAGTGTTTTTAGCAGTTGATATATGTTTATATGATTTTTATGTGGATTCTCAGGCTGATGTGGATGTTGCGCAGGTAAAAAAAACTGATGTGGATGTTGCGCAGTTAAAAGAGGCTGATGTGGATGTTGCTGCGAAGGTTTTGACCGATCTTAAAGAAAGTGGTAATGGCTGTGGCAGTGAGAGTGAGAGTGAGGATGAGAGTGGGGGTGATGGTAACGGTGCAGGTGACGGTGAGAGTGGGGGTGATGGTAACGGTGAGAGTGGGGGTGATGGTAACGGTGAGAGTGGGGGTGATGGTAACGGTGAGAGTGGGGGTGATGGTAACGGTGAGAGTGGGGGTGATGGTAACGGTGAGAGTGATGGTGAGGATGAGAGTGGGGATGGGGGTGACGGTGACGGCGATAGTGATGATGAGGATGAGAAAGTAGACAGTCAACAGGGGTCGGATGATGGGAGTGGGAGTGATGAGGAGACAAGTGAGGAAGAGGTTATTATTCCTAAAAGGATTGGCAAGAGGTCAAGATCTAATTTTAAGCCTACGTTAAATCTTAAGAAGGAGCTAGCAGAAAAGGTTAAAACAAAACCTTCTAACAAACAGGATGTTAAAAAGGAAGTGAAAGAGGACGTAAAGCCTCCTAAAAAACAGACTGTGAAAAAGGAAGTGAAAAAGGAGGATAAAAGGAATGTTAAACAGGAAGTGAAAAAGGAGGTTAAAAAAGAGTTCGGCCCTTCTAAGAAGCGCAAGTCTGTTAAAAAGGAGGAGGATGATGAAAAGCCTTCAAAGAAGATGAAGGAGGGGGAGGAGGATGAAAAGCCTCTATTTTGTAGGAATGTACCTTCTTCCTTTTTTGAATGTGTCCGTGATTCTAATGTGGCGGGTATAGAAGAATTCATGGAGGAGATGGGTCTTGGTTCATTGTGTATTCGCAAGATAGATAAATTACCTAGTATTTTGGCTAGGTATGTGGTTAAGAAGTTTAAACCAGAAACCTACAATCTGGAGCTTACAAATGGTAATATTCATGTCACACCTCAGACAGTAAAAGATATTCTAGGACTTCCTCTTGGTGGTACTAGCATTTATGATTTACCTGAAAGAGAGATGGATGATGAGTTTGTTAGGACATGGATTAAACAGTTTGAGCCAAGGAAGTTGAGAAAAGTCGGTCCAGCTGATATCGCGTTGAAGGTGATTGAAGCGCATAAAATTGACTTTATGTTTAAAGTCAACTTTCTTGAACTTTTTGCGTTGGTTTTTGGGAAAGGTGAAACAATGAATGCTTACCCAAGTTTGATTGCTGTTCGCCGAATTCGTGAAGATACAGATGTTAAGAACATTGATTGGTGTGGGTACATTCATAGGTGTCTTGAAACAAGTAAACTACCAACGACTTTGAATGGCTACTACAACGGACCATTGTGTTTTCTGATTGTAAGTGCATTAATCTGTTTTTTATGTTTTCTGATTTAATTATATATAACATATATGTTTTTCAGATAACAAACATGTTTTTTTGTTTACAGCTTCTGTATTTAGATGCTACCAAGTGTGAGCGGGTTCCAGTTATTCGGTTGAGGCCAGCTATTCAAAGTTGGAACACAAGACTCATGATTAGCCGCCAAACTGTTGAGTTAAATGACGATCTTATGGGCAAATTGGAATTGTATGGAGAATGGACTCCGTCTGAAGCGAAACAAAGTGAGGGTTTTGTTTCAAAGCCTGATAGTGTTGGGACTGCAAAGCCTGCTAGTGTTGGGACTCCTAAGCCTGCTAGTGTTGCGAGTCCGAAGCCTGATAGTGTGCCTCCTACAGAAAAAATGGTTAGTATTAGCTTATTTTTATGTTTTTATTTTTATGCGACAGCCTGACTCATGCATGTGTTGCCTGACTCATGCATGTGTCACCTGACTCATGCATGTGTCGCCTGACTCATGCATGAGTCACTTGACTCATACATGAGTCACTTGACTCATGCATGAGTCACTTGACTCATGCATGTGTCACTTGACTCATGCATGTGTCATATAAATTTGCAAGTGTTTTTTAAACACTTGTACATTTGAACATTTATGAATTTTCATTTTATTTATAGAAAATGTTGAAGGATGTTGAAGAAAAGATTTCTCTTATATCTAGAGAAAAAATTGAACTTGAAACCATGTTGAAGAATGCCAACACACAGTTTCCACATGATGAAGATGTTCTAGTGTTGTATGATAGATATAAAGGAGTTTTTGGCGATTCTATTTCGATAGATATTGCCGTTAAACCTGCTGGTAATGAAGATGTTGGTAATGAAAATATAATACTTGATGATAGGTGGATTGATGAGAACATTGATTGGTATGCAGAGGTGATGGATCTTCTTGTTGACATATATCTTAATGTACTCTGTTATATCCTTGTTAGTTTTAAGCTTTTTAATAAGTTGGCTTCTCATCACATGACTCATGCAATAGTCTACATGAGTCCATGAGTTGCCTGACTCATACATGAGTTGCCTGACTCATGTATAAGTCACTAACATTATGTGAGTCAGTGTGACTCATGTATAAGTCACTAACATTATGTGATTCAGTATTAAAGTTTTTGTAATATTTCAGGAGGATGCGTATTTTGGGCCTCGGGATCATGAGGCAGTTATTGAAGATGAGCCAGTTATTGAAGATGAGCCAGTTAATGACGATGCTGTGCGTCCTAGCACTCCTAACCAGGTGGCTGCACGGAAACAGATTGCTAAGCGGATTCCATACTTGCCTTCCCCTTTTATGCATCAGTGTTGTGATACGAGTAAGCTTCAAAGGGTTGAGTTTGTTTTGGGTAATTCTTTATTTGCGATGGAAGAAGAAAAATAGTAAGCATATTTTATTTCTTTTTCTTTTTGTAAACTTCATGTTTTTAGAATATCACATGATTTATTCTGATTGTTTTCCTTTTTTTTAATGTCTAGTGAAACCATTTTCCGAGCAGAGCCTGTGTATGGTTATGTATTATCAGCTGTTCGAGTAAATTTGGAAACATTGACACCAGGGTTGTGGTTAGATGCAAGTGTCGTTGATTGTTTGGTTACCATTCTAAATTTTGAGGAGTCATGGAAAGAGAATCCAGAACCAAGAAGAGTTTTTATGCCAACTGGATGTATTGTAAGTTTCACATGATATATATCTTTTAGATTTTCAATAATTATTATTATTTTTTGGTAATACTGTATTTTTGTTAAACGCAGGTACAAGGAATGATAGACAAAACAATGTCTGATGGTGAACAGTATAAATTGTTTTCAGAAGTCATTTCTACGTATTTCAAAAATGATGCTGCTTCACTTTCTTTATCCGATACTGAATTGGTAATTTTACGTTCTTTTTTAAATATATAAGCATCAACTTTTCATCATTTTTAATTTACATTTAATACTTTTTTTTGGTTAAACTAGGTTTTCTTTCCAATCTGTGCTTCAAACCATTTCTTTGTTGTTGTTTTCTGCCTCAACAAACCTTCATCAATGATTATACTTGATAACATTCATGTTGGAAATCCAAATGCACCAAAGTACAAACGAGTCTGTGATCCTTTGGTAAGTTGTATACTTGATTATTGTCATTATTGTTTTATTTGTTTTCAACTTAACTCATGCATGTGTCGCCTGACTCATGCATGTGTCGCCTGACTCATGCATGTGTCGCCTGACTCATGCATGTGTCGCCTGACTCATGCATGTGTCGCCTGACTCATGCATGTGTCGCCTGACTCATGCATGTGTCGCCTGACTCATGCATTGTAAATAACATGTTCCCCCCTAAATTGTTTGTTTTGTAGAAAAAGTTATTCGCCAGATATCTCAAAGAAGTTAATCATCCGAAGCACAGTACTGTTTCTAAGCTCAAAGGACGCAATCCGCGTTTGAAATGGACTACTAAGGTTAACCAAGTGGATTGTGGTGTCTTTGCGATGGTACATTTGGAGTCTTATAAGGGTGTTGCTCCTGAAGAATGGGATGTTGGTTTGGTAGAAGAGTCGAGCATACAGGAAACTCTTTTGAAGCGCTTGAGGTACAGGTTTGCAACAAAAATTTTGTTGCACGAGCTCAATGCTGAAAGGCAGAAAGTGTTTAATTTGGCTTACAAATTTGAGATGGAACATGATGAGAAAGAAAGGATCTCGATTATTTTGAATGCGATCAATAACAGGGATGTGCGTGATCCTCTTATAATTGCCGAGAGACATGCAGCCCAGAAAGAAGATGTAACCGAGAAGGCAGCGGCCGAGAAGCCAGCAGTTGAGCAACCAGCCAAGAAACCTACAGCCGAGAAGCCAGCAGTTGAGCAACCAGCCAAGAAAGCTACAGCCAAGAAGCCAGCAGTTGAGCAACCAGCCAAGAAAGCTACAGCCGAGAAGCCAGCAGCTGAGCAACCAGCCAAGAAAGCTACAGCCAAGAAGCCAGCAGTTGAGCAACCAGCCAAGAAACCTACAGCCGAGAAGCCAACAGCTGAGCAACCAGCCAAGAAAGCTACAGCCAAGAAGCCAACAGTTGAGCAACCAGCCGGTGAAGCAGTAACTGAGGAGCCAGCAGCCGTGAAGCCAGCAGCCGGTCAAGCAGTAACCGAGAAGGCAAATGTTGATGCAACAGTAACCGAGAAACTAGTTACCAAGAAGAAAGCTACCAAGAAGAAACCAGCTGTCTAGAAATCTTGATCTATTTTGTAATACTTTATGATATTAAGTAATTCTTAATTCTGATATCAGTCGTACTTGACTTTTTCGAACGAAATTTGAAGTTTGATTTTGAATAACCTTGTTTGTTACAAGACGTGCAATATTGTTCCGTGTTTTAGTAACACATATAAAACTGTTTGTTACTCATATAGTGACTATGTATAAGTGTTTATGAATATGTGTTGATATATGTTTTATATTTGTCACATGACTCATGCATGAGTCATGTGACTCATGCATGTGTCGCCTGACTCATGCATGTGTCGCCTGACTCATGCATGTGTCATGTGACTTGCATGAGTCATGTGACTTGCATGCATGAGTCACATGACTTGCATGTGTCATAGTAATATATGTTTGTATGTGTTCACATGACTCATGCAAGTCATGTGACTCATGCATGCCTCAAAAGAGTTGCAACAGTTATCTCGTATAAGGATTTCTTGCGGTATCGGCATGATTTTAGGTATGTCTTTTGCAAGTGTTGCAAGAGTTATCTCATATACATGAGTCATAGTAGTACATGTTTCATTTTTGCCATGTAACTCATGCATGAGTCACATGACTCATGCATGAGTCACATGACTCATGCATGAGTCACATGACTCATGCATGAGTCACATGACTTGATATTTAAAAACATAAATATTTTAATACACAGATATTTCAAGAGTACTAATATAGGAGTCATCATATTCATAGCATAATCAGATATTCTACACTGGTTTTCAAAAGTTCAATAAAAGAAAAATAGAAAATTTAAAACAGATATTCAAATACTTGTACTTGATTCTCCTGTTTTCTGTGCTTGTTTTTCAGCAGCTGCAGCGATCTTCGCTAGTTTTGCGATATAGTATGGATTTAGTGGACATGTCATTTTTGTATGCTCATTTGTCTTCTGTTTACAGTAACCACACGCACGAGGCTGTTTCTTTTTAGCCTTCATAGCTATTTCTCTTGCACTTTTTATACGCGCTCCTCTACGACCGCCTTTGAGCCTAGCCCCAGTTGGATTTTTAATAATATTTTTCTTTGGTTCCTCAATTGCATATATATCTTCAATAACGTCCTTTGTTTTCTTTGAAGGGGGCTTAGGCACTAAAACTTGATATTCTTTCTTTATTTTATCCAGCTTTTGCACATATTCCGCCAACTTTTCTGCATCTTTACTCAACCAAAACAAGCATTCGTCTACATGAAAGTTAGCCTCATTTGTTAGTTTCTGAATTGTTTCGTTCTTCTCTCCGTATCTGTTTGTGTTTCTTCTTAATGAAAGCGGTATCAAATCCCTTCTCCAACGCCTTAAAATGTAATTCTCCGGAATTTCTTCAATATCACGGTTCTTCAAAACACAGAATATGTGGCGACAAAGAAAACCATATCGCATAAAATGCCGACACGTACACTCAACGGATCCATCTCCAGGATTACGGAGAACCTTAAACATAAACATGAAACATATTAATAAGTGAGCATAACACATATGAGTCACATTGACTCATGCATGAGTCAGTGTGACTCATGCATGAGTCATGTGACTCATGCATGAGTCATGTGACTCATGCATGAGTCATGTGACTCATGCATGAGTCACAATGTGACTCATGCATGAGTCACAATGTGACTCATGCATGAGTCATTCATGTATCAGTTAAATGTTTTCACTAACCTTGTACGTTATTACTTTGTCTTCTTCCTGTACAACCATCTCTTTTCCTTCTTCTGTATACAGTGTTCTATAAGGACCCGCTCTCGTGTCTCGAACCTTAACCGTCTCAATACCCTCTTCCGTCTTAAATTCTTGTATTTGGCATGACCAAATTGATTCTACGATTTCAGCTTGAACCAAGAGAAAAATTGTTCTAGTATAAACTTTACGCGCATGTTCTTCGATATTTAACTTCGTTTCAGGATTTGGAGCCGCGTCCCATGTTTTGAAGTCCAAAACTTCTTGCTTATGTCTTTGTCTTTCGATTGCCGATTCAAAGCACATCATGAAATTTACTAATGTTGACCCATGATTTGTGAAACTCTTAAAGAATGCATTTTCACATTCAGATCTTGAAGTAGTTCTCATTAGTCCAAACAGTGGTGAGTCAATAAAATAAGCCGGCAACCACAAGTTACGAAGGTCATACATCTTTGTCATCCACTTGTGTGTTTGCAATCCAAAGCGTTCAATAAGTTCAAACCATCTTTTTTGAAACTCTTCTGGCTCGATGAACATATTCCACACAAGTTTGTTGAAACGATCTTTAAAATCAGTTTCCTTGTAAATCTTTTCACATATCTGAAAATGAAGAATGTATCAATGTTAAGATATTTTGATATCATGTATTCGCACTGACTCATGCATGAGTCATGTGACTCATGCATGAGTCATGTGACTCATGCATGAGTCATGTGACTCATGCATGAGTCATGTGACTCATGCATGAGTCATGTATATTTATAATTCATGTATGAGTTATCTGATAAATATCAAACAATCAGTACCTTTGCTGGAATTTTTTGCAAGATATGCCACATGCACAATCTATGCTTAGATTCTTTCAAAACCGCTTCAATTGCTCGTTTCATTGCCCCATCTTGATCCGTTACGATCATTTTTGGTTGTTTTTTGTGAGCTGTCATGAATGATGTTAGTAGCCACGTATAAGCTTCTGTATCTTCTTTTAAAAGCAATCCAGAGCCAACGTTGACGCACTTTCTATGGTTATCTATCCCAGTGAATGGTACAAAAACCATGTCATACCTGCAAAACAGATACATTAAAAAGATATAATATTTCATACTATGACTCATGAATGAGTCACTGTTTTTTGTATACATGAGTCACTGTGACTCATGTATGAGTCACTGTGACTCATGTATGAGTCACATGTGATTTATGTGTAACAGACAACTTACTTATTTGTTCTAAAAGTTGCATCAAAAGATATAACATCTCCAAACTCCTCATAGTTGCGTTTATCAACTTCATCTGCCCAAAACATCGCAACTAATACGCTATCTTCAATCATATACTGAAATGTAAATCCCGGAACATACTTCATCCTATTTTCCATCTTGTTAATAAGCATTTGTGCATCACTTTCTCCTATAATTGCATTAACATCCCTCATGTGATTCTTAAAATCATCACTAGTTCCATGAACATACTGAGATCCGCCTTTGATGCCAGATAACAAGGTATGTGCCTTTGTTGCGCCAAGTTTCATTGTTGAAGCTCTGACTACAAACAACCTTTCTGTTTGAGTCATCTTTCTTTGTTTCTTCGTTAGATGCTTATATTCTTTAGGAATCATGGGATGATTGTGCTTAGCAACAAACTTAGTCACAACATACTTTTTCCGGACATAATCTAAATCAACTTTTATTTGCGCCATGCAACCTGTTATACGGTGCCTTGTGTGCCTAGTTTGTTTTCCACTACTAACCAATGTGTTGATATTTATATCTTTTATATTCCCATGTCGGTTACACGTGATGTATTTACTTTTTACTTCACCACTTCTATTTCTTTTTTGTGTGTATTTTTTAACTTCAAATCCCGCTTTTTCAGCATAAGCTTCATAAAACTCAATACTCTCCTCTATCGTTTTAAATTCTTTATCCTCAAGAGGCACGTACTGCTCATCAACATTTGGTTCCCAATATGTTGATCCTTTGGGTGACTCAAAATGAATGTATAAAGTAGGTTTTGGTGAATTATGAGCATCTGTTTCACAATCCAATAAAAGAAAAGTTCAGGAATTGTATGAGTCATATATGACTCATGCATGAGTCAGTGTGACTCATGCATGAGTCAGAGTGACTCATGCATGAGTCAGTGTGACTCATGCATGAGTCAGTGTGACTCATGCATGAGTCAGTGTGACTCATGCATGAGTCAGTGTGACTCATGCATGAGTCAGTGTGACTCATGCATGAGTCAGTGTGCATCAGCAACCACATTTTCAGTAACATATCTATTTCTGGTACAAAGTTATTACCTGTATTGGCTTCTACATTTTCAATAACATCAACATCATCAGCAACTACATTTTCAGCTTCCCCATCAGCATCTTCTTCATTAGCATCAGCAACTTCTACATTTTTGCTAACATCATCAGCAACTTCTACATTTTCGCCAACATCATCAGCAACTTCTACATTTTTGCTAGCATCATCAGCAACTTCTACATTGTCACTTGATGTGGAGGTCGTGGAAGTCACTTCGAGATGGTCATTTGTTGTGGAGGTCGCCGGAAGTTGGATGTTTGTTGTGGAGTTGGCCGTAAAAGTGTTGTTTGTTGTATAAATCGACGGGAAAGGGTTGTTATTTGCTGGGAATTGTTGGGTTTGTTGTGCAGGGCGCCAAAAACGTGGGTTTTGTATTGAAGTCGCCGGAAAATGGTGGATACGTTGTGGAACTCGCTGGGGAAGGTGTGGGGTTGTAGAAGTAGCTGGGAAACGATGGTTTGGTGTGGGTCTTGCTGTAAAATAATGGATTCTTGTGGGGGCTGCCGGAAAAAGGTTGTTTACGGTAAAGGCCGCCGGAAAAAGGTGGGTTGGTGTGGATGACGCAGGAAGAAGGTGGGGTTGTTGTGGTGGTCGCGGGAAGAAGGTGGGGTTGTTGTGGTGGTCGCCGGAAAAAGGTTGCAGATGAGGTTGTTGGGGTGGTCGGCGATTAGGTGCAGGTTGTTGGGGTGGTCGCTGGTGGGGGTCATCGGGATCCATAAGAAAGGTGGGGGTCGCCGGTGCAGGTTGTTGAGGTTGTTTACGTTTTTTTTTTTTTATTAAATGAAGGCAAGTTATAAGAAAGGGGGTTTTAATCTCAACCGTTAGATCATTTAGAGATGGAGGGTGGGGATTTATCCATGAAGCCTTTGTTAAATATTAGTGTGTGGGGGATCTCTTCCCGTATATGAGGCGTTTTGTTGGATATATATTTATGTAAAGTGTATATTTATAAGAATAAAAATTATAAAATAACATCGAACTTTTGAAATTTAACACAATAAAATACTTATTTTTCTATTATCGGTACCATTAATGTACTTTTAAATTTGTTTCCAAGGTGAACCAAACGTCTATATGTTGTGACAACGTTAGTCTATTTAGCTAACCATCGTTTGCAAAATTATTCCTTTATGTTTTTAATTAACTAAAAATAAAAAAATGGCATTTTTACTTTTAATTTAGTTTTAAATTCAATTTCGTACTTTTTAAAGTCTTAATTGTTTTTAAAAATTTAAGTTTTTTCGTATAGTTTTAAGTTTTCTAAAGATTTAGTTTTAAAAAAATGTAATTTATTCTGTTACGCATTTTTTTTAAAAGTTAGAAAATATTCTTTTTACTCTTTTAGAAGAGTAAATGGCAATTTAGTTTAATTAATTAAGATTTTTAAAAGTATGAAAAAATTAATGAATAAAAACCTTAATTTTTTTCGAAAGAAAAATAATTTTTGGTTTTATTTTTTTTCAATTTAAAATGTGCGAAAAAATTTATTCTTTTAAAATAGTACGAAATAAATTAAAATTTATGTTAAAAGTAAAATAATTAATTTGTTATGTTTTTAGTTTATTAAAAACGCACGTTAATATAAATGGCTAATTTTACAAACGATCGTTGGCTAAAAAGACTAACGTTGTTATAACATATAGATGTCTGGTTCATCTTAAAAAAAAAATTAAAATTACGTTGGTGGTATCGGTAATAAAAAAGTTTCATTATAGTAAAGTTAAAAAATTCGTTGTTATTTTATAATTTTTACCCTTAATTTGATAGTTAAGGGAGATATGCCCAATGTTGTGGAAAAGTGAGAGATAGGGAGGTAGGTGTATAAAGAAATTTTATTTGTTGTTAACATAGAACTCATTCTCTTAACCTAGAATCAAACTAGTAATAGGATTAGTATAAACACCCCTCTTTACCTATGGACAAGTGGTTGATCATTTGTATTCTTTTCTCTTATCAAATGTAACCTTCCACGTTCTCTCTATAGTTCTATCTTTCACTCTCTAAAAATATATATTGGTTATCTTAATATTATGTTTGAAATGATATAGCAACGCTCTTAAGAGTGTGGTATCATTCGTCATAAGATAGATTTCATGATCATTGTGGTTTACTTGTCTTTTTCAAAGCATTTGTTTGGCTTGTGAAAAACACAGCTTATAACCTGAACTTTAAAATCAGACTCTTGGACATGTAAGTTTAGGATTCACACTTAACTATGCCCCATTTGAAATTTTAACTTAACATGATTTAAAAATATTATTTAGGCAAATTTACAATGAATATAGGTGATGTGAGGGAAAAGTGTCGATTTATTTTAATATAATACGTTATAGAGCAAGTAGTAAAAATTACCTTTAGGAAAAAGTAATAATCTAAAACTCGCTAAAGGCGGATTAATTAAATACGAGAGTGATCCTGATTCGTTGTACACAAAGAAATTGTGAATTTGGGACTTTTCGTTTTGGTTTGTACAATTGATTTGAATTGGTTCGGTTTTGATTGACTAAAATTCTTACGTTTTATTAAAGTGCATGAATCGTAAATTAAATTCAATCTAAAAGTCGTTCTCTCTTAAATCCTATGATTCAAATTAAATGATGAAGCTAAAAACGTTAACTATTAATTAAACTAAACTAAAAAGCCTACGTCTTTATTAAAGTGCATGAACCGTTAAACTAAATTAAAACTAAACGTCATTCTCGAATAAATTTATTCAGAGAGATTAATTTTAAAACTAATGCAGAATCAAAATTCGTTCACAAAAATTAATATAGAAATTATTGAAGCTAAACACAATACATTTATGCTAAATTAGCTAAAATGAGCTGAAATAGAAACAAAGTAAAGCTATATATATAAAGCAGTGAAGAGATTATATCAAAAGCATTAACTGTTGCAGTGGTAAAGTCGCTTGGTACATGAACAGAAGGTCTGGATTTCGAATCCAGGTAAAAACAGAGTTCTTGTTTAATTTTTTACACGCTGATCAATTACAGAATCACCCCTAACACCTTATTCAACAGGTCTGGTACTAAAACTCAAATTTAACAACAACCTAGCTCAAATTATAACATCTACAGCAGATAAACCAACAGAAACTACCCAAATAAAAAGTCAGACTAACACGTAGCAGCCAGTGAATGCAAGGCGCAGATGAACGTATCAAGAGTAACCAGTAAAAGCTAAAACCACAATAGTCCCAATACAGAAACAGTAGTACTTCAAATATGCACAATTAGCATCAATAATCAAGAACTAAAACGATATAACAATCTCTATAACAACAAGAAACAAATCATCAACTTCATATAAGCAAACTCTTGAAACATCACAGCATGTTAGAATCACTTAGCCACATATAACAGCAACGACATATGATATAGCAGCAGTTCTACTCAAATTACTGCCACAATAGCAATCATACACTTCAGTCATGCTAATGGAATTCAACAAAAACAGATTACTGCAGCTACTTAACTAAATCATCATGTAATCAATACCACAACAGTTACAATCAATCAAGCCAGCAACCAAACTAAATGAAAAACACCCTAGATTTTATGACAGCCTACGCTCTTATGTAACAGCGGGTAAACCATGACCACATGTTAAAATGAAAAACAACTTGTTTGGTGGCACATGGTCGCGACCACAATTCATTCACGAGAGCACCAATTAACGCTACAGCTAAAATAGCTAGACCAATTGCTACAGCAACATACTTCAGCAATATCAAAACTCAGCACTTAGATAGACAACGAAAAAAACTCAGCAACAAGGAGACAGTCAGAACTTATGTAGCACTTATAACAACAGTTATAATCAATTTTACAAACGGATTCAGAGAAAACAAATTCGATAGCAAGAACAAAAACAAATAACAGCCTTATTGCTCCAAAACTAACGCTACAAGTAGTAATTTAAACCAAAACACCCAGCTCAAGAAGTAAACTCAGATTTGAAATTAAACACGCAGAAATCTTGCAACGAAAACATCAAGTAAATGCATAAACCACAATAATGCCAACATACAGTTCTATAATAATGCACGAATAGTGGCAGCGGCTAGACAGGAACCACAACGATTATGCAAAAACACACTCAGACAGCAATAAAGAACCAATTAAAATAGCTGAAACGACAAAGTAAGCAACAATTTAGATCCTACAATAGCAACAATTCTATCAAATGCAATAAATCTAATACTTCTAAACATACCGACAACCACATTCAGCAATTGACGAAACATCAATTGACGAAACATGAACAAAATTAACGTATTAAATAGTACCTGCAGTCCACGTTACTATCAGCTATAACAGCAACTACAAAACTATGAAGTTTTAGATTCCACAATTCAAAGGCATGATTTATACTAGTGTCACAGAAGCAATTTTATTCTCATAACACATATCATTAACTGAAAACATCAAAATAACAGATTCATACATTATCACTAAGCAGATTCAATAAGTAAATTAAAGCTAATAAACCAAAAAAACTCAGGAGATCTATAACATGAAACTAAAGTTAAACCAAAAATTAAGAGATCGAAATACCTCGATCTCCAGCAAAACAGGAGATCCCAAAATCGCTCAATAGAGCTTTTCTTTGCGCCCGTAGCTGACGAGCCACAGACTACACGCCAATATTATTCAACTAATCTAACCTAACGCTGACCATCAACTCTAAACCCATCGCCATAAAATCATCATCAAACCACGATCATCAGCAGCTTTAACACCTATTTTGACTTAATCAGTGGGATTAAGGATTTATTCCTTTAACTATATAATATTAACCATCTAAGCTATAAATGAGCTTAAACAATTAACACGAATGATAATGTAATTCATAAGCTAGTATTATCAAATCACTTGAATAACATAAACTGAAATTTAAAGAGAGATTAATACGAAAATTTAACTTTTATTAAATAGAAAATGTTTTACAAAACTGAAATAAAAAATTAATCTAACTAGAATTTGACATTATAACATTGTTAAGAAAAGGAATGAATGATTACAATGAAAACGAGGGGTATTTATAGGCTGATAAGAGGTGAGGGTTGTTGAAGAGAAACGATTTTTAGCCTTTGGATTCTCTTTCTTGATAGTTGCAATCCAAGGGTGTAGATTTGTCCAAGGTACACGGATTGCCAACATGGCACAATTTGTGCTTTTTGAAATCTGATGTGTCAGATGATTGGCCAATCAGGGGCATTTGATGACGAATTTGGGTGCCACGCTGAAGCTTGGTACTGAGCATCTTCCTCCCTGAAGATTAGGGTTCATAGCAACCTCCTTTTGTTCTTCCCCCTTTTCCATTTTTCTTAATCAGGTTCTGATTGGAGTAAAATTACCCCTTTAGGAAAAGGAAGGTAATTAGGGCAAGTATGCACGACGATTTAGGAAAACCGTGTGTGAATGACCCTAAAAGTAAGTTCGTTCTCGAGGAGGCAAGTGCGTTGTGTAATGAATTGATTTTGATTTGTGATTATATTTGAGAAAAGAAAGAAAATAGAAATAAGAAAGAAATGACGGTTACGAAGACGGATTAAACTAAGACGAAAAAGGCGATCACGTAAAACCGTAAATAGTGCAAAAATTAAAATTTTAACCTAAAAATTCCTAAAAATTCCTAAAAATCCACAATAATATTCTAAGAGTTTACAAAAAATCCAAACTTGCTAAAACCTTTTAATTAATTAGATAATGACTTTTTAATGCTAATTAAAGCCCTAAAAATCACAATTAATTATTAAAAAGCCCTAAACAAGATTTTAAAGTTTGTAAACCTCAAAAATAACCTAATTAAGCTAAAAAGTATTTTTTTTTTAAATTTTAAAACTAAATAAAACTATTTTTAAACACTTAAAAACTATTAGAATCAATTAAAACTTAAATTAATTCTAGAAAATAATTGAAAAGCCTTAAAAATATTTGGAAAGTTACAAAACTCTAATTAAGTGTCTACAATCTTGGAAAAATGTAAAAACTTAAAAAATCAAACTTTCTATTTTTAATAATAAAATAATATTAAAATATTCAAAAAAATTCAAAGTTTATAAAAAAATTCTAAAAAATTACCAAAAATCTAAAATAATGTAACTAAGACAGAAATATAATTAAAAGTTTCTAAAACCTATTTAATAATTTTATATTAAATTTTAAAGTTGGTTAAAAACCCTAAAATCCTATAAAATCAAAAATAAGACTTTCTGAAAACTTAAAGTGATGTAAACCTCAAAAATATAATTAAAAACCTAAAAACTATTTTTTCAGATTTTTAAAATACTTTTTCCTATTTTTTATTCACTTTCTAAAATTTAAACTTAAAATAATCCTAGAAAATTAATTAAATACGGGAAAAATAAACTTTTTGCACCAAAAAGTCCTAAAACTAAATAAAAACAAAAGAAAAATACTAACTTGCAAAAACCTAAGAGAAATAAGCTAGAATCAGCTTATAAATAAGCTGTTAGGTTAAATAAGCTAACAAACAATACTCCTTATATAATAAACAAACCAAGTGATAACCAGTCAAAGACCCTAGGGCAACTGGTTATCACGTTGGTGTGTGAGAGGAGTGGCGCAGGTTCGAGTCCTGGCCACGTCCTTTTTGTAAAACCTTTTTTTTTTAAAAAAAAAACTTTGAAAACACAAACACAGTAACTAAAACTTACTCTTAAACACAAATCAAATAACAAAAAGGCAAGATCAATGCCTTAGAAAGCAAAAAACGTGCCCAGAATGCAAGTTTAACTTATGAACACAAGAGTATTTCTTCACTTGTGAAGAAATGACAAGAGGACTTGTCTTTGGAGTTTTTTGGTTTTTGATGGACAAATGGGGCACCCCTACACTCAGTTGGAGTGTAGGGAGTCAATTATAGCACAAAAAACACAATTCAATCACCCAATCAAGCTCAAATGCATATGAATGTTTCTGATTAAGCTAATATGGGTCTGAGAGTGTTTTGCTGGTTCAAATGGCGCACAAATGGATTTCAAATGCTTAAAATATGCACACAAACTAACCAAATGGCATATAACTGATCACAAACCCTTATAAGACCTAAGATCTAACAGACTTAGAAACTTGGTGGTCAAATTCACAAGAAAACAAACACAAAAAGCAGTCACTGGTTTTAGCTAGTTTATGCCTTTTTTAAACATGTAACTTGTTAATATCTTTACCAAACTGAAAACCAAAAGCATACACTTCCTAACAACTACCTAGTGAATGAATAAAACAGGCTTTTAAGCAAGATTTTAACCTTTAATCCCCACTTAAACCCTAATCCAAACACCCCTTTAGTTACTGAAATGCAAAAATTAACAAAGCAACCCTATTCAATTCTACTCAAATATGATTTCAAACACTTCTAGCATGCATGTATACCTAATGAGAAAAATCAAACACTTAAACAAACACTTGAACAGTTATCATTCAAATTCACCAAATCTCATATGAATCACACAATTTAAAATTTTTGAAAACTGAAAAAGGAAACAAGGATGCTACCTTGTTGGGCCTACATCCAGGCCCAACAGTGACTAAAAAGTCACATCCAACAAGCTGGTGGCTTGTGCAGAACTTTGTTGTAATGGGGATGCCAAATGCTTGGTAAAAAGTGAAAAAGGAATGGGTAAGAATGGAAGCTTTCTTCCTTCTTGTTACCTGCACAACACCACAAGACCAAGAACAACTGCAAGTATCAAAGGCTACAAGCTTTTGATACAGTAAAGTGTAAATAAACAAAGAGAGCCAACTAGCAAGAAAATTTCCACCTCACAACACTTCTTATCCAAGGTTATACCCACTGAATCTTGATATCCCTTGGATATCACGGTTCTATGGTTATATAATAGCTCAAATGAGTAGCTTATGTGGCTTATAAACTTTCTAGCTCAACTGAAAAAACGGATTTTAGAACTTGAAAAAACTTGAAAACAGAAACTTAAAATGCCTTTTTGAAAAAACTCTTTCAAACAAAACACAACATGAAATGTAAAAGGGACTCAATCTTTCTCATCATCAAACTCAACACCATTTATATTCATTCATAAACTGGTTTTACAAGGCTTGTGAAAAAGGAGAAAAATCAAGAACAATCTAAACTAAGTCCTATGAGGCCTTTATATAGAGGCTTACATTCATTCTAGAACTGAAAAGAAGCTAAAACCCTAATGACATGAACTTCCATCTATGCCCTTGGTCTCTTGGCGTTTGAAAATGGTCAATTGGCCTTCATGTGATGATTTTTGGCTGTATGTTGATGCAAGCTGGATAAAAATGATCTTGGCCATTAAAAGGAGCCTTTGGGGACACGAAAATGTTATGAGTCGTTGATCCTGCTGTCACTTTTTTGTTTTCTTGTGCAGGGGAGGGCCAAGGTATCACATGAGTGAGAGTGACGGGTTGTTTGGGTTTGGGATATGTTTAAGGTAGGTTTAATTCATGATCTGGAAATATTGGGCACAAAACCCTTTGTTTTAAGGTTAATTGGGTCTGGGAAAAATAGGGTTTATGTGGGATTAAGGAGGTGATTTAATCTGTTTTTTGGGTTAATGAATTTTAAATTAAGTGTTTGGGTGGGAAAAATAAGGGTTTGACTGGGGGTTGACTCGATTTAATAAATAAATCGTGAGTGGGGTGTGACTGGGATGGGGTTGATGAGGTGGTGGATTGTGAGTGGTGGGTTGGTGTGACGTGTAGAGATGATTGGCTGGGGTGAGTTAGTGTGTTTGACAGTTTTGGCCCCCCAAGGTTTCACATTTCTTCACTTTGTAAATAATCAGCAACAACTTCAAATTTCTTCACAACAACTTTGGCAAACTTGTCATTTTTGGCACAAGTACTTTGTAAACTTTAAACAAGGACTTGAAATGTAATTTCTTCAATCTTCAAGGACTGAACTTGTACATTCTTGATAATTCAAGGTTTTAACTTGTTTGTTGACTTCTTGGAGGACCAATATTGACAATTTAGTTTTGTTGAGGGACTAAATTTGCCAATTCTTCAAAGTTAAGGGTCCTTTTTGTAATTTTGACAAACTTTAGGGACCAAACTTGTAATTATGAAGATACAAGGGTATAAAGTGTCAATTCTTCCATATTGGAGGACCCTTCTTCATAATTCTTCAAATCTTCAAGGGTTTTCTTTGGAAAATTCTTCATTAGGGCTTGGTTCATCGTGCGGCTTCGTTTCTCGTGTTCGTTTTTGCTTGATTCTTGTGATCTTTTGTCATTTTCTCAATATCCGTACCTAAAATACACAAGCAACAAACACAAGCATATATTTGGGTATTTTGATGATATTTAATGCATTTTAAGCCCAATTTGGACGATGAGACTATGTATAAAAGCAGTCTCATCACTCCACCATACTAAACCATTGTCGTGCCCTCACGCAATGCTAGAATAAAGTATCATAGCACCTCCAAAATTCATTTTTATTCACTTTATTGAACGATAAACTAGCTACACTACTACTATTGCTACTACTTACGTTTTAGACATAATGTATGATTTTCATCGCAAAATGGGACGTTTAGGTTCATAGAATAAGAACATGTGAATGCTTCGTTAGAAATAATTTCATCGTCCTCGATTTTCACTCCAATTCCATGCCAAGCGTGCAACGAGATCATTGTCATTATAAGTTAGTAATGCTAACACTACTTATATGCCCTAATCACGTACTTATTCTCCCATTATTCCTAAGTTGTATCTCTTATATTTTATTTTGTCTTGAATGTTTCACGAGGATACATTGTTGACTTATGCGATAATAGAGATTTAGGTCTAAAAATAGATCCCTAACGGTGTAACTAAGACCATCAAATCAATAACCCCTCCTAATAGACAACGATGTCAAAAAAAATTAAGTTGACAAGAAGAATCGATAAACACGGTTTTATAACGGTTTTGAACATGAGACTTATTACCAAGACTTTTATACGCCCCCTAACGGAAGGGCCTTATTATCTTTGGTTTACCTCCATCTTTTATTCAACTTCGCCATGAAGCTTTTATTATGACTTCGGTCTTGCCTTGCCTTTTATTATCCGCCTCATCGGTGGTTTTATTAGCCAAAGACGTATATCCTCACGCTAAAGCGAATTTTGGATCTTTAAAGCTTCGAAGATTAAGGCTTGATTCACTTTCAATTTTGCATAGATTTTAGGCCTTGTGGGGCTTCAAATTGTTTGCTAGATTTAGGTGAGCACTTGAAATCTTATTATTAGGCGAAGCTTTCGATTATTCGGGTGCCAATACTTCAAAACCGTGACGCTGGCGATACCTTAATGTCTTCCCAATTTAATTACACGGAAGCTACTAGAAAAGACTAGAAACCCAACAATCCTAACTAAACCGCTAAGTCAATATTTATTAAGCAAAAAATATTTACATGCGAAGGGAGAATAAGCAAACAACGAGAACACATGAGTTTTTGAAAGAATACGAGTACTCTACGTTTAGCATAGTAACTTATAATTAACTCTATCATTTCTCGTCCTCATTTAAGAGACTTAGCCTAATTTGTAGTTAAGGAATCAAAGCTAAGTGCTCAACACGCACGGTCGAGTCAAAAATTACTCTTATTCTCGCCATCAGAAAATCTACATCCGTGTCTTCAAACACTTAATAAACATGAGAAATTTTTTAAAATTTGGCCATTTTTAGCCTTATTTTGCAACAAAACGATAAACAAAAAGGATAAACTTTGGAAAGCGTGAAGGTTTGGCAAGGCAAGTATCTATTCACCCCCCATACTAAAGTTAAACATTGTCCTCAATGTTTCGAGTCTAGGGGTGCAAACACCCCCAAACTAGAGACGTAGTCGAATGCCTAATCTAGCATGGAAAGGGTGTAACCAATAAATTAATAGCCGTTTATGAAGTGTGCTATAAACCTAAGGTTAGAACATCAAAAGGATATATCATGGATATTGAGAAAGTCTTCAAAGCAAACGATCGAGTGCTCCCGTAAAACGAACACGAGAGGCTCCAATCGTGAAGATCATGATCATCTAAAGTCCACAATTCACAAACAACCACGGAACAAAGGTTGGAAGGGCACAAATCCCCACACGTAAGCTACATTAGAAAGCGATAATATGTACATAGGATAAGCATGGGACTCCCCCACGAGGCACCTCGTTTTTGATTACCGAGTCATGAGCTCGACTCGATCCCCTCAATACTAATTATCATTGGGGAAGGTGACTTGGTCGAGGTAATTCAAGGATGGAACTTCCCCGCCAAAGTAGTGCTTCAACCTATGTCCATTCACCTTGAAGTTAGGACCATCATCTTGAGCTAGCTCGATGGTCCCATACGGAAACACTTGAGTCACGGTGAATGGACCGGACCAACGGGATTTCAATTTACCGGAAAAGATTTTTAATCTTGAATTAAAAAGCAAAACTTGATCCCCAATGTTAAAAACCCGGTTTTTAATTTTAGAATCATGCAACTTTTTAGTTTTTTCTTTATAAATCAATGAATTTTAATAAGCAATATCCCTCAATTCATCTAATTCATTCAATTGCATTTTCCGGTGTTTTCTCGCGGTCTCCATATCATCATTACAATGCTTTAGGTCCCAATAAGCCTTGTGTTCTATCTCGATAGGCAAATGTTAATTCTTTCCATACACAAGCTTATAGGGAGTGCACCCAATGGGCGTCTTATGAGCGGTCCTAAAGGCCTATAAAGCACTGTCCAACTTATCCGACCAAGATTGTCGGTTTTCTCCTACGGATCTCTCCAAGATCCTCTTCAAAGCTCGGTTTGAAACCTCGACTTGCCCACTCGTTTGTGGGTGATAAGCCGTAGAAAGCTGATGTGTAACCCTATATTTCCTTAGGACCCTTTCGAATTGGTCGTTACAAAAATGGGTTCCACGATCGCTTATGATAGCACGAGGGGTTCCAAACCGAGAAAACAATTGCTTCAAAAACTTGACTACCACACGAGCATCATTGGTGGGCAAGGCCTTGGCCTCCACCAACTTAGATAGGTAGTCAACCGCAACAAGGATGTACTTATTACCATGAGATGATGGGAACGGCCCCATAAAGTCTATACCCCAAACGTCAAAGATCTCACACACTTGGATGATGTTTTGCGGCATTTCATCTTTTTGTGAGGCTTTTCCTTGTCGTTGGCATGCATCACAAGACTTCACAAGATCTTGTGCATCTCGGTAAATAGTAGGCCAAAAGAAGCCGGCATCAAACACCTTCTTAGCCGTGAGATTAGCACCGTGGTGACCACCCGTGGGCCCCTCATGGCAAGCTCTAAGGATGTTAGAAGCTTCGGTGCCAAATACACAACGTCGGATGATTTGATCCGCACAAGTTCGAAACAAGTAAGGGTCGTTCCAAAAGTAGAACTTGACGTCACGAAAGAATTTTCGTTTTTCTTGAGTCGTCATACCCTTAATGATGAAATTACCCGCATGGTAATTTGCAAAATGCGCAAACCATGGGGTAGAAGAATCAAGCTTAGAATTCCCTATACCAAGTGTCTCGAGCGGAAATGTTTCCGTGATTTCCTTAGGCTCGTAAACACTTTGGTGAGGATCTTCCAAACGAGAGAGATGATCGGCCGCTAGATTCTCGGCTCCTTTTTTGTCAACGATGGTGTGATCAAACTCTTGAAGGAGGAGAATCCAACGAAGTAATCTAGGCTTAGCATCTTGCTTTGCCATAAGATACTTAATAGCCGAATGGTCCGTATACACTATGCATTTCGTCAAGACGAGGTAAGGTCGGAACTTCTCAAATGCATACACCACGGCAAGGAACTCCTTTTCCGTTGTAGTGTATTTTAGTTGAGCCTCGGTCATTGTCTTGCTAGCATAGTGAATAGGCAAGAAGTGCTTATCATGACGTTGCCCCAAAACGGCCCCTATGGCGTAATCACTAGCATCACACATGAGCTCAAAGGGGAGGTTCCAATTGGGAGCAACAAGAATGGGAGCTTCGGTAAGTTTCCTCTTAAGGATTTCAAAGGCTCGTACACAATCTTCGTCAAAGACGAAACGTGCCTCTTTTTCAAGAAGATGTGTAATGGGTCGAGAAATCTTTGAAAAATCCTTGATGAATCGACGATAAAAGCCCGCGTGGCCTAGGAAACTCCTAACTCCCTTAACGGTTTTGGAAGAGGTAATTTGGCGATGACGTCTACCTTAGCTTGATCTACCTCAATCCCCGCTTTCGAGACCTTGTGCCCTAAGACGATTCCACTCCTAACCATAAAATGACATTTCTCCCAATTGAGCACAAGGTTGGTTTCCTCACAACGTTTTAACATTCTCTCAAGGTTCGACAAACACGAAGTGAAAGAATCACCAAACACGGAAAAGTCATCCATGAAGACTTCCATCGTCTTCTCGATCATGTCATGAAAAATAGCCATCATGCACCTTTGAAAGGTTCCCGGTGCATTACAAAGTCCGAATGGCATTCTACGATAGGCAAACGTTCCATATGGACACGTAAACGTAGTTTTTTCTTGATCACGAGGATCGATGGGAATTTGGAAGTAACCGGAAAAACCATCTAAAAAGCAATAGAAATCGTTTCCCGCAAGACGCTCCAACATTTGGTCCATGAAGGGCAAGGGAAAATGGTCTTTTCGAGTGGCTTCATTCAACTTTCGATAGTAAATGCACACTCTCCATCCGGTCATGAGTCTAGTGGGAATCAACTCGTTGGCATCGTTTGGCACAACGGTCATTCCTCCCTTTTTAGGGACACAATGAATAGGACTCACCCAAGGGCTATCGGAAATAGGGTAAATCATTCCCGCGTCAAGGAGTTTCAGGACCTCCTTTTTGATGACGTCGTGAATTTTGGGGTTCACCCTCCTTTGACTTTGGATTGTGGGCTTGAAATCCTCCTCCATTAAGATTTTGTGGGTACAAAACTTGGGATCGATTCCCTTAATTTCGGATAAATTCCACGCAATCGCCCCTTTGTGGTCCTTTAGAACATCGACAAGTGCGGTTTTTTCATCATTCGAAAGTTCCTTCGCAATAATAACCGGCAACTTGTCGTCCTCCTCCAAATAAACATATTCGAGGTGAGGAGGTAAATCTTTCAACTCAAGGATAGGTGGTTCCTCAAGTGAAGATTTGGGCTCGATACTCATAACCTCCTCGGGTGGAGGAAATGGGAAATCGTTAAGAAAATCCTTGATAATCGAGAAGTCCTCATCGTTGTCGAGGTCTTTGTCACAAGTACGTGGAACATTGCATTCTTCCAACGTAAAACCACCACCTTCAAATGGAGTGAAGGTTGGTGTCGAATTATCAAGAATTGGATCTAACATAGTGGGATTGCCACTAGTTTCTTCATCACCAAACCCTAGAACTTCTTGTGAAAATTCCTCGCAAACCACGTCGATCATATCAACGAGGTTTATGGTAGCAATGGAATAAACATGAGAAAGTTGAGAATTTTGAGTTGCGTTTATAACAAGTTCCTCGTCGTTGAAACGTAAGGTGATCTTTCTAGCATGAACATCAATTAAAGCCATAGACGTATCTAAAAACGAACGACCTAAAATAAGAGGAACTTGAGGATCCGTGGGGATATCAACGACGATAAAGTCTACGGGATAGTAGAACTTCCCCACTTTCACAAAAACGTCTTCCGCCAAACCACATGCACGAATCGTGGAATGGTCGGCCATCTCGATAGACATTAGTGAAGGAGTAAGATTAGGAAGATTGAGCGACTTGAAGATTGCAAGTGGCATCAAATTAATGCTAGCACCAAGATCGGCCAAGGCATAGCATTCTTCCATATCTTGGATTGCACAAGGGATCAAAAATTTACCGGGATCACCGACTTTTTGAGGTATGCGATTAAGATAAACCGACGAACAACTAGACAATTGGTGCAATTTCTCCTTGTTGTTCAACATACTCTTAAAGTTAGCGGCAAATCGAGGCATCATGACCAAAGCATCGGCGAAACTCACATTAAGGTGCAACTCACGAAACATTTTCATAAAAAGCTCAAATTGGTAGTTGTCGCGCTCTTGTCGTTTCTCCTTCCTAAGTCTCGATGGGTAAGGTAAGGGTGGTGTGGGTTGGGGCATAGGCATAGCCTTTGGAATCTCGGGTTCCAATGTTGGTAAAGGGTCGACCGTAGGTGTGGCATGAGCGGTACTTTGTGGGCTTGAGATATGCTCCTTTTCGACCACCATCTCGGGTTCTTCCTCAATTTCCTCCACCGTTGGAGTAATTGGTTGAGGAGTCGGTTCCTTAAGTGCCTTACCACTTCGTGTGGTAATCACTTTCATCTCTCCCTTCGGGTTTGATACGGTGTTACTAGGCAAACTTCCCGAAGTAGAGGCTTTGTTCCCCATGACGGCTTCTAAAATGGCATTAAGCTTAACATCTTGAATAGCAGCTTTTTGGTCAATTCTTTGTTCAAGTCTAGCATGACTTTGTTCAATTTTATTGTTTTGACCTCTAATTTGATTAGCAAAATCATTTTTCAGCTCATTTCTCATGTTAAGATTTTCCTTCACAAAATTAGCTAATTCCTTGGTGTTTTTAGCCGTGTCCCTAGCTTGACTAGCCAATTGCTCTTGAATGTTTTCCAAAATCTTATCATTTGCCGTAGCGTAATTCAAAAAGTCCATTGGAAGTTCTTTAGTGTAAACATTTTGAAGACCTTGACTTGTGTTTTGAAAATTACGGTTTTGGTTTTGATTTTGCAATTGGCTACTACTTCCTTGATTCCCATAGTTGTTATTACCCTTGTAATTGTTTCTTTGATTGTTTTGGTAACCAACTTGATTGTTTCGATAATTGTTAGCATTTTGATTTGGTGGAAAACCCGGTGGAGTCAATTGATTAGTGCGGGGAACTTGACCGTTTTGGTTATAAGTTCCCGCGGCCGCGAAGGCACTCGAAGTGTTACCACCGTTGGTAATGCACTCGGAGTAATCGTGAGCTCCACCACAATACATACAAGAAACCTCAACCGCTTTAGCCTTAGCGGGAGTGGGTTGTTCACCAACTTTAAACTCAATTAACAATCCTTTAAGCTTATCAAAAATCTTGTTCTCCAAATTAGCCTCGATTTGGCAAGCATCAACGGTGTGTGACAATGAAGGCGAAGGCGAAGAGGAAGTCTTACGAACACTCTACGTGCTACGAGGACTATAGACCTTAGACCTATTCTCAATGATTAACAATGCTTCCTCGACCGTCTTACACAAAAAATTACCACCCGCGGCGGCATTAAGATAATCACGCTCATGATCGTTCAAGCCATTGTAAAACGTGTCAATTTGATGCAAGTCGGAAAAACCATGATGAGGACATTCGTGCAAAATTTCCTTAAACCTATTCCAAGCCGTTGAAAAACTCTCATTATACTCTTGTGAAAACTTTGAAATCTCGTTTTTCAAATGCGTAGTCTTAGAGGGCGGAAAAAATTGGTTCACGAATTTTGAAACGAGATCCTTCCACGTCAATATAGAATTGGGTGGCTCTTTCTCTAACCAAATTTTTGCGGGCCCCGCTAAGGAATACGGAAAAAGCATCATCTTAATCGAGTCGTTAGAGACGTCCTTAAACTTGCAAGTGGCGGTGAGACGATTAAATTGGCGAATGTGGTTATGAGGGTTGTCCTTTTCGTCACCTCGAAACTTGTTGTTTTGAATCATGGACAACAAACCCGTCTTAACCTCAAAATTCTCCGCAAGGATAGCGGGAATCACAATCGCTTCTCCATAACCCTCGGTGGGTGCTTGAAGCAACTCCATCATAGTTCGATTAGCCATGGGTGCTTCTTTCACTACGATGGGTTCGTCAATAGGAGACTCCTCACTAGAAGGAGTGGTTGATTTGTTTCTTCGTTTACGAGCACGTCTTGCTTTGGAGCGAGTTTGCATAAACGTCACGTACAACGAGAGGGTGAGCAAAGAAGATTCTTTTTGGTGTTTTTACTTTTTCAATTTTTTGTGGTTTTTGATTGTTTTTACTTTTTTTTGGATTTTGTGGAATGTATTAGGTAGACCAAAATCTACAAATCTCCTCCTTAATCAAATCTCTTGATTAAAGAAGCCTCAAGGAATGAAAATGATCACGTGAAGTGAACGCCTTCGATGACTTTAGAACGATGGTGGAACACCAAATCATTCAAGAGGGTTTAATCAAATGAAACCAAGAAAATATATATGATATGTAATAATACTTTGGGCGGCAAAACCCTCGATTAGCTCTCAAAATCAAATACGCACAAGCAAGCGGTGGAAACGAGGCGGCGCGAAGCACTTAAGAGCCTTTTTCCTTTAGGTCGTGAAATACAACCGCCTTATACCCACCTTATAGTTTGTATTTTTCAAAATCGAGCTTCACGAAAGTATTTATCTATTTTTGCCTTTTTTCTTTGGTTTGAGATTCGAATACAATGATTGGGTAATGACCTCCCAAGTCAAGGTTGTGATTTCTCACGTATTTGGAGTACTTGTGAATTTATTGTTCTACGTATACAATATAGTAATAGTATTCACACAAAAAACGAAAAACCGATAATACGTATTAGTAGAGTGCTACTAATACAAATAGCTATTATGGCTATATATAAAAACAACAATGTTCAAATCAAAACAAAACACGTCTCCCCGGAAGCGGCGCCAAAAATGATTGTAGTGTTTTTGCTACCCTTTAGGAAAAGAGCAACAAAATAGGGCAAGTATGCACGACGATTTAGGAAAACCGTGTGTGAATGACCCTAAAAGTGAGTTCGTTCTCGAGGAGGCAAGTGCGTTGTGTAATGAATTGATTTTGATTTGTGATTATATTTGAGAAAAGAAAGAAAATAGAAATAAGAAAGAAATGACGGTTACGAAGACGGATTAAACTAAGACGAAAAAGGCGATCACGTAAAACCGTAAATAGTGCAAAAATTAAAATTTTAACCTAAAAATTCCTAAAAATTACTAAAAATCCACAATAATATTCTAAGAGTTTACAAAAAATCCAAACTTGCTAAAACCTTTTAATTAATTAGATAATGACTTTTTAATGCTAATTAAAGCCCTAAAAATCACAATTAATTATTAAAAAGCCCTAAACAAGATTTTAAAGTTTGTAAACCTCAAAAATAACCTAATTAAGCTAAAAAGTATTTTTTAAAATTTTAAAACTAAATAAAACTATTTTTAAACACTTAAAAACTATTAAAATCAATTAAAACTTAAATTAAATCTAGAAAATAATTGAAAAGCCCTAAAAATATTTGGAAAGTTACAAAACTCCTAATTAAGTGTCTACAATCTAGGAAAAATGTAAAAACTTAAAAAATCAAACTTTCAATTTTTAATAATAAAATAATATTAAAATATTAAAAAAATTCAAAGTTTATAAAAAAATTCTAAAAAATTACCAAAAATCTAAAATAATGTAACTAAGACAGAAATGCAATTAAAAGTTTCTAAAACCTATTTAATAATTTTATATTAAATTTTGAAGTTGGTTAAAAACCCTAAAATCCTATAAAATCAAAAGTAAGACTTTTTGAAAACGTAAAGTGATGTAAACCTCAAAAATATAACTAAAAACCTAAAAACTATTTTTCCAGATTTTTAAAATACTTTTTCCTATTTTTTATTCACTTTCAAAAATTTAAACTTAAAATAATCCTAGAAAATTAATTAAATACGGGAAAAATAAACTTTTTGCACCAAAAAGTCCTAAAACTAAATAAAAACAAAAGAAAAATACTAACTTGCAAAAACCTAAGAGAAATAAGCAAGAATCAGCTTATAAATAAGCTGTTAGGTTAAATAAGCTAACAAACAATACTCCTTATATAATAAACAAACCAAGTGATAACCAGTCAAAGACCCTAGGGCAACTGGTTATCACGTTGGTGTGTGAGAGGAGTGACGCAGGTTTGAGTCCTGGCCACGTCCTTTTTGTAAAACCCTTTTTTTTAAAAAAAACTTTGAAAACACAAACACAGTAACTGAAACTTACTCTTAAACACAAATCAACTAACAAAAAGGCAAGATCAATGCCTTAGAAAGTAAAAAACATGCCCAGAATGCAAGTTTAACTTATGAACACAAGAGTATTTCTTCACTTGTGAAGAAATGACAAGAGGACTTGTCTTTGGAGTTTGTTGGTTTTTGATGGACAAATGGGGCACCCCTACACTCAGTTGGAGTGTAGGGAGTCAATTATAGCACAAAAAACACAATTCAATCACCCAATCAAGCTCAAATGCATATGAATGTTTCTGATTAAGCTAATATGGGTCTGAGAGTGTTTTGCTGGTTCAAATGGCGCACAAATGGATTTCAAATGCTTAAAATATGCACACAAACTAACCAAATGGCATATAACTGATCACAAACCCTTATAAGACCTAAGATCTAACAGACTTAGAAACTTGGTGGTCAAATTCACAAGAAAACAAACACAAAAAGCAGTCACTGGTTTTAGCTAGTTTATGCCTTTTTTAAACATGCAACTTGTTAATATCTTTACCAAACTGAAAACCAAAAGCATACACTTCCTAACAACTACCTAGTGAATGAATAAAACAGGCTTTTAAGCAAGATTTTAACCTTTAATCCCCACTTAAACCCTAATCCAAACACCCCTTTAGTTACTGAAATGCAAAAATTAACAAAGCAACCCTATTCAATTCTACTCAAATATGATTTCAACACTTCTAGCATGCATGTATACCTAAATTGAGCAAAATCAAACACTTAAACAAACACTTGAACAGTTATCATTCAAATTCACCAAATCTCATATGAATCACACAATTTAAAATTTTTGAAAACTGAAAAAGGAAACAAGGATGCTACCTTGTTGGGCCTACATCCAGGCCCAACAGTGATTGAAAAGTCACCTCCAACAAGCTGGTGGCTTGTGTAGAACTTTGTTGTAATGGGGATGCCAAATGCTTGGTAAAAAGTGAAAAAGGAATGGGTAAGAATGGAAGCTTTCTTCCTTCTTGTTACCTGCACAACACCACAAGACCAAGAACAACTGCAAGTATCAAAGGCTACAAGCTTTTGGCTTGTAGCTTTTGATACAGTAAAGTGTAAATAAACAAAGAGAGCCAACTAGCAAGAAAATTTCCACCTCACAACACTTCTTATCCAAGGTTATACCCACTGAATCTTGATATCCCTTGGATATCAGGGTTCTATGGTCATATAAGAGCTCAAATGAGTAGCTTATGTGACCTATAAACTTTCTAGCTCAACTGAAAAAACGGATTTTAGAACTTGAAAAAACTTGAAAACATAAACTTAAAATGCCTTTTTGAAAAAACTCTTTCAAACAAAACACAAAATGAAATGTAAAAGGGACTCAATCTTTCTCATCATCAAACTCAACACCATTTATATTCATTCATAAACTGGTTTTACAAGGCTTGTGAAAAAGGAGAAAAATTAAGAACAGTCTAAACTAAGTCCTATGAGGCCTTTATATAGAGGCTTACATTCATTCTAGAACTGAAAAGAAGCTAAAACCCCAATGACATGAACTTCCATCTATGCCCTTGGTCTCTTGGCGTCTAAAAATGGTCAATTGGCCTTCATGTGATGATTTTTGGCTGTATGTTGATGTAAGCTGGATAAAAATGATCTTGGCCATTAAAAGGAGCCTTTGGGGACACGAAAATGTTATGAGTCGTTGATCCTGCTGTCATTTTTTTGTTTGCTTGTGCAGGGGAGGGCCAAGGTATCACATGAGTGAGAGTGACGGGTTGTTTGGGTTTGGGATATGTTTAAGGTAGGTTTAATTCATGATCTAGAAATATTAGGCACAAAACCCTTTGTTTTAAGGTTAACTGGGTCTGGGAAAAATAGGGTTTATGTGGGGAGGTGATTTAATCTGTTTTTTGGGTTAATGAATTTTAAATTAAGTGTTTGGGTGGGAAAAATAAGGGTTTGACTGGGGGTTGACTCGATTTAATAAATAAATCGTGAGTGGGGTGTGACTGGGATGGGGTTGATGAGGTGGTGGATTGTGAGTGGTGGGTTGCTGTGACGTGTAGAGATGATTGGCTGGGGTGAGTTAGTGTGTTTGACAGTTTTGGCACCCCAAGGTTTCACATTTCTTCACTTTGTAAATAATCAGCAACAACTTCAAATTTCTTCACAACAACTTTGGCAAACTTGTCATTTTTGGCACAAGTACTTTGTAAACTTTAAACAAGGACTTGAAATGTAATTTCTTCAATCTTCAAGGACTGAACTTGTACATTCTTGATAATTCAAGGTTTTGACTTTTTTGTTGACTTCTTGGAGGACCAATATTGACAATTTAGTTTTGTTGAGGGACTAAATTTGCCAATTCTTCAAAGTTAAGGGTCCTTTTTGTAATTTTGACAAACTTTAGGGACCAAACTTGTAATTATGAAGATACAAGGGTATAAAGTGTCAATTCTTCCATATTGGAGGACCCTTCTTCATAATTCTTCAAATCTTCAAGGGTTTTCTTTGGAAAATTCTTCATTAGGGCTTGGTTCATCGTGCGGCTTCGTTTCTCGTGTTCGTTTTTGCTTGATTCTTGTGATCTTTTGTCATTTTCTCAATATCCGTACCTAAAATACACAAGCAACAAACACAAGCATATATTTGGGTATTTTGATGATATTTAATGCATTTTAAGCCCAATTTGGACGATGAGACTATGTATAAAAGCAGTCTCATCAGGTTCATTCGTATTTTTTTTTCTTTCTTTGTTTTGACCAAAAATTGTTGACCAAAGTTATATAAATAACTTCATCCGTCTATTTTTTCTTCTTTTGGGCTTAGGCTGGATCCTGGTTTGGGCTTGTTGGATATCATTTAACCAAAATACTCTTCACAACTCCATAAATGGGCTTTCAGGCCCATTAAGCTCAAGTGGGCCCCACCAAGGCCTAAAACTTAAATCCGTAAATAAAATGATCCCGTCTTTTAGCTTTTGATAAATTCTTCAATCTCGTGTCGGTTGTTGCTGGTTTTATGATCTTTGTACCTACACACACGAAACAAGAAAACAATGCATATACAATTGGTTTTTAAAGCATTTTCTTGTTTATTGGCCGTTTTATTAGATAAATGATATGAGTATTTTCACTCATATCAAACTCTCTCTTGCTAAGCAATTGCCGTGTCCTCACGCATTGTTAAAATAGGCATCTAAAAACTTTATTTTTCAATTTTTGACACTTTATTTATACAAAGACATAATGCATTGCTTTCATTATTGAGAAATAACTTTTAGGATCATATAACTGTTAGAGTATGCTCGTGTCATAATAAATAACTATACGGCTAGGCACATGTGAGCCTATGGGGTCATACATATATACACAGAGGTACCATTTAATATATAACGTATCTATTGTATTTACGGTATATATATAACCTATGTAACTCGGGATCAATAACAGATTTCTACTTACTCATTTCGTACTTAGTTCATTGGGTTTATCATAAAATATTTAGAAGCCCATTTCATTGTACTAATGGCCGAATTTAAAGATATGTTCAAAACGGTTGTTAAAAAGTTAAATGTATTAACATGTGTAACTTCCTTTTTAACTTAATGAATGAGTAAATCACATTTAATGGAATGAGATGACATATACACGGTTTGACATTTTTCCCATATGATTGTGCATATACGGCAAAAAGTAAAACAATGATATGGTTTCTTTTTAAGGTTGTTGATCTTAACTTTAACTATGGTAGTTAAATGTTTTACAAATGGTTACGGGTTATATGACTAGCATCGATTTGGTATACAATGATGTGTAGTGTGTTTCTACATAGAGGTGATCTACTTTGGTCACTTGGGTTCTTGGTTAGATCATGTGTTGGTGATGGTCTTCTTTCGATCCTACCGAATCACGCTACAAAGGTATTATATTATGTGTTTTTTATTGATTAATTATATGACTCTATGGATCCATTAATAGGTGATCTTTCCGCTGCATTTATTATTTATTTTCATATCATGTTTATATGGATAATCACCTATAGTGGTATCACGAGCCATCATATGATGTCATATGATTATCGAGTATGCGTAAAAGTGGCTAAATTGCGTGTTTTTGATGGATTAATAAAGATAAAATTAAAACAGCCCATAGGGCTTAATTTTCGTGATAAAATAGACCTAAGATGGTATTATGATATGTGATTTTTTATTCCATGGCCACGTGTTACGCATATCTTAATTGGTATTGTTACCGGTACGTGTAAAATGACCTAAAAACGCGTGTTTTGGCACGATTTGTGAAACTGTTTTAGAACAGCCCCATGGAAATGATTTCTGTAATTATATGATAATTATAAGGTGTTTAAAATGTGGTTTTAATATCCTAAGTTCATTGGTTACACGTACTAATCAGGGGTTTAATTAATTGTTGATTATTGCTTCGATTTCGTTGGCTAACATGTGTATCTTGTTGACTATTTTATATCCATGGCAAATACATGCATGTTTGGTCATAGAATTAGCCAACACCTTGTTATATTCATGATATTATGGTATTATTATGTTTCGTATGCGAAGTCGATGAAAACCTAGACCAAATGTGACATGTTGTGTATTGATTTGCATTTAATTTCAGTTTTGGGGTTTGCCATTGTTTCGGCTTAATTAATATGTTTTTGATGTTGTTTATAGCCATTGTTTGGGCACTTTACAGTAGGTTAATGATAGGTTAAATTTTTTTAGTCAAAAATCATTTGTAACCGATGCTTGGATGGGAATGGCTAAAGAATTAAAGACATATTGGGAAATTCGGAGCTACTGAGTGACCTGCACTAAAACGTGATTTCTCGGAGTTCTATAAGGAGATAGAAGCCCAAATTTGGTGTGCTGATTCACAACTCACGGGCCTTCAAAAGTCTCAACTGGACCTCAGGCTAGGGAAGACGCCTTCTATGGGTTTTGGGCCCTAGAAGTCGACTGAAATTTTATGGCAGATTTGGGCCTCATGTTCACTTTGGGTTCTACTTGCTCTAGATGGTCTTGGAGCAAGTGAGAGCCCACTTTATGGTTATGTTGACTTACCCTTAGTTTACTTCTTGGTCCTCGTGATGGCTCACGAGATCAAGCTTAGGTTTTTCATCGGTTCGAGGCTTTGCATACTTGTGGTTGTGTGGTTGCTTATTTGCTTGATATCTTGCTATAACTTGCAAATGTTTTTATAAACTTGATACCAATCACAAACCATTTATAAAACTAAATATTTGATTTAGTTTAAAGTTTAAATACGATTTAAAACAAAAATCTTGTTTTCATAATAATTCATAACATGTTATGAATGTTATTTATTTTATGCATTGTCTAAACTAATAATACTTCCACTTAGGTTTTATATTAGTCTTTAACTTGGACAACTTGACACGCATAAATTAAAACAAGATTAGACTTAAGTTAAGAAATGTTTTTAACTTGTACTACGATGGATGAATGCATGCTTCCTCGTACACACTTTTGATTTGTAAATCAAACTTTTATACCCATCTCAAATTTAAGTCATGCCGTCCAATCTTTTGAGATCACTTGCAATTACTTTTTGCATCTTGTGAGACTGATGTGAATTGTAACCCAAGGTGATTATTATCTATGCGTGAGACCTAGACTTATTCTCGCATGTTCTCAAATTGGATGACTTAATCAGTACAACGGTGAGACCTTGACCGAGGCAAGGATGGGGCTAAACATGCCAGTTTGACATTTAGTGAAATGTTTACTTGTGTCATGAGTCCCATAAGGATCTAAGAATTGCACAAGATTTGCAATTGATGAACGTCATCTACCTGTTGAATCTATCATTGCTAGTAGATCAACTGATGTGGTGGTGGAACCTCAATGAGGATCTTAGCCTTTTCGTAAAATTAATTGTTTGTATAAACTTGGGTAGTTAATTTTAAAAGGATAATTATCGAAAATATTAAATATGAACTTTGTATTTATATTAATGATTTTGTGCAACACAAACCGTAAACAAAGTTTGTTTCCTTTTGTGCTAGAGGAAAACAAACTAAGTCTTCTTTCCTTGTAAGAATAAGACTCGTTCCCATCCTTTCTCCTTGTATGAGAAAGTTGTAATAGGAACACTTGAATCTTCTCAATTCTAATCAATCTTAATACACACCTACTCAAGAAATCGCATTGTCTTGTAAGTCAAAACGATTAAGTACGGTTGTATATCTTAAAGTGTTAAGATATTGTATGAGTCTTGATTAAAAATTGAAGTCTCATTAAACCGTGAGAGGAAAGGAAATTACTAGCATGTTTTTATAGTATATTTTCCTTACACAAACAAGTTTCATAAGATTCTACACACCTTTGAGGTAAAGTAGAAAGAGGAATTGCATGCAAACTTTCAAGTTAATGGCATCAATGAAAATCTCATCACAAATATAGTAGAACTTGATATTTTTCTTTGAATATCTATGTACATATTTACTAGTCTACGAGACTCACATTGGCTATAGTGTGTAGACATTCAAAGAACTAGAAAGTATACAAATTGCTACTTGCTTTTTCACTAGTATAGATACATTCAAAATGTTGTCTAAACTAATGGGAACAATGCATTTTTTTAACCATAGGACACACTTGTAAAGTTGTCTTATTCAGTGGGAGCTATGAGCTTATCACCTTGTAATTGACCCACTTAATTTCTAGATTGTCTTGAAATAACATCATAGTTTTCTAAGCCTTATTGCATATTATTTTAAAAGATAACTAGTCGCTTTTCTGATGTCGCTTCCCGAAATGTTATCTAAAAATAGTTATGCATGATTGCTTATTAAACGATGAAGTTCTACATAACCCTTCTATACAAGCTTGATATAAGTATGACTTAAATCTTATTATATCTATGATATTTTAATATTATTCATATATGATGTTGTGCCATGCTCAAGTGGGAGAATTATTAGAGTATGCAAGGTACAACACAATATGACTTATAATATTCTATTAGGACTTATACATATTGATGTATGTTGTCTAATAGAGAACTGTTAGCCCTATATTTTATATAGTCGAACAAGAATGTAATAGGTCATCTTAGTCGTTAAATGGTCTTGTATTGTAATAGGTTAGTCGGGAAAACCGGGCTTGGACTTTAAGCTAATATTGTATAAGTTAGGGGCGTAAGCCTAAAACAAAGCCAAGCCCGGCCCAAGTCACAAACCCACGGCCCATGGAAAGCCCATTGGTTCGTGGGTATATATACCCTCTTCCATGTGTGGAAGAGGGTGTTGGTTCATTTTACTTTCTCTCTCTAGTAAACATAAACCTTCCAAATTCTCTCTTGTTTCTCTCTCTACTTTTCTTCTCTTTCTCTCTCTAAATATCTATTCTAAATCTTGTGTTATGGATTGATATGGGATTAACATTTGGTATCAGAGCCTATAGTGGATAGGTGATTGAAGATTCGTGTGGTGTGTTCTTGATTTTTCGTGGCTATTTTGATCTATATTTCACGTCCCAAAATTTTTTTCTTGTGTTTTTTTATGGTTTTTTCTTGATACAAATCTTCTAGATAGTTGTGGTAGAGATTTGGTATAGTTACTTTGGCTAAAAACACAAAATTTTTGGGTGTTTTGATCATTTTTTGGCTTAAAATCACGAATTGGTTGAGTTTTGTCCGAGAAAAGTGGGATTTATTCCGATCAGGTCATCGGAAAAGGGTTTATAGTTATTCCGATCAGTGTAATCGGAATAGGGTTTAGGGATTCCGATTTTGTGCATTCCTATAAGGACATTCTGATTTGGTATTCCGATCAGGTGATTCCGATTGCATTCCGATTTGAGCATTCCGATTTGGTCATTCCGATTTGACATTCCGATTTGAGTATTCCAATTTGGACATTCCGATTTTGGACATTCCGATTTGGACATTCCGATAGGGAGATTCCGACAAGGTTATTCCGACAAGGGTATTCCGATTAGGGATATTCCGATCAGGTTATTCCGATAGGGTTTATTCCGACAAGGTTATTCCGACAAGGGTATTCCGATCAAGGATATTCCGACAAGGTTATTCCGATGGACATTCCGATGGATATTTTGTTTGAGTAATTAATACAAGGCTTTTGACACCCCGTATAAAAATTAGTTCGTTTAAGTATGTCTCTTCGAATTGAAAAAGGAGTTTAATATGCGACTCAGTCGTTCTTTGGTGGAAACAAAAGTTGTGTCGTTGTAGTAATTAAAAGTGCAAAGACGTAAATGTAAATGACGTAAAAGTAAAATGGCGTTAAAATAAATCTAAGACTAATTTAAAATAAATGGTGCAATATTAAAAACTTTGAAAAGTAAATAACTAAATGACGGATAATTAAAACTTGACGAAAATTAAAATTTGACAAAGTATTAAAATGAGAACTTAAAAATTTAAACAAGACAAAATATAAAAGTAACCCTAATCGGAATATATTCCGATCAGACTACAATCGGAATATACACAAACCTCCCTATTGGAATGTTGATCGGAACCTTTGATCGGAATGCTGTCACCTTCCTCTGATCGGAATACCAAACAAACCCTTTGATCGGAATGTATATAACCAAACCCTGATTAGAATGATGATCGGAATTGCCAATCGGAAAGCTGTCACCTACCTCTGATCGGAATACCAAACTCACCCTGATAGGAATACTTCAATCGAAATGTGGGAATAAGGGGCTATCGGAATCCTCCCAATCGGAATGTTGTCGGAACTCCAATCGGAAAGTTGTCACCTTCCTCTGATCGGAATACCAAACACACCTAATCGGAATATGTCAAACCCTTTTCCGACCAAGCCAAGGAGAGTTGGTCGGAAAGATAAACCCTTATCCGATCACTATGGTCGGAATACAGTAAAGAGAAACGAAAATAAGCTAAACTAATAAGCTATTAATCAAATAAGCACACACCTAAAATCCTAATGAAAACCGTATAAGAAAAAGCTAATAAGCTAGGATTTAAAGACTATCTGAAAACACGAATGAAAAAGATGTACGAAAACTAACTTTTATATAAAAATAACTTTTATAAAAACTTTAGAAACTTAAAGATAAACACAAATAAGCTATAAAAATCAATGATCCAAAACAATCAAAAGCATAAAAACATAACCTTTAATCAAATAAGCATGATAATAAACACATAAACATAAAGATCAAGCAAAGAAAGAAAGGTAGAATGAGAGATTTAAAACAAGAAAATTAAAGAACACTTACTTGGAATTAAAAGGTATTAAAAGTGCAAGACAAGTATTTAAAATGACATGAATTTAAAGAGCAAGTAATTAAAAGGTGGAAGAACTAGTGTCACTCTAGCCAACAAAATGAAAAGATTAATCCTAATGACTATATATAGGGGAGGATTAGGGAATGCTTAGGAAGCTTCCTCCCCTCCTTCATTTTCTCTTAATTGCACCATTAGGTCCTTAAGACTTTAATCTTCTTTAATCTTGGACTTTAATGACTTTTGGCTCGGGATTTCTTTGGACTCGTCTTTTAATTCTTCAATAAATAAGACTTGAGTTCTTCGGCTTTTAGTAAACTTCCATCTTTTGACTTTTTCTTCGATAAATCTTCAGAACTGGTCTTGGACTTCCGTTCTTTTTGCACTCTTGACTTCTTGACTTCGTCTTTCATCTTTTTCTTCAATAAAAGCCCGTAAATGCCCTTGTTTTCTCTACTTTTCACCTTTTCGTCCTAAATCACAAAAAAAACACAAACCACACATAATTCCGACATAAATGACATAAAATACACGTTTTGGCTCGGTTATTATTGTAATTAAGTGGTAAAAAGGATGGGTGTTTACACACCTATCAAATCCCCTACACTTGACCATTGCAATGTCCTCATGCAATGCATTAGTTACAAAGCACGTTTACATTTTTCATCATAATCAATCCACGTTGGCCTTTATTAAAGAGATAGAAAACTATAGACATTCAAAGTAAAGAAATCAAAAAGCATACCTTGGGTTTTGGAAAAGTTATGAATAGTCATCATCCTCAAGTTTTCACTTTCTCCAAACCAAGCTTAAAAACGAGATCATTGTTATTATAAGTTAGTAAACTAACACGAACTCATGTGGGCCAATTACTCACTTAGACTCCCTTATTCCTAGGTGTATCTCTTATATTTTATTGTTGTCTTGAATGATCACGAGGATGCATTGTTGACTTATTTCGATAGTTATTTAGTCCGAAAATAAAGTGAACGATTTAATCAATAGTTAGCTAAAGGACAAAATCTTTTAAAACTGCTTCTCGGGACCTCATAAAGTTCATATCTTGGCATAACTCGCTTCGCGATTTGAGACCTTTCTCGGACCGATATTTGGCAGCGACTTCATACTTCAAACCTTGAGAGACGTTCATGAAATAATGGTCTTCTCTTCATATAGGAGTTTCTTCACTTGAAGTTTTGAGAGATTCATACTTGGACCACGACTTCTTCATTTTTCTCCAATCATTATTTTGGACTTTGATATACAACGATCCGCCTCCTTTTATGACTTGGATCTATTTATCCTCATACCTTGCTAGGGTCTTTTCGGAACACTTCTCCATGACTTTTGGGGAGTTTTTGCTTTTCGTCGTGTGTCTCGATCCTTAATATTGATTTTCGATAAATGATTCTTCACATCACTTTGGATCTTTAGCAACAAAATATAGCCCTCATGTCTTGTTAGGACCTTTTTGGACTTGCCAATCTTCGCATCCCGCTTCAATAAGTTATGCCTTGGCTATGAACTCTAATCCATACCGAGCAACTTTTAAACGATCTTGGGCTAGAAGCTAAGTGACTTTTCAAATCGTACAACCTTATTTATTGCAGATAAATTTATTAGCAAGCGATGGGAGAATAGGCTTATAATTAACTCACATAAATTCACGAAAGAATACCAAACTTATAATTGACTCAATCATCTCTCGTTCTCCACAGTTTAAAATCTCAAGTAATGAGACTCGTGGATGCTTAGTTTATTAAATCAAAGATTTGGGTTTTCGAGTCACCTATAGGATCTTGCAAACTCTTAGACTTTTTCAAGTTTAGAAATCGCATTTTAAAGTTCCCTTGATAAACGACTCTCTAGGATCAATTATAAGAACTTGCGAAAAGTTCTTGTTCTTACCCCGTGAGAGTTAAGACTTTCACGTTTTATAGCTCCCTATATAAAAGCCTAACAAAACTTGACTTAAACACGTTAAGGATACTAGCTAGAGTAAACTTAGATAAGTAAACTCGGGTTGAGTCAAAAGATTCACAACGTTTGAAAATTAAAACCACTTTATTAAAGTTTATTCTAGCAAAGAAAGAAAATAACTATACAAAGGGAAAAACTAATAGGCCAAAATAGATCAAAAATTTTGAAAAATGTCGAAAAATTGATTTTCCGGTTAAAATGAGGACAAATACAAGGAAAAGGCCACTTAACTTCGATAGAAGTCCCCCCTACACTTAATATAAACATTGTCCTCATAGTTTAAGCATGTGGGAGTAAACTCTCCTACACTTAGGACATTGTGCACTTTGTTTAAATCTCGCTAAGGAAGAGACAACTAAAGAGATTCCTATTTTAATATTGAGAAAATATAAAATAGTGAATCGAAAAGAGTTTAGGATAGAACCGGGAAGAAGTGAACACAGAATCACGGGTCGTCAAGAATCATCAAGAGTGGATCATTGAGCTCGAATCCCTGATTAAGAGAGGAGAGGAAATAGCAAACACCAACGGGTCTCCCCTACACTTAGGATAAAGAAAGCGAAAAGATAGATACATGGGTTGCCTCCCAAGAAGCGCTTGATTTTTGATTACCGAGTCGTGAGCCTGACTCGACCTTGATTACCATAGGAAGAAGCATGAAACATATCCACCGGGATCAAAGACATAGTTTTCGTCCATCAAATAGCACAAGCTTAAGGCGAACAAGGCAAGCCAAAGAAGAGTAGGCAAGGTTCCCTTAAGCAGCGATGGAGCACGGTGGAAGCAAGGGTGAAGTGGTGCAAGCAGATTTCCATAAGTTCCAGAAATATTTCCTTTTATTTCATCAGGTGGATACTGAGATGGCTGCAAAATATCGATACCGGGGTCGAACACCTTTTCCTTTAAGGGAAAATAGCACTCAGGCTCAGCAGAATGTGAAGAAGATCTACGGAAAAGATGCACAACCTCGTCCTCAGAAGGTGGACAAAGAGGTGTCAAATCATATGTGCTGCGGATGGTGGTGTCGACCGATTTCTTCTCCTTTGAAAGAATTTTCTTCAAATCCAAAGTAGGATCAAGACGATAATATTCAAAATCTAAAGGAGGAGCATCACTCTCATGAGGGAAGTAAGTGTTGAGAAACGTAGAGAAGTCTTCCTCAAATGAGTAATCGTCCAAAGAAGGATCGAGTGATGTAGGTGGAGGATCTTCATTATGTGAAGAATCGCTCGAAAGAGTATCGGCCTCATCAAAATCATCATATGTGGGCAGGTCGGGATACTCGGAAGTACAATCATCAAAATCATCCGAATCTGAGCTAGAATCATCATCATAAGCATCAAAGATCGGTGTAGAATCATAAATGGGTGAAGGTTCCAAATTGGATAGAGAATCATCCACATCGTCTTGAAAAAGTGGATTATCATTGCAAGACTCGAATAGAGGATTGTTGTAGACGACAAAATCATCGAACACATTAATCATATTCACTGACTCTCGTCCAAAGGATTTGCTTGTAAGCTTCCCCATTTTTAACACTTGTGAATCATTCCCGACTCTTAAGATTAACTCACCTCGGCAACATCAACTAAAGCTCGTCCGGTTCTCAAGAATGGCCGACCAAGTATTAAAGGAATACGAGGGTCCATTTCATAATCAACAACGACAAAGTCGACCGGGAAAGTAAATGTGCCAACTTTGATGAACACATCTTCGACAATACCAACGGGGTAAGCGAGAGTGCGATTTGCAAGTTCAAGAGTCATCTTCGTTGGAGTGAGGTCGGGTAATGATAGTGTTTTCCAAACACTCAAAGGCATAAGATTAATACTGGCCCCGAGATCAGCTAGGGTAGTAAATTCTTAAGTTTTGTCAAAGATGCAAGGCAACTCAAAATGACCGGGATCTCCAAGCTTTTCCGGAAGTTCTTTAAGAATAACTGCAAAGCAGTTTTCATTTAAACGTGTGTTGGCGAGCTCAATCAGCTTCTCCTTCTTGTTAAGCAATTCCTTGAATGCTTTCACAAATTTAGGCATGTGGACAAGTGCTTCAACAAGGCTCATGTTGATGTTCATTTGAGAGAGCATCTTCACATAGCTTTGCACTTGACAGTCATTCTTGGTTAGCTCGTTGGTCTTGCCTAAGCGAGAAGGATATGGGATATTAGGTTTGGGTGGTGAAGGTGAAGGTGTAGGTAAAGGTTGAGATGTTGAAGGTTCCTTCCTAGGTACATCATCATGACGAGGCGGAGACAGTAATGGTGCACTAATACTAGGTGTAGGAGGAGTAGGGATAAATGGTGGTGGAGGAGGTGTAGATGATGGTGGTTGGATAGGTGGTCCTACTATGGTTACTCCACTACGGGTAGTAATAGCACTCACATTTGCTCGCGGATTGGTGACGGTGTTTGAAGGTAGAGAACTCGAAGAAGAGGGTTGAGCGGCGGGCAAGAAACTAGCAAGCATATTCTTCAAATCATTTGTTTGATTGCTGAAGGAGGATTGGATATTATCGCGAAGCTCGGATCTTAGGTCATTTCCTTGCTTGGTAATATCTCCTTTCAGATTGATAATTTGGCTCTGTAGATTCTTGATTTGCTCACCTTGGGTTCTCATGATGGATTCAACATCGGGGTTAATGGGTGGGGTTTGTTGAGCGGGTGGGTGATAAGGATTAGAAGCTCTTGGTGGGATTTGGTTGCTTCTAGTGTAGTTGTTGGCGGGGTTTTGGTTTTGAGGAGAAAAACCGGGTGAAAGGTAATTGTTTGATCGGTAACTCAGCAAATTTCTATCCCCTTGAGGTCGAGCTTGGTAATTTTCTGGTGAATAATTACCATAAGCTGCATACACATTTTCCGGATTTCCTTGTGTAGAAGGACAATCGGTGTATGAGTGAGGACCACCGCATGTTTCACAAGTAGGTGCAACCGCTTTAACTTGTTGTTGTTGGTTTGAAGCGAGAAGAAAGATAGTTTTGCTCATTTCAGTCATCATGCGGGTGAGTTCGGTCATATCAGGGTTTGCTGAAGTAGAAGAGACATTTACTCTCGGGTTGTTTCTTGAAGAAGCGGAGGAATCCCAATTTTTGTGGTGAGTAGTCATGTTCTCAATAAGCTCTCTACACTCCTCGGGTCTCCTTTTCATGAATGTGCCACCGGCGGCTGCATTAATCGTATCACGATCTCGAAAAGTCAAACCGTTGTAGAAAGTATCAATCAATGTGACTAGAAGCATGTTGTGGTTTGGACAACGATCGATCAAGACATTATATCTTTCCCAAGCATAAAAAAGAGATTCATCAGGATCTTGCATGAAACCGCTGATTTGATTGCGAAGGCTCGTGACCATGGATGGTGGAAAGTAGCGTGACAAAAAGCGTTGAGTCATGTCATCCCAAGTATGAATGGAATTCTTCGGGAGACGATCAAACCATTTCTCGGCATGATGTGATAAAGTATGTGGGAAGAGTTGAAGGCGAAGAACATCCATTGTGGCACCAGGCAACTTCATGCTTTGAGTGATTGTAATGAACTTGTCGAGGTGTTTGTTGGCATCATCATCAGGCATTCCGGCGAATGGATTAGTTTGCACTTGCTGAATCATGTGGTGCTTCAACGAAAACTCCAGAGCCGTAATTTTCATCGGCGCAATCGGTCCTCCTCGTCCAAACATGGTGGGTTGACAAAGCTCCTCCATTGTCCGAAGATCGGGCTGTGGAAGAACATTGTTGTTATTGTTGAGGTGCGGTGGATTATTGTTGTTGTTAACACCTGACATACTTAAATCTTCTCGAGTCTCGGGCTCTTGATAATTAGAAGATCTAGTACGCATACACCTGAAAATGCAAAAGAAAAAGAAACCAAACACAAAGACAATATATATACACAATAAAGATAAAATCTTTTTGGATTTTTGAAATTTTTAATTTTTATGGATTTTTAACAATTTTTAATTTTTATGGTGTTTTGAAATTTTTATGCAAGAAAAATAACGCTCACAAGTGAACGGATCCCAAAAAGCAACGCGTCTCTCACAAAAACCGTTAATCTTTACGAAAAGAGCCGGCATCGGCGCCATTTAATACAAGGCTTTTGACACCCCATATAAAAATTAGTTCGTTTAAGTATGTCTCTTCGAATTGAAAAAGGAGTTTACTATGCGACTCAGTCGTTCTTTGGTGGAAACAAAAGTTGTGTCGTTGTAGTAATTAAAAGTGCAAAGACGTAAATGTAAATGACGTAAAAGTAAAATGGCGTTAAAATAAATCTAAGACTAATTTAAAATAATGGTGTAATATTAAAAACTTTGAAAAGTAAATAACTAAATGACGGATAATTAAAACTTGACGAAAATTAAAATTTGACAAAGTATTAAAATGAGAACTTAAAAATTTAAACAAGACAAAATATAAAAGTAACCCTAATCAGAATATATTCCGATCAGACTACAATCGGAATATACACAAACCTCCCTATCGGAATGTTGATCGGAACCTTTGATCGGAATGCTGTCACCTTCCTCTGATCGGAATACCAAACAAACCCTTTGATCGGAATGTATATAACCAAACCCTGATCGGAATGATGATCGGAATTGCCAATCGGAAAGCTGTCACCTACCTCTGATCGGAATACCAAACTCACCGTGATCGGAATACTTCAATCGGAATGTGGGAATAAGGGGCTATCGGAATCCTCCCAATCGGAATGTTGTCGGAACTCCAATCGGAAAGTTGTCACCTTCCTCTGATCGGAATACCAAACACACCTAATCGGAATATGTCAAACCCTTTTCCGACCAAGCCAAGGAGCGCTGGTCGGAAAGATAAACCCTTATCCGATCACTATGGTCGGAATACAGTAAAGAGAAATGAAAATAAGCTAAACTAATACGCTATTAATCAAATAAGCACACACCTAAAATCCTAATGAAAACCGTATAAGAAAAAGCTAATAAGCTAGGATTTAAAGACTATTTGAAAACACGAATGAAAAAGATGTACGAAAACTAACTTTTATATAAAAATAACTTTTATAAAAACATTAGAAACTTAAAGATAAACACAAATAAGCTATAAAAATCAATGATCCAAAACAATCAAAAGCTTAAAAACATAACCTTTAATCAAATAAGCATGATAATAAACACATAAACATAAAGATCAAGCAAAGAAAGAAAGGTAGAATGAGAGATTTAAAACAAGAAAATTAAAGAACACTTACTTGGAATTAAAAGGTATTAAAAGTGCAAGACAAGTATTTAAAATGACATGAATTTAAAGAGCAAGTAATTAAAAGGTGAAAGAACTAGTGTCACTCTAGCCAACAAAATGAAAAGATTAATCCTAATGACTATATATAGGGGAGGATTAGGGAATGCTTAGGAAGCTTCCTCCCCTCCTTCATTTTCTCTTAATTGCAACATTAGGTCCTTAAGCCTTTAATCTTCTTAATCTTGGACTTTAATGACTTTTGGCTCGGGATTTCTTTGGACTCGTCTTTTAATTCTTCAATAAATAAGACTTGAGTTCTTCGGCTTTTAGTAAACTTCCGTCTTTTGACTTTTTCTTCGATAAATCTTCAGAATTGGTCTTGGACTTCCGTTCTTTTTGCACTCTTGACTTCTTGACTTCGTCTTTCATCTTTTTCTTCAATAAAAGCCCGTAAATGCCCGTGTTTTCTCCATTTTTCACCTTTTCGTCCTAAATCACAACAAGAACATAAACTACGCATAATTCTGACATAAATGACATAAAATACACGTTTTGGCTCGGTTATTATTGTAATTAAGTGGTAAAAAGGATGGGTGTTTACACACCTATCAGTAATTTTTAGACTTAGCACTATCTAGACTAGTTTCGGAACATCGTTTACACGAAGATTAAAAAAAAAGGAAAAAAAAGAGTTAAAATTTTTAGGTCAAGTAAAATCAAATTTTTTCCCTACTAGTTTTTGGCTATTTCTAACTCAAATTCAAAATTTGGCGATACAAAATTTTTCGGCTTACCGTTTTGTCAGACTGAGGAATTTATTGTCAGACTGAGAAAAATTTTTAAATTTTCGAAATTTCAATTTTAACCACACATCATCACAACAAATCCACTAAGATCTGTAATTCATTCACAAGTATTCACCATGTCTAACAACAACATCAACATTGCAACTGCTAATCAAATTCGTTTGGAACAAGGTGGCAACGGTAATCCACCTGTGCTCACTGCCGGTTGCTACGTTCAATGGAGATCTCGTTTTCTTAGATTTCTCCACGGAAAAGAAAACTGAACTGCTCTTCGTCACTGCCTTGAGAATCCACCTCCAGTTTTTGAATTCAGACCAATTACAACACAGGCAGAGGATGGTACTTCATCAACTATACGAGCTATGGAGGATTTTGACACATGTTCTGCTGAGAAAAAGAAACTCCTCCAAGCTGAAGCTGATGCTGTAAACTTCATACTCACTGGAATTGATAACGATATCTATTCCACAGTTGATGCATGTCCTAATGCTATGGAAATGTGGAATGCAATTCATCGATTGAAGCAAGGTGAGTCGATCAATGTTAAAGATATCGAGACTAATCTACTTTGGGAGTTTGGAAAATTCACATCTGAAGATGGTGAATCCATTGACTCATATTACTCGAGATTCTACAAAATGATGAATGAGCTTGTCAGAAATCAGTGCACCATCTCCAACCATCATGCCAATGTTCAGTTTCTACTTCAACTCAAACCGGAATGGCAAAGGTTTGTGACTTTGGTTAAACAAAGAGAAGATATCAAGACCATCTCCTATCACAAACTTTATGATATCTTAAAACAACATCAGAATGAAGTGAATGAACTAAGGGCTGAAAAGGCAGAAAGGTCTGCTAATTCTATTGCTTTTGTGGCTGCTACTTCAACAAAACCCGTTCCCCGTCAACAACCACCTACTCATTCCTCAAAGTCATCAAGCTCATCCACCAAACCTCTAGCTGCTGCTAAACACAAAGCAAAAGGCATTGTCCCCACTCCACCTCCAAAGTATGACACCGAGTCAGATGGAGACTACGATGATGAACAAACTTCAAGGGACAAGAAGATTGAAGAACTCATGTCTTTACTCACCAAAACTTATAAGAAGATCTACAAACCTACCAACAACAACCTCAGATCATCATCCAATGCTAGATATAAGGAATTTGATCATGCACCTAGGTATGATCGTGATGCTAGGTATGATAATCAGAGGATGCTGAATCAAGTTGGGGCTAGAGATACTGTAGGCACTCCGGTTGTGCAGAAGAATGGGATTCAATGCTTCAACTGTAAGGGATTTGGGCACATGGCTAGGGAATGCAAGAATCCAAAACGGGTTAAGGATTCGGGATATCACAAGGAAAAGATGCTGCTGTGTAAGAAAGAAGAAGCAGGAATTCCACTCACAGCAGATGAAGTTGACTGGCGTGATGACACAGATGATGAAGCCGATGATCAAGAGTTGGAGGCACATTATGTGTACATGGCAAAGATTCAAGAAGTGATCCCAGAGTCTGATGATACTTCTGGACCCATCTATGATTCTGAGCCACTTGAAAAGGTACCATCACATGATAACTATAATGTGTTTGCTAATGAACGACGTCATCCTGAGCAACCCGAAAGCATCAATGACACATATGTAATGGACACGGAGGATAGCAATATCTCTACGGATTCACAGCATATGTGTAATGATGACGGAAAAGCTGTTCAGGATACTGACTCGGATGAGGACCGTGATTTGCTTGTGTCTATTATTGATTCTTTAAAACATGAAATTGAGGAAAACAAAGAGGCTAATAAACGTTTAAAACAAGCAAACACATCCTTAGCCGAGGAGATAGACATGCTTAAAGAGTGTGATTATGTAAAAGAAGCTGATCGACGGGTTGCGATAGCTAATGGTTTGGTATATGAACGTAAGGTGCTCAATGAACAATATTGTTCTGAAGTAACACACGAAATTCATATGTCAAAACAAAAGATATTGGACCTTGAAGAACAACGGCTGCTACATAAACTCCAAATTACTGAATTAGAGTCGGTTAACAAAGAACAAACTGAGCTTTATAAAACTCGTGAAGAAAACTTGATGTTTCTTCACATAAACACAAGTTTACCTCTGTCCTCGCTTCTTGTGCAAGGGACAAATCAGGCACTGAATTGACCCAACAATCTCCCCCTATTTGGATAGAAAAGTAGCCTAAGTTAAATAGCAGTAAGTGAGCATAAAGGCTTCTTCTTACCTGCTATATTACAACAATGAATACCAAGAATAACTAGCTTTACTAGTTCAAGTCATCCGCTAACTTGTATCGTCTTGTACCTGTTGTAGTTGTTACTGAACTGCAATGTCTGATCTTGTACTTTGAGAAACACTTGAACCAATTCCCTGATGCTTATATAGAACTCATAAAGGTAACTTCACCTTAGGTCATCAGTGAAGTATATATTATATGCTTTGCCATAAATACCATATGCTTCACCCTAGCATATATTAAAGTAGCATATTATATCAATGTAGATCACGAGTTCATTTACCTTCAATCAGAGAAGTGTGGTCAATGGTTGACGCAGCAACCATAAAAGATCAGACAATGCAACTTGTTCAGCAACCCATCTTCAGTGACTTTGCTCAATCAGCCAAATGTAAACATTCTAAGTCCCTGAAGGTTATGTGTTGTGTATGATAGTATGTATGTAGCTTGAGTAAACATGATGTTTCTTCACATAAACACAAGTTTACCTCTGTCCTCGCTTCTCTCCCCCTCAAAATTTGCTAGGGAACCAAGCAACTTTTGACCGGCTACATACTAGTACACAATCATAGCGTGATGGTCTTCATCTCGCCTGAAATACAACTCCCCCTGAATTTCATCTCCTATCAACCACCTCAACCACCTGATGTTATCAAACCCCTGTATAATAAATGTTTCATCAAACCCTTGTAACACAGCCTGGTCTCTCAAAAACTCTGTGGCTGGGGTTACAGCGGGGTAGGGGAGGGTGACAACTGCTGGGGAGGGGAGGGGGGCTGTGAACATATCTTCTTTCTTTATCTTGGTGTGAGAAAAAAATTCATGAGTGACCAAGTCCTTCAACAGCAGAAGGCTCTGAAGATAGCATGTTGATCAGCTGGTCATCTTGCCAGCGAATACCTGTTAAGCTGATTTTTTTTTTTTTTAGATTTTGGGTTGTGTGGTTTTGTGTATGGTTTGGGTGGGTATATCACAGTTGCATGTGGATCACAGCGGCATCAATATCACAGCGGTGTGTATGTCCGTGTTTCTCTCCCCCTCAAAATATGCAGCTTTAGCAACATCTTTTGACTGCGATTATCCTCTGAAAGAGAGTTCTCTTCAGTGAACTCTGGGGGTTCAGCGACCTTGATGTTTAGTTGGGATTTCAGGGACAGCTGGGGTTTCAGCCAAATGCTGTAGGGATCAACAGCTGGGAGTTCGAAGGATTCAAAGAGCTGGGGATTCTGGGTTCTCTGGTGAACAGTTCAGCTGGCTGGGGGGTCAGAGGTTCAAGGAGTCATTTGTCAGGGGGTTCGTATCTTCAGACCAGAGGTTCTGGGGGGGTTTAGACTTTGCTGGAAGGTTCAGCAGCTGAAGATACATTGTTGCTCAGGGGGTTCAATCTGCTGGTGAGGGTCCAGAATCTACTGACGGTTCATCTAACGTGCTGAAGGTTCAGTCCACTTTTGCTGGAGATACTGTTGGATGGTCCAATTCAGAGTCTGATGAAGGTACTTATCAGTCACTTTTGACAGACAGGTTCAGCGACCTATGAGTCTGCACAGGATTCATCTCAGCTGGTTGGGAGTTCAGAGACCGGTTCACAGGGGTCCATGTTCAGACCTGCTGAGGGTTCAAGTAGCCTGGGGTCACAAACAGCTGGAGGTTCACTGGAAAGGTCCATCAGCTCTTCTTTGAAGCATGATACAAATAGCACTACATTTTATCAGCTTTCTTTTATAAGACCCAGACAAATTTAGCTGATCTTTTATCAGCTTTCTTTTCCAAACATACTTATCATCAGGCGACATATTTAAACAATACCAAACTTTCCCTGGCCTGATTTCAACAGCCTAAAACACCCCTGAAACATTCATCAGGCGAACTACAATAAAGAACCCTTAGATTCCCTATACAGACCTCTGAAAATACTCCTGATGGTTTATCAGCTTCCTCAATGGCAGAAACAATACACTGGAAACTTCATTCAGGCTCAGCGATGTTGGTGAGCTGTGGGTTCGAAGGTACAACGACCAAGTTCACTATTGAGATTCACACTCTCTGATTATAGACCCTCGAAACACACGGGTCAGTGGGTTCGTCTTAGGGATTCAGCATCCAGCTACCATCTTCACTCCCCATTTAAAGACATTCTGCTGCTCTTGTCATAAAACCATGCTAACCTGCTGAAGCACATCAGCTACAAGTGTCATCCGCTGACCTTTTTCTTCAGCGATGGTACAATACGTCATTACCATCATCCCTTCAAACCTATTGATGTTTTGATCAGCTCTTCTACTTTAAAGTCATCAGCAACCTTGCCATCCCAACTACATCATTGTGCTGTACCAAATACCAGGTCTTAGGTTTGAGTTCATCAGACGTATTAGGCTAAGCCCTCATCAACCAATACGTCCATCCCATCTTAATTTTCCGTCGACATATCACGAATCATGCTATACCCCGTATTCACCTATACCGACAATAACCATTCAACCAAACTGACATATACCGCACAAGCTCAGACCCTACTAACATCATTATCCAATGAGTTCTAAAACTCATGTCCTGACCCAAAGCAAACCCAGCTGAATTTTATCAGCTTTCTTTTATCATCACCCATTAACAAGATAACCTGAAATGAAAAAGTAACACCATTTTTGTAAATCAAAACCCAGATGATCTCGAACTTGTTTACTTTTTCATTTCTCTTCACTCATCTCCAACCCAAAACCAGAAAACAAGAAACTTCATTTTTCAGTTTCTATTAAATACCATAGCAACCCATTTATCTTTCAACACCTATAAGAATCACTCCTAAATGGCAATACAACGCAATCTCTAACCCGATATTTTATCGGTTTCACAAATCCATCATAAACCCTTACAATCAATACCACTTCGACGATATCACTTTAACAACATCCTTTTTACTATCGACCCTAATCTTAACTTAATCAACACAAGGTATTACTTTTCAAACGTAATCTTATTATTGTATAATAAAGAATTACATGTGTTATGGAGAAGGGCTGATCGATACTATCTACAAATCAGAGACTGAAAGATTTGTAGTCCAAGGAGCATCTTCCAAAGCTTTGATCTCTGCAACACATCCTCATGACAGCGATTCTGATATTGAAGAAGATACCCGTAGCAGCCAAGAGTTCTTGTCAGACCTCAATGCAGAATTCCATGAAAGAGCGTTGCTAGCCAACCAAAGAAGATACTACAAAAGATCTGGAAGAGTAGGATCAGCTAGCAAACCAACTGACAGGTCAAAAGAAACATGTTTTGCCTGTGGAAAGCTTGGACATTATCAAAAAGACTGTCCTTCCACCAAGACATCCTCACCCTCTTATCCATCATCTTCATCCAAACCCTACAAGTTCAAACAACATAACAACTCATCTCAATCCAATTCTTCAGACACTGAGAAGAAAGATTACAAAAATAAGTACAAGGCACTTAAAGCTGATGTTAGCCTCAAAATATTGAGTCAAACAAGAATGTTCGGTCATAGGTTTCTATTGTAATATTTAGTAGAACGTTGTAATAAGTAGTTATTTAGTCGTGGTTCACGGGCTTAGAATTAAACTAATTAAAGTCCAAAAGACAAGCCCGGCCCAATATATAGTCCATTAAAGCCCGCATGTGGGTGGACTATATATACTACCCTCCTAGCATGTTAGGAGGGTGGATGGTCATTTGTAACTTCTTTTCTTAATCTAATCTCACCAAGTTAATCATCTCCTCTCTACTTTCTCTCACTACTTTCTCTCTCTAGGAATTCATCTCTTCTTCATCTATTTTCTTTCTTTATTCATTGCTTAATCATCACAAATATATGGGACAACATTTGGTATCAAAGCATTGCTGAAACTGATTCTCGAGAACCAAAACCGCATCTATGGATTCAACCTCTTGAAATTCATCATTGGCAAGTTGTTGTTCAATGTGATCTAAATTGAGTAGCATTGTACTTGTGAATGTCTCAACATCTTGTCCAGTGAGTGACATGAATACCCGTTTGAATCCAAGTTCGACGCGAGTGCCTTTTAAATCGTCATTTGAAAGAACTTGAAGGTGTGACTGGAGTGATCTAAAGTGTGTCATGCATCGTTCTTTTGCAACCGACATCTTGGATTTGAGTGCATGCACTTCTTGTGTTACGGAATCCATAATGGGTGACATAGTTGATGAATTGACTTTGGATCTTAAGTAGATTTGTTGTGATTGTGTTGTTGTTGAAATTTCGAAAATTTGAAATTTTTCCTCAGTCCGACAATAAATTCCTCAGTCCGACTAAAACGGTAAACCGAAAATTTTTTAATAACCAAATTTTGAAAACGAGTTAGAAATAGCCAATAACTAGTAGGGAAAAAATTTGAAAAATGAAAATTTTAACGAAAAATAAAACCTAAAAATGGCCTAAAAATTTGAATTTTGGTCCGAAAATTTGAATTTTTGGTCGAAAAATTTTTCGCATCGCCAAACTTTGAAATTGAAGCTTAAATGGCCTAAAAATGGTCTAGGAAAAAATAAATTTTACTTGGGTTTTCCCGCCAAAAAAATCTTTTTTTTTTTTTTTTTTTTTTTTTTTTTTTTTTTTTTTCGTGGAAACGATATTCTGAAACTAGTCTAGATGGTGGCTAAGTCTAAAAAATACTCAAACAAAATTTAGCAAAACACATCATCGGAATAGCCAATCGGAATGTTATCGGAATAACCAATCGGAATGTTATCGGAATAACCAATCGGAATGTTATCCGAATAACCAATCGGAATGTTATCGGAATAACCAATCGGAATGTTATCGGAATAACCAATCGGAATGCGGTAATCGGAATACACCAATCGGAATGAGCTAATCGGAAAACACCAATCGGAATGCCAATCTGAATGCACCAATCGGAATGAGTTAATCGGAAAACACCAATCGGAATGCAAATCTGAATGCCAATCGGAATGTTATCTGAATACACCAATCGGAATGTATGTTGGAAGTCCAATCGGAATGTTGATCTGAATCCCAATCGGAATCTATAACCCCTTTTCAGATTGCAGCAATCGGAATGTATCCCCCTTTTCTCGGACAAAACTCAACCAATACGTGATTTTAAGCCAAAAAATGATCAAAAAACCCAAAAATTTTGTGTTTTTAGCCAAAGTAAATATACCAAATCACTACTACAACTATGTAGAAGATGTAGATGAAGAAGTGGAGCACGAAATACACAAAAAAATTTGAATCCGAGATGATTTATGGATTAAATCATTCGAATCAAATATACTAACAACAACCAATCACAAAACTACCCCGTGGCGATTGATACCAAATGTGCTTCAAATTCATCAAAGATCATCTTTGTTCTTCTTGTGAACTTTGTAAAGCTAAACGAAGTAGCTTCAAAACAAAGACCACACCAAGCTCTAAAGGACGGTTAGATCTTCTTCACATGGATCTGTGTGGTCCCATGCGTGTTCAGAGTATCAATGGAAAGAAATATATTCTGGTCATCGTTGATGATTACTCAAGGTACACATGGACTCACTTCTTGAGGTCCAAGGATGAAACACCCGACGTTCTCATCAGCTTCCTAAAATTGATACAACGTGGTCTTCAAGCTCAAGTTAAAGTGGTTCGTACTGACAGAGGTACAGAATTTTTGAATTCTAATCTGAGAAAGTATTTTGAAGCCGAAGGGATTGAACATGAAACATCTATTGCTCGAACACCCGAACAAAACGGCGTTGTTGAAAGACGAAACCGTACTTTGGTTGAAGCTGCTCGAACATTATTATCCGCTTCAAAACTTCCACTATACTTTTGGGCCGAAGCCGTGTCAACCGCATGCTACACACAAAACCGCTCCTTAATTATCCCAAGACACGAAAAGACACCATATCACATAATTCATGATCGAAAACCTTCACTCAAACACCTTCATGTTTTTGGATGTACTTGTTACATTATACGAGATGGTGAAAATTTGGATAAGATGAAAGAAAAAGGTGATGCATGTATTCTTGTGGGATATGCAACTCAGTTTAAGGGATATAGAGTGTTCAACAAAAGAACAAAATTGATTGTCGAGACCATTCACATCCGATTTAATGAATCTCAAGAAATGGCACTTGAACAAAACAGTTTAAGTCCCGATCCACAAAGACAAACGACTTCCGTTCACAACCGCACGGAACTCGAAGCTCAAGACCACAGCAATGAACCGTCAAATTCAACGCTGGTTCCAGAAAATGTTCCTAGAGCTGATATGACAGTCGACACGACAATTGAAGAGTTGGAAATGTTATATGGACCAATGTATGATGAATATTTCACGGGGGAGAAACAAGTTGTATCGAAGTCTTCCGCTGTCACTCATGATAAGAATGATGAAACCGATCATCGTCAACAACAAGATACCACTTCATCTACTTCAACACGGGTTGCTGTAGATTTACCTCCTCAGAATATTACTTCAACAATCGATCCTACAACATCCACAACTACTGTCATTGCTCCAGAGAACACAAATCAAGTAGACAATGCATTATCTGACGAAGACGAATTCATCAACCCATTCGGTACACCGGTGCACGAAACTGGAGAGTCTTCTACTCGCCATGTTGATCCGTCAAATATGCATACTTTCTATCAACGACATCCTTCAACACATCATTGGACCCGAGATCATCCTTTGGTTCATGTCATTGGAAACCCTTCACAGCCCGTTCGCACAAGACGAAAGCTTAACACCGATGCCGATGTTTGTATGTTCGCACTCGCCGTGAGTTCAGCTGAACCGAAAAACATCAAAGAAGCATTAGCTGATCATGCTTGGATTGAATCGATGACGGATGAACTTCAACAATTTGAAAGACTTAAAGTCTGGGAACTTGTTGACAGACCATACGATGTAACACCATTAAATCTTCGATGGATCTGGAAAAACAAGATGGATGAAGAAAACACGATCATCAAGAATAAATCTAGGCTAGTGGCTAAAGGGTATGGACAGAAAGAGGGTATTGATTTCGAAGAATCATTTGCACCAGTAGCTCGTATGGAAGCGGTCAGAATTTTTCTTGCTTATGCGGCACATAAGGGATTCATTGTCTATCAAATGGACGTAAAGACAGCGTTTCTTAACGGTCCTTTGAAGGAAGAAGTCTATGTCACGCAGCCGGAAGGATTCGTCAATCCTCATTATCCTGACAAGGTGTATCGTCTCCACAAAGCACTTTATGGACTCAAGCAAGCTCCAAGGGCGTGGTACGACGAACTCTCGAAATTTCTGGTCTCCAAAGGTTTCTCAAAAGGTTCCATTGATTTAACTTTGTTCACTTATAAATATGGGGATGACATTCTGCTTGTGCAAATTTATGTTGATGACATTATTTTCGGGTCTACAAACCCAAAACTTTCAAAATGGTTTGAAAAAGTAATGCACAGCAGATTTGAAATGTCTATGATGGGCGAACTAAAATTCTTTCTAGGAATTCAAGTTCACCAATCCCCAAGTGGTATCTTTATAAACCAAGCTAAGTATTGTCAAGAGATAATCAAAAAGCATGGTATGACTTCATGTGACCCCGTTGGGACACCATTATCAACCACATCGCTAGATGCTGACTTGGAGGGAATTGCCATCGATCAAACGAGATATCGTTCCATGATTGGTTCCCTCATGTACTTGACAGCAAGCAGACCTGATATTCATCATGCTACATGTTATTGTGCACGATATCAAGCACGACCCACTGAAAAGCACCTCAAGGAGGTTAAACGGATCTTTCGGTACCTCAAGAATACCATTCATTTGGGACTCTGGTATCCGAGGGAAACCGGTTTCTTTCTAACGGCCTATTCAGATTCTGATCATGCAGGGTGTCTTGATACACAAAAAAGTACTTCTGGTGGTGCACAATTTCTAGGTCAAGATAAGCTTGTGGGATGGTCTTCCAAGAAGCAGGATTGCACGTCACTTTCATCAGCCGAAGCGGAGTATGTGTCTCTATCTGCGTGTTGTGCCCAAGTCCTATGGATGAGAACACAACTCACGGATTATGGCTTCCACTTTGATAAAGTACCTATGTACTGTGACTCAAAGTCGGCCATAGCCATCTCCTGCAATCCGGTTCAGCATTCCCGCACGAAGCACATTGATGTCCGATATCACTTCATTAAGGAACAAGTTGAAAGAGGTATCGTTGAACTATACTTTGTTGGAACGGATTACCAATTAGCTGACTTGTTTACAAAAGCTCTTTCGAAAGAGAGGTTTGCGTATCTAGTTAGGCAAATTGGTATGAGATGTTTGACTCCAGCAGAACTAGAGGTTCTGGCAAAGAAGCCTGCTTGATTCATCTATCAAACATCTACCTGTAAATATTAATCAAAAAGCAAAATACAAAAGTAAAAAATCTTTGATAATCCAAAAATATTCTTCTCGACATGTCTTTCAGTATCGATAATATGGACGTACCTAGAAATGTCGCTCAATAACGACACGGGTGTGTACATAAAGCTCGAATGAAAGTTGTAAATATTTTTCAAAACATGTCATTTCTTCTTTTAATAAAGGAAATTGTCTATTTTGGACAAATATTTCCAAACAACGGGTAGAGCAATCTATCACGGGTTGAGCTTGTCACAAAACATTCAACGTTTTGAGCTCAAAACAATGGCTTGTAATTACTTTCAGATTGCAACCCGGAACTATATTCACGGGGGAGTGTACGATTTCGTGCTCTTACCCTCAGCAAAAGAAGAGAAATCTTCTTACACTTGAGTGGATTCGTCAAGACATTCAAAGTCTATGAACTCAAGTTTATGCTTTAGAAAAACCTCTTCGACAAAAAGAAATAGGATTTTTTCAAAAAGCGTTGAACACAATTTTTTCAAGAATTTATCAATGATTATTCAAAATCTTTCAAAAATTGTGTGTTCAACAAACTCCCATCCTCAAAAAGCGAAATGTGGATCATATCCTCATAATGACAATTCAATTGGATCAATTTTTGAGGGGGAGCATTTCAACTTCATGCAAAAGCTTAACACATCTTTCTCCCGGAGATTTCAAGACTATTTTTTCAAAATATATTTTAATCAAATTTGGTATCTCTAATATCAAAAGATTTTATATATTAGAGATAGGGGGAGAAAATGTGATTAAAATGTGATCTAATATAAGACTCATGCATTTTAACTCTTACCTACATGTGCAAAACACTTTCGATTATCGATGCACATGTGATGGGGGAGCATTTCTAAAACGACAAAACTAGCAAGGTGTTAAATGTTTTTCAAACACTTTGTTAGAATTTAAAGTGGTTTTCATGGTTACGATCAAATACCCACAACATCTTTAATTCACGACGTTATTGGTGTCAAAAGGGTGGATAGGTTTAAGTCCTATGATCCAACCAAAACCGGAGGGATCTTCCCAGGGACAATCCAATAGATTATTAGAAGTCCTTAGGAAATATGGAGTAGAATGTGAACGTAGCTGAATGCCGACTAAGTACTGATGATAGCACTAGAACAATCACAACAAGGTGCTATTAATGATGTCTTGGTAAGCATTGAAGGGGTTGAAGAATGAAAAAGAAATGTAAGGATAAAGGGTGTAAAGAAAGAAGCCCTCCATACAACTTAGGCAGAAACCGGGTCAACTCATCATGAAGACAAACTCATCATGGACCCAGTGATGTGAAGCACAACCCTTTCCTAGCTACTCAGGCTTCTCTCAAAAGAAGTTTGTTTTATTGTCACGGAGATCAACACGACTTCTATTGACTTTCTCACTCCGAGATAGTTGATATTGAATAGGTGGCATCTGCTCCAGCCTCCGACCACTAAAAGTGCACAAATCGAGTCTAGAGCCAAGAGATCAATCAAATCTCATTAGGACACACGGATGAAGATCAAGAGAGTCCTACGCTATATCCTTGCGATATTGCTAGAACACTCAGAGTGATACTACTTAGTATTCACAATGATGAGTGGAAATCCTTCCAGTGTTAACATCAAACAGCACTGCGGTAGGTCATATGCAAGATTCTTTATGAATTGAACATATGTAAAACTGAAAAGCAACAGTGGTTTGATTCTGAATTGATTCAAACTCGTTTCAGGTTTCTACGCAATATCATTATGGTCTTGCCAGAACATTCAAAGTGATATTTATTAATATTCACAGTGACGAATGGAAATCCTTCTAGCGTCAACATCAAACAGCGCTACAGTAGGTAACTTGTGAGATTCTTATGAATCAAACTTGTGTCAACTGGAAAGCAACAATGGTAAGATTCTTAATGAATCAAACTTGTTCCAGGAATTTGAATTAACGACTTTAATCAAGCGGATATTTATCCAATTGATTCACTCTTTATGTTCGCAGTCTTGCTTTGAGACGGTCGAGTAAAGAGAACGGCTAGTACTGCCGCGAAACCCTGTCAAGGAGATTCTTAATTGAATCTACCTGATCACAGGTACGATATTTAATATCGTATAACGGTCTTCACCGACCGGAGGTAAAACGCTACCGATTTAGGACGAATGTCAAAGCCATTCAGTCCGTGTCTATGTTTTGTCTTGAGAAGGTGGCGTCACGGTGTACTCAGCAAAGTCAAAGATTCACAACCACATATTCATGCCCAAAGACTTATCCAACAATTGATAGTGTGAGCATGTGGATAAAGACACAAGATCGCAAGATGGCAATGACAAGTCAAGGATGATTTGAAGATCTCAAGACTAAAAGACAAAGTCGAAAGACAACGACAAAGGCTCAAAGATCACAGCATGAAGGAACAAAACTACTGTTACACGTTCAAGACTCATTTATGATGAAATTCATAAATCTCCATTGGAATCCAAATATCAAAGAGGAATGACCTCACATTGGGGGAGATTGTTAGCCTCAAAATATTGAGTCAAACAAGAATGTTCGGTCATAGGTTTCTATTGTAATATTTAGTAGAACGTTGTAATAAGTAGTTATTTAGTTGTGGTTCACGGGCTTGGAATTAAACTAATTAAAGTCCAAAAGACAAGCCCGACCCAATATATAGTCCATTAAATCCCGCATGTGGGTGGACTATATATACTACCCTCCTAGCATGTTAGGAGGGTGGATGGTCATTTGTAACTTCTTTTCTTAATCTAATCTCACCAAGTTAATCATCTCCTCTCTACTTTCTCTCACTACTTTCTCTCTCTAGGAATTCATCTCTTCTTCATCTATTTTCTTTCTTTATTCATTGCTTAATCATCACAAATATATGGGACAACAGCTGAGTTAGAACAAATGAACTTGAAGATTGAAGCTATGTCCAAAAAGAAAGGTGGTGAGAAAAAGACAGAGAAAGGGTTGGTTGCTGAAACTTATGATTGGAATAATGAACCACTGACTTCAGATGATGAAGTCATACAGAGAACAGGAACAGAGGGTGATGAAATAGATTTTAATGCAAATATTTCTTTCCCAAGTGATGAGTTCACAGAACCGAGACCTACCAGTCATCATCACTTCAACACTCTCACTCCTTATGTCCCTGCTTTTGACCCTATGTCTACTCACAACATAGAAGTTCCTACCTCTCAGAAACTTGATGAAGAAGAACCTCAAATCTCTGATGGTCCTTCTCATGATATTGACGACTCACCAATTCTTCAAATCTCTGAAGATTCTCCTGCTGATAATGAAATAGCTTCCCCTGATATGGCTGAAGAAGACTCTGAAACTGAGGTTGTCTTTGAAGAAAGCCCTCCTAGTCAGCAGGATGAGACTCAAATTATACCAGCTGTGCCCTCAAGTACCCCTGTTCTTAAATCCCCAGCTCCTCAAAATAAGTGGTCAAGAGATCAACACATTCTTCTTGTCAACATTATTGGGGAACCAAATGCAGGGGTCACAACCAGACAGCGAATCCAAGACTCAGAGTCAGCCTCAGCCAATGAATGTCTATTTGTTGAATTTCTTTCACAAATTGAACCTAAAAGAGTAGCTGAGGCTCTGGTAGAAGAAGGATGGGTAGCTGCTATGCAAGAAGAAATCAATCAGTTCAAAAGGAACAAAGTATGGACACTAGTGCCAGCTCCACCTGGAAAGAATATCACAGGCACTAGATGGATCTATAGAAATAAGATGGATGAAATTGGGAACATCATCAGGAACAAGGCAAGACTGGTAGCACAGGGGTTCTCTCAGACTGAAGGAATTGATTATGATGAAACTTTTGCACCTGTTGCTAGACTTGAGGCCATCAGAATCTTCCTTGCTTATGCTGCCTATATGAACATCACTGTGTATCAGATGAATGTTAAGAGTGCCTTCCTCAATAGTGATTTGGCTGAGGAAGTGTATGTTGCACAACCTGAAGGATTTGAGAACAGCGAGTTTCCCAACCATGTGTACAGACTTCACAAGGCAATGTATGGTCTGAAACAAGCTCCAAGAGCATGGTATGAAACTCTCTCAAATTTCTTATCTGAAAATAAATTTATCAGGGGTTCTATTGATAAAACACTCTTTACCTTCAAGGACAAGAGTGATTTCATCATTGTGCAGATTTATGTGGATGATATCATCTTTGGGTCAACAAATGTCAACCTTAGTAAACGTTTTGCTAAATTAATGACCAAGAAATATGAGATGAGTATGATGGGTGAATTAACTTACTTTTTGGGCTTTCAAATTAAACAATGTCCTAAGGGAATTTCTATTTGTCAAGAAAAGTATGTTAAGGATTTACTTAAAAAACATGACTTAGCTGATTGTGCATCAGTGAAATGCCCCATGCTTCCACCTAACAACTTGGGCCCTGATGAGTCAGGGGTCTCTGTCAATGAGACGTTATATAGAGGCATGATTGGGTCACTGATGTATCTAACAGCCAGTCGTACAGATATCCAATTCTCCACATGTCTCTGTGCAAGGTACCAAGCTAACCCAAAAGAATCCCATCTAGTGGCTGTTAAGAGAATTTTCAGGTATCTCAAAGGAACACCATCCCTAGGTCTATGGTATCCAAAGGAATCAGGCTTTGATCTCAAGGCCTATTCAGATTCAGATTATGCTGGATGCTGTATTGACAGAAAAAGCACTTTAGGCAGCTGTCAAATCCTAGGAGGAAAATTGGTTGGATGGAGTGCTAAGAAGCAAAACTCTGTGGCCATGTCTTCAGCTGAAGCAGAATATGTCGCTGCAGCCAGCTGTTGTGCTCAGGTTCTCTGGATGAAAAGTCAATTGGCTGACTATGAAATCTTGTATGACAAAGTACCAATCTTTTGTGACAACACCAGCGCCATTGCCATATCCAACAACCCTGTTCTTCACTCTCGTACCAAACACATTGATATCAGGTATAATTTTATCAGGGATCACATAATGAAGGGAGATATTGAGCTGCATTTTGTTCCCACAGAGCTGCAACTAGCTGATATCTTTACAAAGCCTTTGGCTGAACCTTCGTTCAACAGGCTAGTTGCTGAGCTAGGGATGCTCAATATCTCAAAGCCTGTGGCTTGATATTAAATGTGTTCATTAAATGATTGATTCTATATTAAATGTTTTTCACATGAAACTAGGTAGTTACTTTCCAAGTAAATGCAAAAAACATTCTCAAATATTTAATCATTTATTTTTCGGATAACGAGGAGACAAACTTTTTGAAAGGTCAAGGGGACCCACTTGAGCAGTCATTTTCGCACCTTGCATTTAATACGGTTGAATAACTGTTCACTTAAGTTTGAATATATATTGTCTTCTTTCTCTTCTCACCCACCACCATTCTAAAATCTACTTCTCTCTCTAAATTCTTATCTCTCTCAACCATCCGCCATTTTCATTCACCTTCAACCTCAAATCCATGGCGTTTTCCGTTCCAAAAGCCTCCAATGTTAACTTCGAGATCAACGAGAGCATCCTTGCCTCCAACAACGCCATTGGATGGATTAAGGCACCAAACATCACCTATTCAGATCTGGTAAATTTCATGCAGAATTGTGACCTAAATGAAGCCTTCACCAAATCTTCATCCACCTTTTACCAAGAATACCTTAGGGAATTCTGGTATTCTGCTGAAGTAGTTGAAGACACCATTACATTTAGCCTTTCATGCAATGAACATCCTTTTGCCTTCTCCCTTAAAGACTTTTCTAGTGTGGCCGGACTAAAACATGGAGATGAATGCCTGAAGGCAGTTGACAAAAAGGCTGTCAAGGAAGCCCTGACCACACTCAACCCTTGCCATGATGTTAACCCTGCCCTTACACCAGCTGAGGTCCTCGCCAAATCCCCTCTGAAGATTAAGTATTTCACTCCTATGTAGCGTGTCCTCTTCACCCACATTGTGAAGTCCCTGGGAGGAATGCAGGGATCACAGGATCAGATGTCGTTCAATCATCAGGCTATCGCGTATGGATTAATCTGGGGAGCTGATGTTGACGTTGGAAGCATCCTATTCTCAAACCTGGTAGAACAACTGAAGAGAAGGAATCAGGTCAGGGAAAAGAACATCTGTTATGTGCGCTTCCTGTCCCTGATTTTTGAAAGTTTGCTGGGAGATAACTACCACAACAAGGCCTTGACTGCTCTTAAGCCCTATCGCATCACAGGCGCCATCTACAAGGAAATAGGAGCTGAGGATATCCCTGTCACCGCCCATATGCTGAACGTGGCCAACCAGGTACCAAACGCTGAGAAGCCCTTGCTCCCTTCCTCTAAGAAGGTGAATACTTCTAGTGTTGCTGGCAAGTCTATGTCTTTGACCTCTGGGCAGCACACTACTAAGTCCAAGGCTTCATCTGGCCAACAGCCAAAGAAGAAGAAAATCCCCTCTTCTTCCCACTCCAAAGCTATTATTAAGGCCAAGGAAAAGAAGACTGACACCGCCTCTGGTCCAGATACTCTTGTGGATTCAGACTCTTTGGCTGACAAACAACAGGCGTCTAGTGTCTCTAGGTCAGCTGAGACAACAGGAAACCAGCCAAATCAAGCTGATATATCACAGGTAATCAGTGTACATTTTTAGAGGTTCACAAGCAGCCACTCTCATTTGTCTGTAGGAGAGAGTGGTGAAGTTAGGGTAATCCTCGACCCATAGAAGTCTGTCATTACACTTAGAATACTTTAAGACTTCTGTACACCCTGTCTTTGCACCAGGGAATGATTCATTTGTGTTTATAAAGCACCCCGATGACCCTGCACCCTCTAGACAGTATTCAGGCTAACAACAACCTGAATATACTAATGTCTCAACCTTGATCAGCTGTACTTCACACAGCCTCTTGGTTCCCTCCTTAAAAGAGTCCCAAAGGATTTATCCTTTCAGGGGGAGCTGAATCATCACCCTCAGCTTTCCTAGGGGCAGCGTAACTGGCGATCCATAAACAACATATGTTTCACAATCAAAAGAGTCCCAAAGGTTTTTACCTTTTGGGGGGGCTGAATAATCACACTCAGCTTTCCTAGGGGCAGCGAATGGCGATCATTAACCACACTTTATTCACACTTAAAAGAATCCCAAGGATTTATCCTTTGGAGTGGCTGAGTAATCACCCTCAGCCTCTCTGGGACAGCGAAATGGCGACCATTCCCCTTATATTTTTCCCTGTTACTAATTACAACAAATTTGCAGGCTGAAATTATACAGCCAGTCATCGAGTCTCAGGTACAACAAGAAAAGGAGGCTGAAACTATGACTCAGGACAAACCAACTAATGAAGAGCCTGTGTTCAATGCTGATGAAGAAATGCTCGTATTAGAAGATTATGTCTCTGATATTGAGCCAATGCCTGAGGATGAATTCCCTGAGGGAATGTTCGATGAAGAGGATGAAGACGATGAGGAAGACCAGCTGTCTGCCTCTCCTCCTAAAGAAGTAGCTGTGTCCACACCAGCTGATGACAAGACTTCTCCTCTCAAGGAAGCTGTTGATACTCCAAACTCTGCTACCTCAGCAACAACAGTCTTCCAAAGACCAACTTATGATCCAACAGCAGAATTTATCATGTTTGATCATCCTACCCAGACCAACTTTGACTTAATACCAAGGGAGGATGACTATGCTCAACAAAGCCTCAATATCAAGAATCTTCAGCCAGTACATCATCAATCTGATATTGAGCGCTTATCAAGGAAGCTGGATGTGATCAAGTCAGAGATGCACAACTTTACTGTGACATTTCCAGGCATCATAAAAAAGGCTGTGACTGAGGCTGTCACTGAGCCAATTCAGGATGGTACAAGAAAAGGTGTAGCCCAGGGACTCAGTCATCTCTCAACACGAATCAAGGATGCTATTGACTCAGTTATCCCTGCTATGTTCCGTGAACATGAACTCACCCTACACAGGCAATTTAATGTTGTTCGCAACAGGCAATACAACCATGCTAACTTTATTGTCAGGCGTGTTCAGGCAAATACTAATGCCAATGCCAACCTCCTGCTGAAGATTGCCAGGGCTTCAAGAAAAAGACAACGTGCCATGGCTGCCTCTGTGGAACAAATTGCAAGACATTTTCAGGCACGTTCATCCAAGCTTCAGCGAAGTAAGGATAAACGTGAGGGGGAGAAGAATACTACACTCAGCCTTGCATCTGCTGAACAAGGCTCATTATCAGCTAATCCCTCTACTACACCTGTTCCTCTCCAAGTCATCACACCAGTTATAGTACCTGATGATGAGGATGATACTCAGGGGGAGCAACAAACTCAAGATGGAGCTTACTCATCTAAATCTCTGATCTTAGTCAACATCAGCAAGCCTGAGGATGATGATGAGCCAGCGGCCAAGAAATTAAAATTTACTGTTAGCTCTCTCCCCAAAGCTATTCAAACTCAGGCTCAGACAGCGTTCATCAATAGAGCTGATGTTTTGAAAAACATAAGTGTGGAGTCCTCTGTCTCGAAGAAAGGAAAGGAGATAGTTTTGGTTGATACTGACACCAAACTTAAGAAGATAGCTGCGATGCTAGAGACAGGAGGATCCACCACAGACCTTTCCCATTTTTCAACCTTTACACCTTCCGATGAGATTCCTTTAACCCCTGAAGAAATAGAGCAACAGGCTGAAGAATTCAAAAGACTAAATGAGCTCAAGACAGCCAAAGAATTAAATGAAGCTACTCTGAGGAAGATGACACCACCTGAAAGGGAAAAACAAAAACAAAGGTTGAGGGAAATGGAAGTAAAACGCGCTGAGGCCTTAAAGAAAGTCAAAGCTGACTATGATGCCTGCGTGAACAACAGGTATGCTGCTGGCAAAATAACCAAGTTCAAATACACCATTCATAAATCCACAAACACCCCACAGATGATTTTATGGAGGGAAAAACAACAGAGAAATATGGATGTGTTTGACAACTTCAGGTTAAAGACACTTGGGTTATCAGAATGGTTTGAACTCGAAGCCTTAGCTGCCAAAAAGTCTGGACAGGCAAATTTCCTTCTGCTTAAAACTCTTAAGGCCAAGTTTAACTGGATCAAGGAAACAGCAGCCAAACTCAAGATTGATCCCCCACCACATCTTTTTGAACAAGAACCCCAAAAGACAGGCAACAAAAGAAGAAGAATTTCACAAATTGTTAATTAAACTTTTGTTACTGAAGATGTTCATGTGGATGGTATGCACAGGGATCTGATCCTCCCAAATGGTATTGTTGGGCATGTTGATGGCCAGACATACTCAGAGACTGAAAGAGGAATGGCATTCATGAACAAGGCCTGCCAGTATGCTTTTCAGAGGGAAGATGAGCTGTGCTTGGCTTCAACTATTCAGCTACTCTGTCATAAGAAGTGTCTCAAGATCAACACAGAGTATTCCAAGAAGTTTGCAAAGACTTTGCAGGATGAAATTGATAATAGACTAGACGTGGCCGAAGCTGAAGAAAGAATCAAAAATGATGACTATTGAAGATGGTCTCAGCCCTTTTACCTTCATCTTTTATTTTACTTATGTAATGAATTTGTAATTTTTCTTTAAGTCTTAATAAAATCATGAGGTATGTTTGTTTAGATCTGTTATGTGTAAGAAGAAGCTGTTAAACTCACTTACCTTAACTTAGTTAGATCTAGCATTATTTATGTTTAAATAGGGGGAGATTGTTGGGAATCTAAACTTATTAGATTCCCTGATCATTGATTTAAACATAATTAGGCTGATAGATAGTCCCTTGCCTGTGCCTAGGAGGCAGGCAAGTTTCGCAAGACTCACAGAGATCCAAGTCTCTGTGAGCAACCTCAGAGGAGTCCATGTCAGAGACATTGTCAGGGAAGTCGAAGAATTACCTGAAGACATACTCATTGGCTGTGATGGATAACAGCCAAGATGTATCAGGGACTCTGAGGGGTTGAGAGTTAACAGGGGTGGCAATACCCTGATAACTCTCAGCACACTTTGGACATGCCATTTGTGTGTTCGAGACTATGAAGAATAAGGAAACTGTTTTTGACAACTGTTCCTTAAAGCATAATGGAAGACTACCAAGAATAGAAGGACATCATGTGACTAATGTGGGAACTTGTAAAAGCTTGTGTAGTCGACATCAAGTACTGTTCAAGTCAAACTCGTAACACTATAAATAGGATGTGTATCCATGCATTAAGATTCAACACTTTGAGATATTAAGAACATTAGTTCATATAACTTAGTGAATCAAACAGCTACGACTATATTCATAAGTTAGGGTTTATTGTTGTTCAAAGTGTGCATAACACATTGTCATCAAACTGTGTTATCCATAACACATGTAATTCTTTATTATACAATAATAAGATTACGTTTGAAAAGTAATACCTTGTGTTGATTAAGTTAAGATTAGGGTTTCTTGCATTGATTAGGGACTTACACGTATCTATTGACTTTCTCACTCCGAGTTAGTCAATATTGAAAAGGTGGCAGTCTGCTCCAGCCTCTGATTACCAAAATGCACTTATTGAGTCTAGAGCCAAAAGAGATCAAATTATCATCTCATTAGGACACAATCGAGTCCTACACATTATCCTTATGATATTGCCAGAACATCTGAGTGATACGATTCACATTGAAGATGGAAATCCTGCTTGAGCCAGCATTAAACAAGCTCATGGTAGGTAACTTGTGCGATTTTACACGAATCAAACTTGTGAGAACTGGAAAGCAACTAAGTTTCTATTCTTAATTGATTCAAACTTGATTCCAGGTTTCTTCGCAAAATCCGTGTGATCTTGCCAGAACATTCAGAGTGACACTCATTAGTGTTCACAGTGACGAATGGAAATCCTTCCAGTGTCAACATCAAACAACACTGCGGTAGGTAATATGCAAGATTCTTATGAATCGAGCTTGTGGCAAACTGGAAAGCAACAATGGTGCGATTATTATAGAATCAAACTTGTTCCAGGAATTCTGAATTGACGACTCTAATCAAAAGGATAACCGTATCCTTTTTGATTCACTCTTTACGTTCGCAGTCTGCTTTGAGACGGTCGAGTAAAGAGAACTGGCTACTACCACTGGGAAACCCTGTCAAAGAGGTTCTTAATCGAATCTACCCGATCATAGGTACGGTATCAAATACCGTCTAAACGGTCTTCACCGACCGGAGGTAAAACCCTACCGAGTTAGGATGAAATGTTCAAAGCCATTTTATCCGTGTCTATATATGTTACTGCATATCAAGAAGGTGGCGTAGCTGTGTAACCGAAGTCGATTCGGAAGTCACAAAAGCACAAGATGGTGATATTCAAGATACCTAAGAATGTAAGAATGTAATAGGTCATCTTAGTCATAAGGAGCACAGATGAAGATCTCAAGCACTCAAAGTCAAATGACAAAGGCTTAAGATAAAGATCACGAAAGCATGAAGGAACAAAGCTGTTACAAACAAGATCAAGACCAAGATACAAGACCAAAGCAGGAAGATCTCCTCTACAAGAATGTATTCACTCAACCATCTTATGCTTTTTAAGCTTTTAAGATGACCGATACATTGGGGGAGATTGTTATCTCTATATTTTATATAGTCGAACAAGAATGTAATAGGTCATCATTAGTCGTTAAATGGTCTTGTATTGTAATAGGTTAGTCGGGAAAACCGGGCTTGGACTTTAAGCTAATATTGTATAAGTTAGGGGCGTAAGCCCAAAACAAAGCCAAGCCCGGCCCAAGTCACAAACCCACGGCCCATGGAAAGCCCATTGGTTCGTGGGTATATATACCCTGTTCCATGTGTGGAAGAGGGTGTTGGTTCATTTTACTTTCTCTCTCTAGTAAACATAAACCTTCCAAATTCTCTCTTGTTTCTCTATCTACTTTTCTTCTCTTTCTCTCTCTAAATATCTATTCTAAATCTTGTGTTATGGATTGATGTGAGATTAACAAGAACTAATGTCAAGAAATAATAAAAATTACTTCATCGCATTAACTAAATGTTTTAGCTAATAAGCATATGTCTTCTTGTAAATACATAAATATGAAGTATGTAAATTAACTTGAAAATACTATTGAAGCCAAACGTAGGCATTCGATAATACTTTATTTCTAGTATATTTATGTCTTCAAGTAAAGACATAAACATGAACTTCCTTGAATTGTTCAAAGACTTATAAAATAAAGTAAGTACTTGACTTGTTGTGTCTTACTGTTAGGGCATATACAATGAAGTTATTGGATTGTTTAATATCTTATAAAGTATATTTAGCGACCAAAATGTTATGTTTTCTTGTTAAAACATGAACATGAAGTTCTTGAACTACTAAAATAATCATACTTTATAGCATGCAATCAGCTTGAATATATTGTTTTATGCAATTTGGTTTGGCCAAATTATAAAATATGTGAGCCAAAGAGTATTATGTTATCAAAGAAATTGTGATACTGTCTCATAATTGCAACACTATGTCTCATGTGTAAAATCAAATACTATTGTTATTATTTGATCCTTGATAACATTAACTACTCTCTCTCTTATATCTTATTAAGGTTACAAAAATTTGAATATGCCCGTGCTTATTCAATATGGTTCCAAACAGGAAGGTAACTAAGAAACCATCAATTTATTCAATGGGATGACTCCCAGTAAGTCTTAGTTGAAGTCTTGAATTTGGTAAAATCATGTTAGACGTGTTATTAACAAAACTTGAATCAAGAAATTTCAGTGTATTTTATACATCCCAAACGAGAACAATTCATTGTTGCTCGACATGCTGTGTACTTGGAGAAATTATCCTCTTACAAGAAGCAAGTGGGAGCCTTTGTGCATCTTTGTAGAAAGTAAGAAATAAAATACAACCTTCTAAATACACTAGTGAACGACATAATGAGGCTGAGCATGTAAATGCAAAAGCCACAAAGTGTTGTAACTCCCATTCGCATATCCGCAAGGATACCTCAAGCAACTGAAGATATGAATGTCATGTCAATGTTGAGGAATCTGAGTTAGAGGATCATAGTGAACCTCATAACTATCGAGACTCGTTTTTAGATTTGGAATCTAATTAATGACTCAAAACTATGAATGGTTAGATGTAGTCCATAAAAGAAATTCAATTTTGGAATTTGATTAGCTTTCACTAATCAGTAAGAATGATAGGTTATAAATGGTCTTTTATGAGAAGATAGATATGGACACAATTGTACACATTTATCGACACTCTCTTTGAATAGAGTTTAAGGCATGCTCAAGCAATTGATCATGATTTAAGGCTTTCTTTTCTTTACGAGTGTTAAATTAATAAAGATATTAACTACCATACTTGATTTCATGAATATGAAATATGGTAATTGGTGTACAAACTCTAGAAATCCAAGTGTGGATTAGAGAATGCATCTAGGAGCTGGAATCTTAAGTTTGAATCATGGATATGATCATGATTAAAACAAAGATAAATCTCGAGTACCCTTAAAGCTAGTAGGAGCATATTATTTTGTTTGTTTTAAATCTCATATGTTGTTAACATATTGGAAATATTATTCCATTAAAGCTAGTTTTTAATCCTTGACTTGGATTATATTTCTATTGAGAGATAAAAGAAGTAAAACATATAACCTTGGGACATATGCTTATTATAATAAGACATAGGCGGTTAATAAGTCTAAATATGACACATCATTGAGAAAGTCTCAAAGTTCAATCTGACGTGATAAGATTGATTATGTACATGGAAACCTTTAGTTTACCTAGTGGATTCATAACATATGATATGTGATGTATTAAGACTAATGTTAATACTTGCATGAATGCAAAATGAACTGATCACAAAGTATCTAAGTGAAAGTCATTAGACTACTATATACTTGATCATCGTTTATGGATTTTAGCTAAAAAGATTAGTGTTCAGTTCATACACTAATGCTTACATTGATTGAGATGGTACTCAATACTAGTGATAGTAGGATTTCATCTTCAATGATAATACTACTACCTAGACGTGCTTAATGAAAAGCATTGTTGCACTACTCATTAGTGAAATAAGAATACTTTACAGTTTGGGAAGCTGTTAAGAAGATTGTCTTAAATAGGTGTTCTACTTGCTTCAAACAACCTATGTAATGTACTATGGCGATGCTAGTATTACTGTATTAGCACTTGAGCGCACATATACAAAATGACAATCATCGTATTATTTAAAATCTTCACTATTTGTGAGTTTCTAAAATAAGTATTCTCAAAGTTCACTCAGATGACAACTCAACAGGTCCTTGTGTAAATTCAATGTCTTGTCGTCAAACATGTTCATCATGCTTGGAACATTGGACTTTCACCTTAGAGTAGTCTCATGTATATCTGTTTTTTTTAGTATTTGGATAATGGAACGTTAAGCAGTTTTACTAAATAATGAATTGATATACTTGGTAGATCGTCTTCATTTGTACTACTGTGTTCTATATTAGCATGTTTAATCCATGAATAATTTAGTTATTCTAAAGTATCCATTGTCAGTTGACGATACGGGAGTATTGTCGAATTAAGACAAATGTGAGTTGGTCATATTCATTAGGAATGAATATTAATTGATGATGCCGCCAAACTCATATGTGTTCATTGGATGAACATTGGATTGACCCAACCTACGAGAATTCACTACATGGATCGTCGTCAATAGTGAATCTCACAAGTGGTTAAATATCTCATCCTTAGACTTGAGATGCAAGTAGGTTTTGTATGTGTGGAATGTCAATCTTTGATATGGTTAAACGCTGTCCTGAACAAGGCTGCTATAAAGACCATTTTCAGGTGCGATGTGAAACACATGAACGACACGTGCAGTCAAAATAGGATTTGTTCCTCCACTTGTATTGGAGTTAGATACTACTGGGCCCCTCGATGAATTGTACAGATGTATGTGTGGCCACACCCAAATGTAAATAAGATGACACTTGATTAATTTGGTAATCTAGTTCAATATCAATATCGAGAAACAGAATAGTTAAACTTAAGAATGACTTATGATCCATGTATAAAGTTTAACAGAGTATCTGAAACAAAAGGATGACCAATATCTAAACCATTTAAATGAGATGTTTGAGAAACTATCCTCATATGTTTCTAGGGGAATTGGCGTGTTGCTAGACGCTAACCATTGCTTGTATAATTATATGATTATTATGACGTGCGCAAGTGGGAGCTGTTGGAGTATGCTCGTGTCATAATAAATAACTATACGGCTAGGCACATGTGAGCCTATGGGGTCACACATATATACACAGAGGTACCATTTAATATATAACGTATCTATTGTATTTACGGTATATATATAACCTATGTAACTCGGGATCAATAACAGACTTCTACTTACTCATTTCGTACTTAGTTCATTGGGTTTATCATAAAATATTTAGAAGCCCATTTCATTGTACTAATGGCCGAATTTAAAGATATGTTCAAAACGGGGTTGTTAAAAAGTTAAATGTATTAACATGTGTAACTTCCTTTATTACTTAATGAATGAGTAAATCACATTTAATGGAATGAGATGACATATACACGGTTTGACATTTTTCCCATATGATTGTGCATATACGAAAAAAAGTAAAACAATGATATGGTTTCTTTTTAAGGTTGTTGATCTTAACTTTAACTATGGTAGTTAAATGTTTTACAAATGGTTACGGGTTATATGACTAGCATCGATTTGGTATATAATGATGTGTAGTGTGTTTCTACATAGAGGTGATCTACTTTGGTCACTTGGGTTCTTGGTTAGATCATGTGTTGGTGATGATCTTCTTTCGATCCTACCGAATCACGCTACAAAGGTATTATATTATGTGTTTTTATTGATTAATCATATGACTCTATGGATCCGTTAATAGGTGATCTTTCCGCTGCGTTTATTATTTATTCATATCATGTTTATATGGATAATCACCTATAAAAACTCGAATAGATTCATCGTCCTCGACTTTTCACTCTTTCCATGCCAAGCTTAAAAACAAGATCATTTTTTAATCCTAAGTTCCAATGTTAAGACCACTCATATAAGTAAATTGTGTAGAACTCAATCTACATTATTCCTAGTTGTATCTCTAGATTTTAAAGATTATCATTCACCCATAGGATCATATAACTTACTTAATAATCATTAGTCCAAAAATGAAGGCAAAAACGGTGTAAACCCAACACTTAGAACCTAACCTTCTCCTCAAAAACCATTGTCACTAAAGAAATCCCACATCAAGGATAACTTAACACGATTTATGAATGAATTCCCGGATCCGAAATTTGGCTTATTAGGACTACTTAAGCAACATTTATTCCTCAAAGTCGTTTTGAATTTATAATTGAGTTAGCAACATTTACATCATATACCTTTAGGCTCTTTAAGATGTAAAAGTGCTCCTTATCTATGATCCACACCCTAAGGCTCCTTGAACCATAAACAAGGGAATTGACATTCATCATCACTTCACACCCTAAGGCTCCTTGAAATAATGATGAAGCAATTTTTATTAAACACTTTACCATGCCATACACCCTAAGGCTCTAATGACAAGGCTAGTGCTACATGTCTCACACCCTAAGGCTCATTCAGAACATGTTTTTATTTATTCTTCTTTATTTATGATACATATAGTAGGCCAAATTCCGCAATCCCATGATCAAAAAGTCCATGACGCTGACACCCTCAATGTGTTCTTACTTTAATTACAAGGGAAATAAAAGAGTCGGTTAAGAGCTAAAATATTGAGCCTAAACCGCTAAAAACTTTATTTGTTAAGCAATTAAATATTCAAGCGTGAAAAATAAATAATAGGAGAAAGAGCCACAAAAACTTATATAAGGAAGACTTAGCCTCAAAACTTATGATGAACTCTATCATCTCTTGTTCTCCATATTGTAAAATCTCAAAGATGTGAGACTAATGGATACTTAGCTTTGCAAATCAATATTTAGCAACTAAATTAAGACTATATTAAATCGAAGTTTTGGGTTTTCAAGTCATCTATAGGATCTTGCACCTTCTTAGACTTTTTCAAGTTTAGAATTTGCGTTTTAAAGTTCCCTTGATAAATGAATTTGTAGGATCGATTATAGGAACTTGCGAAAAGTTCTTGTTCTTAAGCCCTTTCGAGTTAAGACTTTCACATTTTAAAGTACCCTATACAAAAGTCTAGCAAAACTCGATTTAAGAGGGTTAAGGAATGAGCTAAGGTAAAAACCAGTCGAGTAAAAAACTATTCTTATTTTCTCCAACGAAAAGCCTACATTTGTGTCTAAACACTTATTTTCTTTATTATTAAACACAAAATTGCACTAAAAATTTAAATTTTTTTTATTTTAGAGAAAAACGATTACGTAAGAACATGACAAAAGTAAGAGCAAGCGATTATATCGATTGACCCCCCATGCTAAAACCAAACATTGTCCTTAATGTTTCCTAGCACAAGAATAACACCCGCATGCTAGAATAGGAAGAGTCGAATGCAAAAGTTCTAACATGCTAAGGGTACGCAAATCTATAAGCCGTTTATTAATTATGCCCAAGATAAAACGTTAGTCGATAAAAATCAAAGGATATCGAGTTCCCCATCTGATAATCAAAGAATGGAAGCTCGAGTGAACCGGGAAAAAACCAAACATGAGAGTTTTAAATGATATGGGTCATTCCTAAGATTCACAACACAACAAAACATGAGCACGGGCTTGAAAAATCAAGCCATCATTAGTGTTGGAAAATAGAAAGAAGATAGAATGTATGGAAATCCTCCACAAGGGACCTCGTTTTTGGTAACCGAGTCATGAGCTCGACTCGGTCCCCGCATTTATTGGTTCTTAGGGAAAGTTTGGAGATCCGGAACAACCTCCGTAGGTATGTCCCCTCCAAATAGTGCTTAACTCGATGACCATTCACCTTAAAGTTAGGCCCGTATTTTTGAGCAAGCTCAATGGTGCCATAAGGGAATACTTGTGAAATGGTGAATGGTCCGAACCAACGGGACTTAAGCTTGCCCGAGAAAATCTTAAGTCTAGAGTTGAATAAGAGGACTTAATCACCAACATTAAAAATGCGGTTTTTGATCTTAGAGTCATGAATCCTCTTAGTCTTCTCTTTATAGATCAAAGAGTTCTCATAAGCTTGATCCCTTAATTCACTTAGTTCATTCATTTAAACCTTGCGATGATCACCCGCGTTCCTCAAATCGAAGTTACAATGTTTTAGAGCCCAATACGCCTTATGTTCGAGTTCAATTGGCAAGTGGCATGACTTTCCGTAGACCAACCAAAATGGTGTACAACCAATGGGAGTCTTATAGGCCGTGCGGAAGGCCCACAATGCATCATCCAATTTATCCGACCATGAAGTGCGATTTTCTCCAATAGAACGCTCCAAAATTCTCTTAAGAGCTCGGTTTGAAACCTTCACTTGACCAATCGTTTGAGGGTGATAAGCCATCAAAAGTCGATGAGTGACACCATATTTCTTTAGAACTTTTTCAAATTGTTCATTACAAAAATGGGTCCCTCGATCACTTATTATAGCCCGCGGAGTTCCAAACCTAGCAAAAAGTTGTTTTAAAAATTTCACGACAACTCGAGCATCATTAGTAGGCAATGCCTTAGCTTCAACCCATTTTGAAAAATAGTCCACGGCTACGAGAATATACTTATTTCCTTTTAATGATGGATATGGCCCCATTAAATCGTAACCCCATACATCAAAGATTTCACAAACTTGTATAATATTTTGGGGCATCTCATCACTTTGTGAATTCTTTCCTTGACGTTGACAAGCATCACAAGTCTTGATCAAGTCATGGGAATCTCGATATATGGAAGGCCAAAAGAAACCGACATCAAAGACTTTTTTCGCGGTGTAGTTGGCACCATGATGTCCCCCGGTGGGTCCTTCATGACAAGTTTTAAGAATAACTTTAGCTTCTTTGCCGAACACACACCTACGAATCACTTGATCTGCGCACACTCGATACAAATAGGGGTCGTCCCAAAAATAATAAGATATCTCCTTGAAAAATTTCCGTTTTTGTTGGGACGACCTACCCTTAATCAAGAAATTCCCCGCATGGTAGTTTGCAATGTCCGTAAACCATGGGTACTATCATCACCACGAAAAGCAATCATACCAAGCGTCTCAAGAGGAAATGTTTCATTAATTTCCTTGTTCTCTCGATCGCTTTGGTGAGGATTCTCAAGTCTAGATAGATGATCGGCCGCGAGATTCTCGGCTCCTTTTTTTGTCAAGAATTTTGACATTAAACTCTTGAAGGAGGAGTGTCCACCAGAGCAACCTCGGCTTTGCATCTTGTTTATTAAGAAGATATTTTATAGCTGAGTGATCCATATACACTATGGTTTTAGACAAGACGAGGTATGGTCTAAACTTTTCGAAAGCATATACAACGACAAGTAATTCCTTTTCTGTTGTAGTATACTTAGTTTGAGCATCCGTCATAGTCTTACTTGCATAGTGTATAGGCAAGAAATGTTTGGTCTTACGTTGCCCCAAAACCACACCTACCGCGTAATCACTAGCATCACATATTATTTCAAAAGGTAGGTCCCAATCAGGGGCAACTAAAATGGGTGATTCAGTTAATTTCTTTTTAAGCATCTCAAAGGCTTTGATGCACTCATCCGAAAAGAAGAATGAAGTCTCTTTTTCTAAAAGATAGGTCATAGGCCGAGCTATCTTAGAGAAGTCTTGGATAAAATGTCTATAGAATCCGGCATGGCCGAGAAAACTCCTAACTCCTTTAACGGTGGTGGGTGGAGGCAATTTGGCAATCACGTCGATTTTGGCCCTATCTACCTCAATACCAGCCTTAGAGATCTTATGTCCTAAAACAATGCCTTCTTTGCACATGAAATGGCATTTTTCATTGTTAAGCACGAGATTGGTTTCTTCACAATGTTGTAACATTCGTTCCAAATTAGAGAGACATGAAGCAAAAGACTCCCCAAAAATCGAGAAATCATCCATGAAGACCTCCATGGTTTTCTCAATCATATCATGCAAAATGGCCATCATACACCTTTGGAAAGTCCCCGGAGCATTGCATAACCCAAAAGGCATTCTACGATAAGCAAATGTTCCATAAGGACAAGTGAATGTGGTTTTTTCTTGATCACGAGGGTCCATAGGGATTTGAAGATAGCCGGAAAATCCATCTAAGAAGCAATAAAATTCATTTCCCGCTAGTCTCTCTAACATTTGATCCATAAAAGGTAATGGAAAATGATCCTTCCTAGTGGCATCATTAAGCTTTCTATAATCAATACAAACACGCCATCCGGTCACGAGTCGAGTAGGAATCAATTCATAGTCTTCATTTGTCACACCCCACCATGGCGGAACATGAGGCGCGACGTATGGATATCATCACAACATGGCGTGTCTATAGAGATAACTATATGAAATAAGAAATGTCGTAAAAATGGTGACACGAAGGTCATGACAATATCTCAACAAATGCAAGGGGTCTAGGTAAGTAAGTAACAGTCCTACTTCTTACCCAAGACAACAAATAACATACCAAAACAATCATATGTGTGCCACAGTATCACTTATTAAAATGAACAATCAAATAAAACTAAGAAGGAAACGGGGATTCTCCTTCTATATGCATTCCTAAGCTTCTCCAATCCTAGCCACTTATGTTCTCATGCTTAACCATAGTATCACCTGAAAGAGACACTAAAACACGTCAACGTAAAGTTGGTGAGAGTCATAGGTTTAGACTCCAACGCTAAATCAGTTACAAGCTTTGAATAACAATCATCAACAAAAGAACATATGGACAATGTGTTACAAATATGCATTAACAACTATCAATCAAGATTAATCATACCAAACCAATCCAAGGCTCCTACCTTGCCAAACAACATCATGGTACCATAGATGATCACACTATGTACCTATCCCAAGGCCACTACCTTGGCAAACCACAAGGCCACTACCTTGTCAAACCACAAGGCCACTACCTTGTCAAACCACAAGGCCACTACCTTGTCAAACCACAAGGCCACTACCTTGTCATTAACCATTGGTCCCATAGCACCCATACACCTACGTACCTTTCCAATCTAGATCATACACAATCAAGAATCACATAGCAGTTAATCACATAAATGTACACACAAGTCCATTACCAACACCAAACATTCACAACATAAATTTTATAAATAACATAACACAGTGTCTCTTACATCCCATCTGGAAGTCAAAATCAATATTAAACATGGGACTATGAAACTCACCTGATAGCTTCTTCACAAGTCCTCGCACTAGCAAAAAGCTAACAAACCAAAAACACATAATCAAAACATGAACCAATCACTAAAACGGCTCATCAACCTATGATGGACATCTAGCCTCCTCCTATATAAATACCTCATTTATATGCTCTAATCATCTCATTACACCCCTCTATAAAGCCCTTAACTCCTTTTACTTCATACCCCGTCCCGTTAACATTTTACCCAAAACAGTCCCGTTTTTCATACCTTAAACTATGGGTAGATCTCCCCCTTAAACATACCCATGATCTCTCTAAAAGGAATATTCATACCCTTACATATGTTGGCTAACACCTCCCACTTGCCCTAACCTTAAAGCTACTGTTAAGGCCCCGATATACATATATCTACTTTTGTCATTCCAGATTTCCTGATTTTAAACGTACTAAAAGTTTGTTACCATTAAGGGGTCTTACCCTAAACCACAAACTTAACCCAAGTGCAGATATTTATTAAAATATATAAACCATCTCTCACGTTCGTGAGAAGATCCCAATGCAATCCTAAGTACCCCAAACAACCCAAAACTTAAAAAGAAAACAGGCTGACTTCAAAACTGTATTGACCTCCGACTGTTGTAACCTGTTTTTGACTAACTTCCCGACCTCCAATTTAGTTCTAGTTTCTTGCATTAGAAAGCTACTTCAATTACCTTTTCAAGGATACTTGGATCGCATCTTGAATGTTCATAGAACTCCCGATATGATCAAAACAATTGACTCAAAATTCTGCCCAGTTTTTAAAAACGGGTTTAACAAAATCAACCACATTAATTAACCCTAATCCCTCTAATTACAAGCCCTAATTTATTTAATCATTATGAAATAATTATTATAACATTAATTTACTGTTCTTAAATTAAACCCTAACCTAAATCCATCATAAGATGATTAAAGAAAACATTAAACAATTTAATTGAAAAGAGTATTAAAGATTTTACCTTAGAATTTTTGAAAGAAGAAAAATTAATGAAGAACCCTAAAACCACCATTTATGCCGACCAAACCTTGATCTCCAGGGATTTTATGAGTGTTTTGATTAATAAAAAGACTTTATATACTTTCTTAACAAGTCCTTGGCCCATGTACAAAAGCCCGGTTCCATTTTTCCCTTTTTTCCCCTTTTCTTTTCTTTTTTTCACATAACCGACCTATACCCATTTAATTTCGTTTTTTTTTCCTTTTTATTATTAATATATGTATTAATAATATTACCTTAATTTTCCTTAATTTATTTCAGCTCCTAAAGCCTCCAAAACCTCAAAACCGTAAAACTAGTCAGTTTTTACGCGATTACCGTAAAAGACGTAAAATATACACTTTTAAAAAAAATCTCAAATTTTGAAATAAACTTTATAACTAAGTCCTAAATGACTTAAAACCATCCCAAAAAATATTCATATGGATAATTACCTCACCCGAGACCTCTAAATGTTAAACCGTAAATCCTAAAAAAAATACTATTACTATAATACTTATACGTATACGTAAACACCACAATATCACCATTTTCATTTCATAGTCACCACTTGTGAGCTCATGAACATGAAATAACCGTTCCTCGATTTACTTATGAGTACTTCTATACTCATAAATGATAACCGCACCAACCTCGTTCACACAAAATAAACACGTAAACACACAATTCAAGTAAGCACACATAAAATAACTTAAAAGTAAGACCAAGTGACGAACCTCAAAACCACGGTTGTCACATCACTCCCTCCTTATAGAAATCTCGTCCCGAGATTTACTCCTTAGGATCAAACACACAAACAACAAATCACATGAGGATACTTGTTCTAAACGAACTCCTCTCATTTCCACGTGAACTCTAGTTCAAGTCTCCAATTACCACATATATTTAACCAAAAAAAATTTAAATTCATTGCCCAACACTTTACCTCACAATCAATAAATCCCACAAATGACTCTTTGATAAACAAAGACTCTTATTAGCACAAATCTCGAATAACCAAACATGCAAATATACATTCTCAAACAACATTTACCAATCTTAATACATGAAATGTATCATGTATACAACTCCCACTACATCATTACCACATTAGTAGCCTCTTTTACCAATTCTAGTCCACAATAGGGACAACTCACCCTATCCTTTCATATAGTGCCTCAAATGGCATTTAGCGACTTCTAGTATGATATTCATCATTATATGAAAACTCAGCCATTGCTAATGAGTTTCCTAACTCCCTCTAAATCAATCACTCATTCCCTTAGTGTAACATCTAAGGTTGTATAAATATCTCACTTGCCTATCCTTTTCCAGTCAGCTGGATATACTCATATCCAATCATGTTCATCAACTCCCTTCAGTCCGTACCCCAAACTACTTAAAGATTTCAATCTCTTTACAAAGTGACCTATGGCGGCCTTTCACATATCCATTAGTTCTTCCAATCCAAATCAACTTATGATCTATACACATCATCAAAAGGACGGTTAACTCAGTTAGATCAAGCCCTTCGTCCCTATGGCACATCACACCTATAACTCCTCATCCATTCGATTATCGATACTAAGCCTCCCAAACAATCAGTATAGGTCAGTGCCATTTCCCTTTCCATAATCCTTCATAAGGCATTCTATACATATTAGGCTAACTTTTACGCAACACCCTCTATTCCATCACATCTGTACGCAATCCTTCCAACTTCTCAACTATGTGACTTCTCATTCCTCTTGAAATATGAGATGAATTAGTCAGTCTATCGACTATCACCCAACTCTCGTCGTACTTATTCCCCCATTATGTATCCCTTTCACCAACTTCGTCCTTACATCGCCCTTTCTAAGCTACTCCTAGCTATGTAGGAAGTATAGTCTACGTCCCTTTTCTCCATATGATTGTCCAAGCCACGCAACATACATGTTGACGCGTTCTCTGCTTTAGACAACTCAACTCGTGCAACCTATATCCTTTATCCAAACCGCCCTAATACGTCATCCCTATAGTTCGATTCGTCTCAGTTTCACCTCATCCTTCTTATTCCATGTCTCATCGACCATGCTTGCCTTTCCCAGATGGTACTTGGCCTTGCAATTTTCTTTCATCAATTAACTCCACCCACCACCTTTGCCAAAAGTTCAATCAAGATGATTGAATATGTGTTGGATACGTTCATGATTCGTACAGATCATTCTCCACGTCTCGTACACCAAATGCCTCTAGCATTCTAGGCAGATATAACAGTCCAGCTTCACTAACTAAGTCTATCCAGTTCTTCCAAATCTTCAGTTCTTGCAATGTATGAGCAATCGCCTTTCTTTGTCGTCTTCGTACGCGTCCAAATCCTTGCTCCACGTATCATCATGCTTCGCGAATTCATTCAGTCCTTTCGATAATGCCAAGATCGGCTCTTTATCCAATCCACTTCTTCAGCCTCCAAAATGCTTCCTCATCCTTCTTCACTTCGCCCCTTGCTGGTTCCATGATATGTCATCATCTCTAACTACTCTTCATGGTAAACTTAATACTAAAACTCACACTCGAAAATCTCACGTATAACTCCACTCCAAAACCAACACATAATTCGCCTCACTCTCCTTCTCAAATTTGAGTAGATCAAGATGTCGTCGATGCTCCCGATGACAACTCGTTTATACACGTTCATGCACACTTGGTTCATTGACACCATGAAAACCGCTAGTGCTTTGGCGAAGCCAAATGCATAACCGTAATCCCAAAGCGTTCATACAACATCCTTAGCAGTTTCAACTATGTCCTCCTTGCACCCTCTCTCAGCGGCAATACGAATAAATTCCTATTTTCCTTCACGTGTCTACTACTACCTTGCCTCCATAACTATACCAATCCCTTGTGTGTTATTTACCCAACCTTTCCATTAGTATAAACTTTCAACTCTACCCTCACATCCGCTAGTATTTTCATCAATCTCCTTATGGTGCTTCAACCAATCTTTAAACCAAAACACATTTCTTCAATCTAATGTCTAACCATAAGTAATACTACCCAACTCTATACTCTCATCCTAACGTTCCACAACCGCATAAATAAATCAACCATGACGTGTAACAAAAGAATTCCAAACCATCGTGTCCCAAAATAAAATATAGGGTAAAACGAACCCTAGCCAAAACAGCTGAAAACAAAACAATGAAATCCGAAAGATCAATGGAGTGTGCCAACAACGAAAAAAAAAAAATTAGACTTGTCACGACTTAGTATTACCAAATTTTGATACGTTAGAAAATTTTAAACTTTCGCCCCATTTAGTTACTCCTCATAAGAACCAAACTTCAATACTACCAAAATCAATCATACTCATTTTATCAATAACTCATCCGTTTATCATCATCATTTTATCAAGATATCTACTAGTTAGTATACTGCAATCTTATTCTAACCATTATCTTATTTACCCATATTAAACTTATTTCACTTGTTATTATGAAACCAATATATGTTTATAAAATACAGTGTTCTATTTTCATTTTATTCTATATTATTATTACTATTTTATAAAATCCATTTAGGCTGATTATAACTAAACTACTACATGTTTACAAGGTGTGGTGTTATTATTATCATTACTATAATAAAATCTTCCTTTTTACTCTTGTCGTCTAGTTAAATACTTCTAAAATTTTAACTATACTTAAGAAAATATTGTAAAATTTCTTTACCCCTTTAAAATATATTATCACATGTTACATAGAAAACTAATTCAATTATTTTCAAAACAACTTTTTTTTAGCTTACTACCACAAACTTAAAAAAAAATGTAAGTCACGATAACATACCATACACTTACAAATTATTTTCAAAACCGTTTTCCTATAATCAGCCACACTTATTTGTAAGAAAATTTAGTAGTTCTCATTAATTAAATTCATACCCGAATGTAGACACACATCGAAAACTCAAAACGTCGTTGGAACTCCATTAAACTCCAGCACCATAAAACACGAGCAAACACAAGGTACGTTCAAGTTATAATAACTACTGAACGACCATATATCATAACTTAACACATAGTAGTATATATACATCCGCATATATATACCTATTAAATCTCCCAAAACATACTCTTTATCATACATATCAAGTCAATCAATCGCGTCATACACTCGTTTTTCCATACGAGTAATCACCATCTCACCAACTCACCATGCCACAACAAGGCATAAAGCCCACCTCTAAAACCAAACCATATCGTGTGACCACAAAATCACACAACACAACCATAACCCAAAACATATAACACAAAAAGAACTATAGCCATATCATAGGCAGCCATTACATAAACCCATATATTATAAATATACCCAAAATCCACCTCTCATCATATACAAGCATGTACTAATCCTCTTTCATGCAATCATACTTGAGAACCCATTGAAGTTGTGGTACTTGTATAACTATGTTGGCCACCATACTTATACAATTACCCTTTCCCCAATGCACTCCCTCCTATGATGACACTTATAAGAATCAATACAACATATAACACATAAATCCATCTACTCACATAAGCTCATAACCACATAACCAAATAGGTCCAAAACTCCATCTATAAAATAACATAATAAAACTCTTGGAATACCAAAATCCATAATCTACCTAAAACGGCATAGACTAAATCCAAAACGAGAACAAAATCGGTTATAAGTCATGTCGCCCGTAAGAGTGGAAACAACTTAAAATCCTTCATATCCACATACTCCTAGTAACTCGAACCACCACACGATTCTTAGGGAACATGACTTAAACATCAAAAGAAAAATAACATACCTCAGGTATGTAAAATAACTCGATAAAAGATAGAAACTACCTTGTACTAAATTATGTACTATAATGTACAATTTAAGCAAAATACAACAGTGACTAGCGTGGACGATTATGGTTCAACCCGCACTAGTCACAAACCTGAAAAGAAAATAACATGTGACTAAGTATGAACATACTACGGTTCAATTCATACTAGTCAAAACATCGCAATAAATAACATCCAAACACATCAATTATTATAAAATGCACACATACTCCTATGACGCCTATATGCAGGGACCCTTAAGCTATAGACTAGGCTACACGACTAGGCAACCTAATTCTCTATAACCTGTGTCTCTGATACCATTCTGTCACACCCCACCATGGCGGAACATGAGGCGCGACGTATGGATATCATCACAACATGGCGTGTCTATAGAGATAACTATATGAAATAAGAAATGTCATAAAAATGGTGACACGAAGGTCATGACAATATCTCAACAAATGCAAGGGGTCTAGGTAAGTAAGTAACAGTCCTACTTCTTACCCAAGACAACAAATAACATACCAAAACAATCATATGTGTGCCACAGTATCACTTATTAAAATGAACAATCAAATAAAACTAAGAAGGAAACGGGGATTCTCCTTCTATATGCATTCCTAAGCTTCTCCAATCCTAGCCACTTATGTTCTCATGCTTAACCATAGTATCACCTGAAAGAGACACTAAAACACGTCAACATAAAGTTGGTGAGAGTCATAGGTTTAGACTCCAACGCTAAATCAGTTACAAGCTGTGAATAACAATCATCAACAAAAGAACATATGGACAATGTGTTACAAATATGCATTAACAACTATCAATCAAGATTAATCATACCAAACCAATCTAAGGCTCCTACCTTGCCAAACAACATCATGGTACCATAGATGATCACACTATGTACCTATCCCAAGGCCACTACCTTGGCAAACCACAAGGCCACTACCTTGTCAAACCACAAGGCCACTACCTTGTCAAACCACAAGGCCACTACCTTGTCAAACCACAAGGCCACTACCTTGTCATTAACCATTGGTCCCATAACACCCATACACCTACGTACCTTTCCAATCCAGATCATACACAATCAAGAATCACATAGCAGTTAATCACATAAATGTACACACAAGTCCATTACCAACACTAAACATTCACAGCATAAATTTTATAAATAACATAACACAGTGTCTCTTCCATCCCATCTGGAAGTCAAAATCAATATTAAACATGGGACTATGAAACTCACCTGATAGCTTCTTCACAAGTCCTCGCACTAGCAAAAAGCTAACAAACCAAACACATAATCAAAACATGAACCAATCACTAAAACGGCTCATCAACCTATGATGGACATCTAGCCTCCTCCTATATAAATACCTCATTTATATGCTCTAATCATCTCATTACACCCCTCTATAAAGCCCTTAACTCCTTTTACTTCATAACCCGTCCCGTTAACATTTTACCCAAAACAGTCCCGTTTTTCATACCTTAAACTATGGGTCGATCTCCCCCTTAAACATACCCATGATCTCTGTAAAATGAATATTCATACCCTTACATATGTTGGCTAACACCTCCCACTTGCCCTAACCTTAAAGCTACTGTTAAGGCCCCGATATACATATATCTACTTTTGTCATTCCAGATTTCCTGATTTTAAACGTACTAAAAGTTTGTTACCATTAAGGGGTCTTACCCTAAACCACAACCTTAACCCAAGTGCATATATTTATTAAAATATATAAACCATCTCTCACGTTCGTGAGAAGATCCCAATGCAACCCTAAGTACCCCAAACAACCCAAAACTTAAAAAGAAAACAGGCTGACTTCAAAACTGTATTGACCTCCGACTGTTGTAACCTGTTTTTGACCAACTTCCCGACCTCCAATTTAGTTCTAGTTTCTTGAATTAGAAAGCCACTTCAATTACTTTTTCAAGGATACTTGGATCGCATCTTGAATGTTCATAGAACTCCCGATATGATTAAAACAATTGACTCAAAATTCTGCCCAGTTTTTAAAAACGGGTTTAACAAAATCAACCACATTAATTAACCCTAATCCCTCTAATTACAAGCCCTAATTTATTTAATCATTATGAAATCATTATTATAACATTAATTTACTGTTCTTAAATTAAACCCTAACCTAAATCCATCATAAGATGATTAAAGAAAACATTAAACAATTTAATTGAAAAGAGTATTAAAGATTTTACCTTAGAATTTTTGAAAGAAGAAAAATTAATAAAGAACCCTAAAACCACCATTTATGCCGACCAAACCTTGATCTACAGGGATTTTATGAGTGTTTTGATTAATAAAAAGACTTTATATACTTTCTTAACAAGTCCTTGGCCCATGTACAAAAGCCCGGTTCCATTTTTCCCTTTTTTCCCCTTTTCTTTTCTTTTTTTCACATAACCGACCTATACCCATTTAATTTCGTTTTTTTTTCCTTTTTATTATTAATATATGTATTAATAATATTACCTTAATTTTCCTTAATTTATTTCAGCTCCTAAAGCCTCCAAAACCTCAAAACCGTAAAACTAGTCAGTTTTTACGCGATTACCGTAAAAGACGTAAAATATACACTTTTAAAAAAATTCTCAAATTTTGAAATAAACTTTATAACTAAGTCCTAAATGACTTAAAACCATCCCAAAAAATATTCATATGGATAATTACCTCACCCGAGACCTCTAAATGTTAAACCGTAAATCCTAAAAAAAATACTATTATTATAATACTTATACGTATACGTAAACACCACAATATCACCATTTTCATTTCATAGTCACCACTTGTGAGCTCATGAACATGAAATAACCGTTCCTCGATTTACTTATGAGTACTTCTATACTCATAAATGATAACCACACCAACCTCGTTCACACAAAATAAACACGTAAACACACAATTCAAGTAAGCACACATAAAATAACTTAAAAGTAACACCAAGTGACGAACCTCAAAACCACGGTTGTCACATCATTAGTGACGACTGTCATTCCTCCTTTCTTAGGAACATAATACACGGGGCTAACCCATGGGGTATCGGAGATAGGGTAGATCATGCCGGCGTTTAGAAGTTTCATAACTTCCTTTTTTATCATCTCATGAATCTTTGGATTAACCCTTCTTTGACTTTGGATAGCGGGTTTATAATCTTCCTCCATCAAAATTTTATGAGTACAAAATTTTGGGTCAATACCCTTGATGTCGGAGATTTTCCATGCAATGGCCCGTTTATATTTCTTTAAAACCTTGATAAGTGCCTCCTTTTCGTCATCTTTCAATCCTTTTGCGATAATCACTGGCAATTCATCCGTTCCTTCAAAAAAAGCATACTCCAAATGAGTGGGAAGATCCTTAAGCTCAAGTTCGGGTGCTTCTTCAAGAGAAGTTTTCACTTTTGTTTCATTCTCGTTCACAACTTTAATTTCCATTGGAGGTAATTGAAAAGGATCTTCGCTTAAAAACGCTTCAAACAAATCGATATCTCCATCCGCATAATGATAATCTTGATCATATGTCGATGGAAAATCCGGTGTGCTAAGAAAAGCATCAACCTCCTACAAGATAAAATCACTAGCCCCAAATGGAGGAAGGGGTGGAGAAGAAAGGGAAATTATAGGACCCGATAAAGAAGGATTGCCACTTTCGGAATTAGCCCAGAAACCAAGCACTTCTTGAGAATATTCTATACAAGCAACGCCAATCATATCGATACGACTGATTGACTCCCCGAAATGCTCATAAGAATACTTAGATACGTGCCCGATATCAAAGGTAACGGTCTCATCATCAAAATTTAAGGTCATTTTCCCACTTTCATGTTAATTAAGGCACTAGACGTACTAAAAAATGGTCTTCCTAAGATCAAAGGTACACGTGAATCTTCGGGATAATCCACAACTACAAAATTCACCGGAAAATGAAGCTTCCCTACCTTAAAAAGACATCCTTGGCTATACCTACCGGAAGGGCAGTCGATCGATCCGCAAGCTCGAGAGTCATTCTAGTAAGTGTAAGCTTAGGAAGTGCTAACCTTATCCAAACGGAAAGAGGCATCAAATTAATGCTAGCGCCAAGATCGACTAATGCTAAACATTATTTCATTTCCGGAAATTCACAAGGAATAAGAAATCTTCCGGGGTCTCCAAGCTTTTCGGGTAGCTTTTTGGTGAGAACCGCTGAACAATTAGCATCAAGAGAATGGTTAAGCTCATCTTGCTTCCCTTTATCACTAATTTATTTCTTGAAAGTCGAAGCAAACTTAGGCATATAAAGCAATGCATCCGCGAAACTAACATTAATATGAAGTTGCTTAAACATCTTAAGAAATGTAGACATTTGAGCATTGGATCTTTCGTGGAGCTTCTCTTGGTTAAGTCTAGAAGGGTAGGGTAGTGTGGGTTTAGTCTTCAGAATCTCGGGTTCCGGAATAGGCACATGGTCTACCTTTGGTGAATTTCCTTTTCCTTAACCACCTCGGGTTCTTGCTCCACTTCCCTCACCGGAGAGGTACTAACTTGTGGAAGCAAAGGTCTGTCTAAAGCCTTCCCACTACGTGTGGTAATAGCTTTCATCTCACCCTTCGGTTTGGAATGGTGTTGCTAGGCAAGCCACCCGAAGAAGAGGAGGGTTTGTTCATTATCGCTTCAAACATCGAAAGAATTTTATTTTCAAATTTAGCTTGATTTCCCTTAATACGGTTTTGATTTTGCTATAATCTAGCTTGACTTAGCTCAGTCTTATTATTTTGCCCTTTGATCGAGTTTTGAAAATCGAGTTTCAAAGTGTTCATTTGTCCTTGAAGATTGTTTTGAAAAGCCTTTAAATTTGCCTCATTTGTTTTGATATAGCTTGACAAATCATTTTGATTGTTATTTTGAAAACCTTGATTGTTTTGATTACCATGAAATCCATTTCCTTGATTAAAATTCCCTTGGTCCTCACGGTTAAAATTATTCCCATTGTTACCATTGTTATATCTATTTTGAACCGGTGGAAAACCCAGTGGAGCAACATGGTTTTGACAGGGAGCTTGACCATTAGGTCCATAAGTTCCCATCGCCGCAAAAGCACTAGCTTGATCAAACCCCGTGGTTGAACAAGCATAAATCGGATGTGCTCCACCACATGATACACGAAGTTCTCAACCGCATTAATCGAACCATGAGGATTCTTCCTAATCTCACTCAAAATAGTGTCAATCTTAGAGTCCAATCTAACAATCTCGGAATTAGACGAATTCACATGAGAAACAACCGGTGTGTTTCGTGAATATTGTACTCTAGATTTATTCTCATTGATACCGCACGCGTCTCTCGGAGTTTTTCTTAAAAGATTAGCACCCGCGACGGCATTTAAAGAATCTTGTTCAACCATATTAAGTCCATTATAAAAAGTATTGATTTGGTGTAACTCCGTGAAACTGTGGTGTGGACATTATCTCAACAAATCCTTAAACCTTTCCTAAGTGTCACCAAACGATTCATGCACTTTTTGTTCAAATATTGTTATTTCATTTTTAAAGTGAGTTGTTTTTGATGGTGGAAAGAAGTAATTCATGAACTTTGACACTAAATCATCCCATGTCAAAATCAATCCTGGTGGTTCCTTTTCATACCAACGCTTAGCGTTTCCATCGAGCGAGTACGAAAAAAGTATAAGCTTAATCGCGTCATTCGACACATCTCTAAACTTGAGAGTTGAGGTGATACGAAGAAAATTCCGAATGTGACTATGCGGATTATCCGTCTCACTGCCTCGAAATTGGTCGGCACGAATGAGTGATAAAAGACCCGTCTTAATCTCATAATGATCCGCCAAAATAGCCGGCACAACGATTGCTTCACCGTACCCTTCGGTGGGTGCACGAAGCAATTCCTCCATTGTTCGGTTATCGGCCATCTCTACAACAATAGTTGGAAGCTCGGGTTCCACTACACGTTGTTGACGATTGCGATTCCTTCGAGGAATATTTTCAAGTTTATCGTAATTAATCAAATGACGATTAGAACGAGTTCGCATAAACCGAAATGACGAGAATTTAGAGGATTGAAGAAAAGAATTTATATGAGAAGAAGATTATTTTTTATTTTTTCACAAAAATTCCAAATCAATCAAAGATTGATAAAAACAAGGAGTGCGAGTATTTACTATGGAAGTAAACGACTCTCGTTTGACTTTAAAATGTAGGTGAAAACCTAAACGTATCGAGGTTCAATATTTAAACAAAACAAAAGTATGGTTTATTACTTGAGGTGGCAAACCAATAATCGGTCATCCCTCTCAATATACGCACAAGCGAGCGGAGAAACGAGGCGGCACAAAGCACTTAAGAGCCTTTTTCTTTAGACGGTATTTTATAGCACGTCGCCTTATACCCACCTTATAGTTTGTATAAATCGAGTTCAAACTTTTTATTAGTATTTATCTAGTTTGCCTTATTTTCTTTGTTTTGGATTCGAATACAATAACTGAGTGATGAAATCCCAATTAAGGTTGCGTTTTTACGCTTTTGGAGATAGGTAAATTTATTGTTCTATACGTAAATACTATATATTATCCACAAAAAACACGAAAAACGATATTTTTATATTTTTTTATACATATAGAGAAAATAACAAAACCTTCCAAGAATGGAAAGGGTCTTCAAATCAACGATCGACAAACCGCAGCGAAAGAATCGTACACAATTTCTCTGGCAGCGGCGCTAAAATTTTGATGTGAGGGAAAAGTGTCGATGTATTTTAATATAATACGTTATAGAGCAAGTAGTAGAAATTACCTTTAGGAAAAAGTAATAATCTAAAACTCGCTAAAGGCGGACTAATTAAATACGAGAGTGATCCCGATTCGTTGTACACAAAGAAATTGTGAATTTGAGACTTTTCGTTTTGGTTTGGACAATTGATTTGAATTGGTTCGGTTTTGATTGACTAAAATTCCTTCGTTTTATTAAAGTGCATGAATCGTAAATTAAATTCAATCCAGAAGTCGTTCTCTCTTAAATCTACGATTCAAAATTAAATGATGAAGCTAAAAACGTTAACTATGAATTAAATTAAACTAAAAAGCCTACGTCTTTTATTAAAGTGCATGGACCGTTAAACTAAATTAAAGCTAAACGTCGTTCTCGAATAAATTTATTTGGAGAGATTAATTTAAAACTAAGGCACAATCAAAATTTGTTCACAAAAATTAAAATGGAAATTATTGAAGCTAAAAACGATACATTTATGCTAAATTAGCTAAAATGGGCTGAAATAGACACAAAGTAAAGCTATATATATAAAACAGTGAAGAGATTATATGAAAAGCGTTGCAGTGGTAAAGTCGCTTGGAGCATGAACAGAAGGTCTGGAGTTCGAATCCAGGGAAAAACAGAGTTCTTGTTTACTTTTTTACACGCTGATCAATTAAAGAATCACCCCTAACACATTATTCAACAGGCCTGGTACTAAAACTCAAATTTTAACATGACTAAAACTCAAATTTAACAGCAACCTAGCTCAAATTATAACATCTACAATAGATAAACCAACAGAAGCTACCCGAATAAAAAGTCAGACTAACACGTAGCAGCCAGTGAATGCAAGGCGCAAATGAATGTATCAAGAGTAACCAGTAAAAGCTAAAACCACAATAGTCCCAATACAGAAACAGTAGTACTTCAAATATGCACAATTAGCAGCAATAATCGAGAACTAAAACGATATAACAATCTCTATAACAACAAGAAACAAATCATCAACTTTATATAAGCAAACTCTTGAAACATCACAGCATGTTAGAATCACTTAGCCACATATAACAACAACGACAATTGATATAGCAGCAGTTTAACTCAAATTACTATCACAATAGCAATCATACACTTTAGTCATGCTAATGGAATTCAACGAAAACAGATTACTGCAGCTACTTAACTAAATCATCATGTAATCAATACCACAACAGTTACAATCAGTCAAGCCAGCAACCAAACTAAATGAAAAACACCCTAGATTTTATGATAGCCTACACTCTTATGTGCCAGCGGGTAAACCATGACCACATGTTAAAATGAAAAACAACTTGTTTGGCGGCACATGGTCGCGACCACAATTCATTCTCAAGAGCACCAATTAACGCTACAGCTAAAATAGCTAGACCAATTGCTACAGCAACAGACTTCAGCAATATCAAAACTCAGCACCTAGATAGACAACGAAAAAAAAAACTCAACAGCAAGGAGACAATCAGAACTTATGCAGCACTTATAAAAACAGCTATAATCAATTTTACAAACGGATTCAGAGAAAACAAATTCGATAGCACGAACAAAAACATATAACAGCCTTATTGCTCCAAAACCAGCGCTACAAGTAGTAATTTAAACCAAAACACCCAGATCAGGAAGTAAACTCAGCTTTGAAATTAAACACGCAGAAATCTTGCAACGGAAACATCAAGTAAATGCATAAACCACAATAATACCAACATACAGTTCTATAATAATGCACGAATAGTGGCAGTGGCTAGACAGGAACCACAACGATTATGCAAAAACACACTCAGACAGCAATAAAGAACCAGTTAAAATAGCTTAAACGACAAATTAAGCAACAAATCTAGATCCTACAATAGCAACAATTCTATTAAATGCAATAAATCTAATACTTCTAAACATACCGACAACCACATTCAGCAATAGACAAAACATGGACAGAATTAACGTATTAAATAGTACCAGTAGTCCACGTTATTATCAACTATAACAGCAACTACAAAACTATGAAGTTTTAGATTCCACAATTCTGAGCCATGATTTATACTAGTGTCACAGAAGCAATTTCATTCTCATAACACAGATCATTAACTGAAAACATCAAAATAACAGATTCATACATTATCACTAAGCAGATTCAATAAGTAAATTAAAGCTAATAAACCAAAAAAACTCAGCAGATCTATAACATGAAACTAAACTTAAACCAAAAATTAAGAGATCGAAATACCTCAATCTCTAGCAAAACAGGAGATCCCAAAATCGCGCAATAGAGCTTTTCTTTGCGCCCGTAGCTGACGAGCCACGGACTACACGCCAATATTATTCAACTAATCTAACCTAACGCTGACCATCGGCTCTAAACCCATCGCCATAAAATCATCATCAAACCACGATCATCAGCAACTTTAACACCTATTTTGACTTAATCAGTGGGATTAAGGCTTTATTCCTTTAACTAGATAATAATGACCATCTAAGCTATAAATGAGCTTAAACAATTAACACGAATGATAATGTAATTCATAAGCTAGTATTATCAAATCACTTGAATAACATAAACTAAAATTTAAAGAGAGATTAAAACGAAAATTTAACTTTTATTAAATTTAAAATGTTTTACAAAACTGAAATAAAAATTAATCTAACTACAAATTGACATTATAACGTTGCTAGGAAAAGGAATGAATGATTACAATGAAAATGAGGGGTATTTATAGGCTGATGAGAGGTAAGGGTTGTTGAAGAGAAACGATTTTCAGCCTTTGGATGATCCTCTCCACATTCTCTTTCTTGATAGCTGCAAACCAAGGGTGTAGATTCGTCCAAGGCAAACGGATTGCCAACATGGCGCAATTTGTGCTTCTTGAAATCTGATGTGTCAGATGATTGGCCAATCAGGGTCCTTTCATGACGAATTTTGGTGCCACGCTGGAGCTTGGTACTAAGCATCTTCCTCCCTGAAGATTAGGGTTCATAGCAACCTCCTTTTGTTCTTCCCCCTTTTCCCTTTTTCTTAATGAGGTTCATCCGTATTTTTTTTCTTTCTTTGTTTTGACCAAAAATTGTTGACCAAAGTTATATAAATAACTTCATCCGTCTATTTTTTTCTTCTTTTGAGCTTGGGCTGGATAATGGTTTGGGCTTGTTGTATATCATTTAACCAAAATACTCTTCATAACTCTATAAATGGGCTTTCAGGCCCATTAAGCTCAAGTGGGCCCACCAAGGCCCAAAAACTTAAATTCGTAAATAAAATGATCCTGTCTTTTGACTTTTGATAAATTCTTCAATCTCGTGTCGGTTGTTGTCGGTTTTGTGATCTTTGTACCTACACACATGAAACAAGAAAACAATGCATATACAATAGGTTTTTAAAGCATTTTCTTGTTTATTGACCGTTTTATTAGATAAATGATATGAGTATTTTCACTCATATCAATAGGGAAGGTCCATCATCAGATGTTACTAGAAATGCCCCTGCTACACATGCAAATGTGATCTTTAGACTCTAAATGCATCTACAGCAACGACCTCTTTTGCACCATCTCCGTCAAATCCATCTCCAGTACCACCAATTATTCCAATCACTTCGCATGCTGCTGACGCGACTCAACAACATCCCCAACAACAACGAATTCAAGCTTAACTCCAAAATGAAATCGCTGCTGGAAAATGCAAACAATGCAATGCTTAAGAATAATGAGTTTCTTAACCCATTTGCAGCATCCACGAGTATAGATGAGTCTATATTACAATACGTGGTTCCGTCGAACATGCATCAATTTTATCAAACATATCTATTGGAATTAAAAGTCTTCCAAAATGCTAAGTATTTAATGTCGTTCTTGGTAAAGTTAATTAGTAGCTCCTCGGTAAAAATTAAGGCTATTAGTAGAATTCAAGAAAAAATGATAAAGTATTCTATATGTAATTGTAACGTTTAAATTTTTATAGCTTATAAGATGTGATCAAGTTTATTACACTATTACTTGAGATCGTATGTCATTATCGACTATTTATGACGAGTATGAGGTAAAGTGCGGATCCAAGACCGACCGAAATAGGCTCAATCCAGTCCGGTTCGGCTTCTCGGCTCGATCTAATCTGCGATTCGTTACTCTCAACTTTAGTTTTTACAAAATATTTTATTAAAATGTTTCAAAAGTGAAAGTACTTAACTCTTTTTAAATAAATCAAACTATATTTAATTATTTATACACCTTAATTGTGTGCATATAAATGAGACTTTTGCTTACATTTTTTAAAAGTGTAAATAAAACTAAACTTTTACTTATATTTTACGTAAAATGTGGGTAATAATTAGACTTTTGCTCACATCTTTTTTAAAATGCAAATAATAATTACAATTTTGCTCACATTTTTTAAACATCTTTTAAAAGTATGAGTTATAAATAATACAGTAATTCTACTTTTACTCACATTTTTAAAGTATTAGTAACACAATGATATGTAATTAAATGATTTGTCATGAAATAAAAGGTTACTGAAGAAAGAAAGTAACAATTAGTCCAAATCATATGTCATATCATTATGTGGAAGTTTCTATATAAAATTGATGTAGTTATAATATTCCTCAAGTAATAATTATACTTTTGCTCACATTTTTATAAAAGTGCGTGTAAACCTAAACTATTGCTGATAGTATTTCTTTTGAAAAGTGTATCTGAATATACATTTTTAGTTATACGTTTTTATATGTAATTAAGTAGTGTGTAACTAAATGTTTTTTTTAGTGTCTCCCTGTCACTTGGTAAAACAAACATACGTCAAAATCACAATCTTTTGGTAGTACGGAGTAGTAGTTATGCTTTTTCATCAAGGTACTGTTAATGAACCTAATTAATTGCTTCTTTTGTAGGGTAACATACACAACCTGATCAGCAAATATATATACATGCTACTTTCTCGGTTAATTCACATATAAAGAAACCAATAACTATATGGAATATCTCCAGGTTACGGGATATATCATACTATTGCTCATATGGCTTAAATGGGCTAACTATCTGCGCAGTCGTCACATCGATAAGCTCAGATTGCTGCCACCTGGGCCAACACCATGGCCAGTGGTTGGAAATATTTTTCACCTCGGCTTTGTAAAGGTACCCCATGAGGCATTTGCACAACTGGCTCGTGTTCATGGCCCCAACGTCATGACCCTTTGGCTAGGATCCATGTGTACGGTGGTGATCTCCTCCAACAAGGCTGCACACGAGATGTTCAAGAACCATGATGTGGCACTCGCTGGTCGAAAAGTTTATGAGTGCATGAAAGGTGACTTTGGTGACGAATTGGGGTCAATGATTACCGCACAATATGGCCCCAATTGGCGACTGTTGAGAAGATTGAGCACAACAGAGTTCTTCTTAAACAGTCGCCTGGATGCCACTAGTGTGATCCGAAGTAGATGCATAGAAAAATTAGTGCAATCTATACAGGATGCTAGTGCAAATGGGGCGAATAGTATCGACGTTGGGAGGTTCTTTTTCGTGATGGCTTTCAATCTAATCGGGAATTTGATGTTTTCAAAGGATCTTTTGGATTCAAAGTCAAAGAAAGGAGCAGAATTCTTTTATCATGCAGGAAAGGTTATGGAATACGGTGGAAAACCAAATATCGCTGACTTTATGCCGCTTTTGAAGTCGCTTGATCCACAAGGCATCCGGAAAAATATGCAATACCATGTACGTGAAGCATTTCGCATCGCTGGAGGATTCATTGAGGAAAGAATGGAAAGATCAGATGAGAAGGTTGATAAGAAGGGAAAAGATTACTTGGATGTTCTCTTGGAGTATCGTGGCGATGGGGTTGAAGGACCTTCTACCTTCTCTTCGACAACCATCAATATTATTGTGTTCGTAAGTTCTCCTCTCGTACTGTCTTTCATGCTTGAACACAATATATTATTGAACTTTGACGCTCTTACTTAAGTTACATTGATTATGTAATCTTAAAAAAATCATATGATTATTAATATTCAAAGCAAAACGGAGCTGATATGAAACGAAGTAACTTACAATATTGCTCATATAACCATACACTACATTGGAAGGAAGATTGGAAGTGGAATCACTAGTATAATGCTACGGACTTTAACAATTTATGACATTGTGACATCAGATATTTCAAAGGAGTTGTATAAACATACTAATTAGTGCACAAATATCATCATTAACAATTTTAAAATAATATAATTAGTTAAAAATTGTATATTGACCCAATTATTTTTCTGTAACACCTTAACTTTATACACATTCACTTGTGTTTCTTCCTCATCATGAAATCCGCATAATTCAACTCCTTGTCACTATTGACATTAACATATAAACCATCGTTGAAGATGCTCTTACAAGAGGACAATTGCTAACAGATATATTAGTACTGGTTTTTTTAAGAAGAACAATACTTTTCAGGTTGGGTAAACGGTTTATTTCAGATACATTATTAATTATATCTCGTTATTTTATTTATTGGTTCAAACTTCAAACCTTTTTAGCTTTATCGTAACCATAATAGAATTATTGGAGTATTAGACAACTATTAAAATAAGAGGTGATCATGATTATAAGCACAAAATATTATTCCGTACAAGTTAATTAACTCTTCAACATCAGAGATAAAGTCAATTTACATGTTACAAATGTTAAGCATTGTATACAAATGACTTTACAACAGGAAATGTTTACTGCTGGAACTGACACGACTACTAGCACGTTAGAATGGGCAATGGCAGAACTCCTCCACAATCCTCATATATATGGACGATTACGTACTGAACTGCGAAGCACCATAACTGCGAACCAAAAGCTTGAAGAGAAGGATATTGATAATCTTCCGTATCTAGCAGCTGTAATTAAAGAAACGCTAAGGCTTCACCCACCGCTCCCTTTCTTAGTCCCACACAAGGCAATGAAATCATGCCAATTGCTAGGCTACAATATCCCACAGGAAACACAAGTGCTAGTGAATGTATGGGCGATAGGGCGTGATCCTAAAATATGGGAAGATGCATCAGTGTTCAGACCAGATAGGTTCTTAGACCAAGCGAAGCTGGTAGATTACAAAGGGCAACATTTTGAGTTTATACCATTTGGTTCAGGTCGGAGAATGTGTCCAGCTATACCTCTCGCCTCACGGGTACTTCCAATGGCTTTGGGTACTCTTTTGCATAAGTTTGATTGGGTTTTGAGTGACGGGGTTAAGGCGAAGGAGTTGGACATGAATGAAAAAATGGGTATAACTATTAGGAAAGCTGTTCCTTTGAAAGCTATACCCGTGCCATGTGAAAGCTAGATATGATTATACATCGTGTTCATATCATGTAAAGAAAATCGTACATAAATAAGTTTAATTAAGTATGTATGGTGGTGAATATGACAAAGCTAGACGCTTTATCATGTAATTAATGACAAGAAACCTGGTGTTATAAAACTTTTTTTTAACGGAGGAGTTATATAAAACTAGCGAGAAGCTAAAAAATAAAAAGTTAATAAAAAAGTTATAATGTACTGTTACAAGCATTTTTTGAATCAAAGATCCAAACATTCTAATTTGGATGAAAATCCTTCTTCCTATGACTAATTTAAGAGTAAGACAAAGTTTTTATTTCGTCCCCAAGAATATCTTTCCGTGGAGGGTGAATGTCGAAACAAAGTCTATTATGATAACGCCAAATAATCCAAGTTGTTGATTGAATGATTGCATCAAAACAAGACTTCAGCTTATCAGGAAGAGAAGCCGAGTCACTCCAACAAATTAAACTATGTAAGTCTTTCGGGTAATCATTAAGTTGCCACCAGTTTTGAATCATAACCCACAATTTTCGAGCAATCGTGCAATAAATGAAAAGATGTTGAGCCGTCTCTAAAGCATCATCACAAACCGGACATCTAGTCGAGTTTAAGTCAATATCGCGGATATCCAGATTCATTCTAGTAGGCAATCTTTCATTAAGTAATCTCTAATTATGAAAGTTGATCTTGATAGGTTTGGAGTTATTCCATCTAATTTTGTTGCCGATGGAATCAAGATGGCTTTGTCGATGTATCTTCTGACGCATGAAACAGAGAAAAAGTTTGAATTTTCAAGTTTGAATTCCCATGTGTTTGGACTAGAGGTGATGCAAAGGTGTTGAAGGTGATCCAATAAATCTGCTACTTGGGAGCTTTCTAAGCCGGAGCGAAGTGGCCTCCTCCAAGCCCACGAGAATCGATCCGCGCCACTATCGATAGAGCACCGATCACTTATTTTTCAACTTTTAAAGGCCTCTAGGTGGTACAGTCTAAGAAATGTCTCCTTCAAAGTGGACGCCCCTTTCCAAACATCTTCCTAGAAGCAAAAAGAACTTCCACCTCTTATTTTTCTCATAAACACAGAGTGTAAATCTAAGTTGAATTTAAGGAGGTGATTTCTCAAGTCAATAATTGATTTCCATGGGCCACTGATATGTGAATGAGAATTCAAGTCTAACCCACCCTTCGAACCATATATGGAGGTAATAATATGAAACCAAAGAGCGTTAGGTTTAGTGTAAAATCACCACCACCATTTATCAACATTGCTAGGTTTGAAGCTTGAAGACTACCAATTCCAAGTCCACCCAAAGTCGATGGAGAACACACTTTTTTCCAAGCTATCCATGCCAATTTGTTAGCCAAAGAGCCTCCCCAAAAGAATTTACGTCTATATTTTTCCAAGTAACTTAGCACTGCCTTTGGAGCTTTAAAAAGTGAAAAAAAGTAAGTACCTAGAGCACCGAGAACCGATTTAATTAGAGTGAGCCTACCACCATAAGATAGAGTTCTAGAATTTCAAATCGAGAGTCGGTTAAGAAATGTATCCATTATAGGCTTTCAATTGCACACTTTCTTCATGTTTGCACTAATGGGAAGTCCTAAATAGATACATGGGAGTGATGACGCTTGACAATATAAGGAGGACGCCAACCAGTTCGTTTCCTCGCGGGTGACACCGACTCCAAAAAGTTTACTTTTAGAAAAGTTAACTTTTAACATCTTAATATTTGACCAGTTCGTTTAGAAGCCAAATGGAAACATCTTAATATTCGACAAAGATTCTTGGCATTTTCAAGTGACCATTTGCCTATGATGAGAGCATCATCTGCAAATTATGTAACACCCCATTTTGGTAAATGGAATGTCACGCGTGATTATGGCGTGTCATCAAAGCATACAAGGTAAATGTCTTAAAACATTAAATGACCATGAATGGAAATACCGGAAACAAACATTGGTAGTCTAAGTATAAGCTCATCACACACAAACATAAGTACTGAAATGAAAAAGTACTAAACAATGTCCAAAGAAATAAGTAGCAAAATGTATGATCAAATGCATAAAGTAGAGAAGGCTAGATAGCTTCCAATCTATATCCACGTACGCTTAAAGTCTACGAGCGCCCTTGAGTACCTGCCGTTTGGGAACATGAAAGGAAAACGACTGAGCATAACGCTCAGTGCACGGATATACAAGCATAGCATGGAATGATATAAGCACAAAAGACTAGCGGAAATGTATAAGTCCTAAGTAACCTGGAACATGTTTTATAGTTTGAAAAGACTTATGTTTTTATGTAAAATCTGTATTAATTAGCCAATAGCCCATATAGGTCATGAGGTTCCACCGTGCATGAATACTTGGAGGGGAGACCTCGTCATGCAATTAGAGGGGTTGCCTCTAATTAAGTAGTCTGGGTAGGAAGGATCAACTCCTAGTGAAGGATGCAAGGCATACATCGCATTTACTCTGGTATTATTGGTAAAAATGTAACTAGGATGCATCCATACGCCCCACATGATAATATAATATAATGGCCAAAACTGTAAAAGGGACACCACGAGCAATCACTCCGCCATGGGGAAGTCATAACACTGGTGCCTCCAGTGTTATGGTTATGGTACCTCCATAACTAGGTGACACTGGTCATGCATGTATATGGCTTAGGCTCTTAAACTAACACAAGCAATCAAACATATAAAACAAATACTGGGAAAACAGTTGGCTGCAAACGGGGAATCCCAATAAGGAAAGAATGTTCATACTGAAGGGACGGAAAATCCGTACCTTGTATCCAGTGAATGGAAAAGACGAAAGAATGAAAGTCCTACTCCGATCTCACTAATGCTACATAAATAGGGGACATGTATAAGTATTCTGTTTACTGAGTACGTAACTGATTATATCATGTCTTAGCTTGTTTTATATGTTCTTGTCTTGTTCGACCGATTTTAATGCTATGTTGTGTTTATCATGTATTCTAAATATTCTGGTTAAGTATTACTTGTATTCTTGTATTATTATACTTGTTGTGTAATAATAAGTAACTTTCTAAAGATAGCAGGTTTTACTAAAACAGAAAGTTTCCAAAAATAGAAAGTTTCCATAAATAGAAAGTTTCCAAAAATAGATTAACTTCTAAAAATAGATCAGTTTCTAAAAATAGAAAGTTTCCAAAAATAGTAAGTTTCCTGAAATAGAAAGTTTCCATATATAGAAATAAGCTAAATTAATAAGCTAATAATATAAGCATAAGTTTACTGGTTAAATAACATAAGTCATGTAATTATTGGTATAGTTTATTAATAATATCATGTTAATTAAATAAACTATAGGTTATACGATTTAATTAAATATAAGCATGATTTAATTAAATTAAGGTGTATAAAATACTTAGGTTCAACATGTATTAATATTATATTAATTATAACCTAAGTCATGTTTATTAATTAATTATATTCCATGTCTTAAATAATTAATTAATACTATAGTCTAAATTAAATAAATAAATACTTAGGTTAAAACATGTATTATTTCATAAATAATATTAACCTAAGTCATTGATTAATTAAATTAATTATTAGTCATGTTTAATTAATTTAATTCCTTGTTAAATAATATAACTTGTAAAACTTAATACTTGTAAAAATTAGTCGTGAACCAGACCCGTGATTTTAATTTAGACATAATGTGAACTGGACCGAATTACCCATGAACCGGACCAAAACAAACACCCCTTAACAGTGGCTAACCGGCTCAGGCGGTTGCCACTGTCCTTGCGAATTCACCACCGGCTAAAGCCGGTGGTTCCCCCTGGTTAGCCTCGGCTAGCCGCTGCCTCGACAAGGTTCCTACCGGCAGTTAGCCGGTGGTTCCACATGCCGAGCCAGCGTTCCCCCTGCTTTGACCAAAACAGCCACCGGCTTAAGCCGGTGGTGTTGTTTGCTGCTGCCGAGACCCATACAAATCAAACGGTACCCCGAGTTTGGTTCCCTGATGCCGAGACCACACAGCCCACACCGTGACCATGGGGTCTCGGTTGGTGGTGATTCGAAGACCACCGAGAGCTTCGGCTCTCGGTTTCCTTGTGTCGGCCGAACCAAACCAACCCAAACACCTTTTATTTTTCCCGCATGATTAATTTAACATGTTTACATTCTTGTTTTTATAAAACACCATGATTACATGTTCTTGATTTAATAAAAATAATCAAAAGAAAAGGATTAAGGATTACCAAATGCGTGTAATGAATGGAACACAATAACACGAAGAAGCACTTGATTTTTAATCACCAAAAATCAACAAACACCTCCTTGTGGTGGTGTTGTATCCGGCGGCTAAGGAGAGCAAAAGGGAGGCTAGGGTTTTGTAATTTTTAGAAAACTCTGTAAAAGTGAATGCACAAAATCCTTTTTGTTTATTTAGTCAAAACCAATATGGTGTTGGCGCTCTTGTCCCTTTTGTGTCCGCGGCATGTGGGGCCCACAAGGTGAAACCCGAAGTTTTTTCCCGTGTATAATATTTTATGTGCACATACGTTCGTGTTTCCGTGTTATATTATAATTAAATGTTCGTGTTAATAGATAAATACTTGTAGTTAACGATATTAATCGTATTATATTAAATAAGTACGTAATTACGTGTTCGTGATTTTTACGTTCATTATTTCATGTTCGTGATTATAATTATTAAAGTTAATAATTATCGTGTACTAGCACGTACTTAATACTTATCGTGTAATAACACATACGTAATTTCTGTAACTAATAATCGTGACACGTGTTCGTGTTGATAAAAGGAAAGTTTTAATATGTACATACGTTTACTAAGTGTACTGTTCATGGTAAAAGCATGCGAGTTTTACAACTCTTCCCCCCTAAAAAGAATAATTCGTCCCTGAATTATAGATAACATAAACTGAAAGAGGAACATACCCGAATTCAAAACTTGAAATGAGGGTAAGAAGCCCAGATAGACTCCTCAGTTTCCCAAGTGGCTTCCCGCTCGGTATGATCCCTCCAAAGGATTTTGACGAAAGGAATTGTCTTCTTCCTCATGACTCATTCTTGTCTGTCAAGAACTCGTTCTGATGTGCACGAGCTTCTTGTAATTTATATAGCTACATCGACCTTCTCGTTGGCCAACTCTATCATCTCCGGTCCTTCAAGTGTTCGCTCACCAACCTGATCCCAGCAGATTGAGGCGCGACACTTTCTTCCATACAACATCTCGAACGGTGCACACTTAATGCTAGCGTGCCAACTGTTGTTATATGCAAACTCTACCAACCAGATATAATCATCCCAATATACTGTCCACTCCAATGCACATGCTCGAAGCATGTCTTCTAATGTCTGAATAGTTCGCTCTGACTGTCCGTCTGTTTGAGGATGAAAAGCCGTGGTAAGCTTAAGTTTTGTACCCCAAGCTTTCTGAAGACTTCTCTAAAATCGCGAAGTGAACCGAGGATCTCTATCCGAGATGATACTGGATGGAGCACCATGAAGTATCATGATCTCCTTCTTGTAAGTATCGACGAGTTTGCAAACCGGATCTTCCTTGCGGATCGGTAAGAAATGAGATGACTTAGTAAGTCGATCAACGATAACCCAAATCGCATCATGCTTCCTCTTTGTCCGCGAAAGACCGGTAACAAAATCCATGGTGATCTTGTCCCACTTCCACTCTGGAATGTCTAACGGCTGTAGTAGACCACTAGACCGCTGATGCTCGATCTTAACCTGCTGGCAGGTAAGACATTTGGAAACATACGTAGCAACATCCTGTTTCATACCATTCCACCAAAAGTACTGTTTGATGTCATGGTGCATCTTGGTCGAACCAGGATGAATGGAGAATGGGGAGCTATGAGCTTCAGCCAATAACGCTTCCCTGAGTGTAAGATCATCAGGAACACAAAGTCCGGTGCCTGCCATAAGATACCATCGTCATCCAACCGAAACTCCGTCTACTGATCCAAGTTCTGAATAATCGCCCAAATTTCACCATCATCCTTCTGAGCTTTGATAACTTGATTTTACTAAGGTTAAAAAGATTCGTTTTAAGTATGTCTAATCGAATTGATCTTAGCTTCTCTATGTGACTCAGTTTTATTTTGGTGGAACAAATATTTTTGGTTGTTTTTAAATTTAAAAATGCAAAGACTTAAAAGTAAATGTCGTTAAAGTAAAGGGCAAGTAATTTAAATCTAAGTCTAATTAAAATAATGGTGCAGGTATTTAAAAGCGTGACAAAAAAGAAATTGATTAAATGACTAAAAATAAAAGCGTGACGGAAAATTAAAATTAGGCAAGTATTAAAATGAAAACTTAACAATTAAACAAGACAAAATATGAAAGTTAACCCAGATCGGAATGTATTCCGATCAACTTACCATCGGAATGAACACACCCCAGATCGGAATGATGTTCCGATCGCCAAGTTCAGATCGTAATACCTAGATCGCAATGACCTATCGGAATACCAAGATGTAACCTGTCGGAATGTGGCTAAGGAAAATTTGGCAGCACTTCGTCTAAGTAAACCTCAAGAGCCATAGGGAAGAGCGATCGCAATATGCGATCGCAATCTCCAGATCGGAATGAGGAAATGATACCACTATCGCAATCCCGGATCGGAATGCAAAACCCTTGGACCAATACTGTCACTATCGGAATGAGGAGAAGCAGGCTGTCGCAATGTGGTGTTACTAGCCGTCGCAATCAAAAACCCTTACTTTCCGATGGAACCAACTTCGTAATAAGCACAATTCTAAATAAGCTACTTCTAATAAGCCGTGACCAAAAACTTTAATAAGATGAAATCAAAACGAAACAATAAGCTAAAAAGTTAAAATCTTTCAAACTTGAAAAGACGAAACTTAAATGAAATCAAAACTTAAAAATCAAAACTTTAAAGAAAACTTCCAAAATACTTAAACAAAATACCAAATAAGCACACAAGGTTGTCAATCTCGCGGCTTATTTCGTATGAGGAATTAAAAAGGACGAGACTTTTGGTTAAATAAGCAAATGGATTAAGCAAAACTTGCTTAATCCGAAATGTAAATCAAAACAAAAATGAAAGAGAAGAGTAGAATGAGATTGATAAAAAGACTTGATCAAATGATAAAGAAAGATTAAAGACAAGAATTTAAAGAACACAAATTAAAAACTTACTTGGTATTAAAAGGTAATTAAGGTGCAAAACATGTATTAAAAATGACAAGTAATTAAAGGAGCATGAAATAAAAGTGGAAGAGCTAATTTGTCAAGTTAGCCAACAAGAGTGAAAAATGACTAATCTAATCTATTTATAGGGGAGGATTAAGGAAGCTTCCTCCCCTCCTTCCTTTCTTGTTAATTGCAAGATTAAGTCCCTTTCTTCTTAATTCTTCATTAATTGCGTACTTAGTCCTTTTCTTCTAATCTTCTTTAATCTTGGACTTAAGGGACTTTTGGCTTCGGGATTTCTTTTGAACTCGTCTTTAATTTCTTCAACAAAATAGACTTCAATTCTTCGGCTTTTGATAAACTTCCGTCTTTTGACTTTTTCTTCGATAAATCTTCAGAATTGGTCGTGGACTTCCGTTCTTTTTGCACTCTTGACTTCTTGACTTCGTCTTTCATTCTTTTCTTCAATAAAAGTCCGTAAATGCCCGTGAATGTCCGTGTTTTCTCCAATTTTCACCTTTTCATCCTAAATCACAACAAAAACACAAACCACGCATAATTCCGACATAAAAGACATAAAATACACGTTTTGGTCCGGTTATTATTGTAATTAAGTGGTAGAAAAGATGGGTGTTTACACACCTATCAAATCCCCTACACTTGACCATTGCAATGTCCTCATGCAATGTATTAGTTACAAAGCAAGATTACACTTTTCATCATAATCAATCCACGTTGGCCTTTATTAAAGAGATAGAAAATTAAAATCATACGAAATAAAGAAATCAAAAGCATACCTTGGGTTTTGGAAATGTCATGAATAATCATCATCCTCAAGTTTTCACTTTCTCCAAACCAAGCTTAAAAACGAGATCATTGTTATTATAAGTTAGTAGACTAACACGAACTCAAGTGGGCCAATTACTCACTTAGACTCCCTTATTCCTAGGGGTATCTCTTATATTTTATTGTTGTCTAGAATGATCACGAGGATGCATTTTTGACTTATTTAGATAGTTATTTAGTCCGAAAATAAAGTGAACGATTTAATCAATAGTTAGCTAAAGGACCAAATCTTTTAAAACTGCTTCTCGGGACCTCATAAAGTTCATATCTTGGCATAACTCGCTTCGCGATTTGAGACCTTTCTCGGACCGATATTTGGCAGCGACTTCATACTTCAAATCTTGAGAGACGTTCATGAAATAATGGTCTTCTCTTCATAATTGGAATTTCTTCACTTGAAATTTTGAGAGATTCATACTTGGACCACGACTTCTTCGTTTTTCTCCAATCTTTATTTTGGACTTTGATATACAACGATCCGCCTCCTTTTATGACTTGGATCTATTTATCCTCATACCTTGTTAGGGTCTTTTCGGATACACTTCTCCATGACTTTTGGGGAGTTTTGCTTTACGTCGTGTGTCTCGATCCTTCATATTGATTTCCGATAAATGATTCTTCACATCACTTTGGATCTTTAGCAACAAAATATAGCCCTCATGCCTTGTTAGGGCCTTTTCGGACTCGCCAATCTTCGCGTCCCGCTTCAATAAGTTATGCCTTGGCTATGAACTCTAATCCATACCGAGCAACTTTTAAACGATCTGGGGCTAGAAGCTAAGTAACTTTTCAAATCGTACAACCTTATTTATTAGCAGATAAATTATTAGCAAGCGATGGGAGAATAGGCTTATAATTAACTCACATAAATTCACGAAAGAATACCGACTTATAATTGGCTCTATCATCTCTCGTTCTCCACAGTTTAAAATCTCAAGTAATGAGACTCGTGGATACTTAGCCTATTAAATCAAAGTTTTGGGTTTTCGAGTCGCCTATAGGATCTTGCAAATTCTTAGACTCTTTCAAGTTTAGAAATCGCATCTTAAAGTTCCCTTGATAAACGACTCTCTAGGATCAATTATAGGAACTTGCGAAAAGTTCTTGTTCTTAACCCGTGAGAGTTAAGACTTTCGCGTTTTATAGCTCCCTATATAAAAGCCTAGCAAAACTTGACTTAAACATGTTAAGGATACTAGCTAGAGTAAACTCGGATTGAGTCAAAAGATTCACAACGTTTGAAAATTTAAAACCACTTATTAAACATTTATTCTAGCAAAGAAAGAAAATAACTATAGAAAGGAAAAACTAATAGGCCAAAATAGATCAAAAATTTTTAAAAATGTCGAAAAATTGATTTTCCGGTTAAAATGAGGACAAATACAAGGAAAAGACCACTTAACTTCGATAGAAGTCCCCCTACACTTAAGATAAACATTGTCCTCAATGTTTAAGCATGTGGGAGTAAACTCCCCTACACTTAGGACATTGTGCACGTTGTTTAAATCTTGCTAAGGAAAAGACAACTAAAGAGATTCCTATTTTAATATTTGAGAAAATATATAAAATAGTGAATCGAAAAGAGTTTAGGATAGAACCGGGAAGAAGTAGAACACGGAATTACGGGTCGTCAAGAATCATCAAGAGTGGATCATTGAAGCTCGAATCCCTGATTAAGAAGTGAGGAGAGGAAATAGCAATCCAAAGGGTCCCCCCTACACTTATGGTATAGAAAGCGAAAAGATAGATGCATGGGTTGCCTCCCAATAAGCGCTTGGTTTTTGTTAACCGAGTCGTGAGCCTGACTCGACCTTGATCATCAACGGAAGAAGCATGAAACATATCCACCAGGATCAAAGACATAGTTTTCATCCATCAATAAGCACGAGCTTAAGGCGAACAAGGCAAGCCAAAAGAGAAGTGGCAAGGTTCCCTTAAGCAGCGATGGAGTATGGTGAAAACAAGTAGGAAGTGGTGCAAGCATGTCTTCAATAATTCCAAAGATTTTTCCTTTTATTTCATCAGGTGGATACTGAGATGGCTTAAAGACTTCAATACCGGGGTCGAACACCTTTTCCTTCAGGGGAAAATAGCACTCAGGCTCAGCCGAGTGTGAAGAAGATCCGCAAAGAAGCACAACCTCGTCCTCAGAAGTGGGACAAAGAGGTGTCAAATCATACGTGCAACGGATTTCGGTGTCGACCGGTTTCTTCTCCTTGGACAGAATGCTCTTCAAATCCAAAGTAGGATCAAGGCGATAATCTTCAAAGTCAAAAGGAGGAGCATCACTCTCATGAGGGAAGTATGTGTTGAGAAATTCAGAGAAATCTTCCTCAAATGAGTAATCGTCCAAGGTAGGATCGAGTGATGGTGGAGGATCTTCATCATGTGAAGAATCACTCGATAGAGTATCAGCCTCATCGAAATCATCGAAAGTGGGCAGCTCGGGATACTCAGAAGTACAATCAAAATCATCCGAATCTGAGCTAGAATCATTATCATCATAAGCATCAAAGATCGGTGGGGAATCATAAATGGGAGAAGCGTCCGAAGTAGGGAGAGAATCGTCCACATTATCTTCAAAGAGTGGATTATCAGTGGAAGACTCGAATAAAGGATTGTCGTAGACGGTAAAGTCATCGAGCACATTTATCATGTTCACTGATTCTCGGCCGCTAAAGGATTTGCCTGTAAGCTTCCCCATTTTAAAAACTTTTGAATCATCCCCGACTCGTAAGATTAACTCACCTTCGGCTACATCTACTAAAGCACGTCCGGTTCTCAAGAATGGCCGACCAAGTATTAAAGGAATACGAGGGTCCATTTCATAATCAACTACGACGAAATCGACCGGGAAAGTAAATGTGCCAACTTTGATAAACACGTCTTCGGCTATACCAACGGGGTAAGCGAGAGTGCGATTTGCAAGTTCGAGAGTCATCTTTGTTGGAATGAGGTCGGGTAATGATAGTGTTTTCCAAACACTCAGTGGCATCAAATTTATACTAGCCCCGAGATCAGCAAGGGCAGTAAATTCTTCAGTTTTGTTGAACACGCAAGGCAACACAAAACGACCGGGATCTCCAAGTTTTTCCGGAAGTTCTTTGAGAATAACTGTAGAGCAGTTTTCATTTAATCGTGTGTTGGCGAGTTCAATCAGCTTCTCCTTCTTGCTAAGCAATTCCTTGAATGCTTTAACAAATTTGGGCATGTGGACAAGTGCTTCAAGAAAGCTAATGTTGAAGTTCATTTGAGAAATCATCTTGATATAGCTAGTCACTTGAGCGTCCTCCTTGTTTAGCATTTTGTTCTTGCCCAAGCGAGAAGGATAAGGGATACTGGGTTTGGGTGGTGAAAGAGCATGTGTGGTAGGTAACGGTTGAGATGTTGAAGGGTCATTGGCGGGAACTTCATCACGTCGAGGCGGAGACGGTAATGGTGCACTAATACTAGGTGTGGGCGGAGTAGGGATAAATGGTGGTGGAGGAGTTGTAGATGATGGTGGTGGGATTGTTGGTCCTACTATGGTGACTCCACTACGAGTAGTAATAGCACTCACATTGGCTCGCGGATTGGTGACGGTGTTTGAAGGTAGAGAACTTGAAGAAGAAGGTTGAGCGGCGGGCAAGAAACTAGCGAGCATATTCTTCAAATCATTGGTTTGATTGCTGAAGGAGGATTGAATGTTATCTCTAAGCTCGGATCTAATCTCATTTCCTTGCTTTGTGATATCTCCTTTCAGATTGATAATTTGGCTCTGCAAATTCTTGATTTGCTCACCTTGAGTTCTCATGATGGTTTCAACATCGGAGTTAATGGGTAGGTGTTGTTGGGCGGGTGGGTTATAAGGATTAGAAGCTCTTGGTGGGATTTGGTTGCTTCTATTGTAGTTGTTGGCGGGATTTTGGTTTTGAGGAGAAAATTTGATCGACGTCGAAGTGCCGGTCAAAAAATAACCTAATTACCTTATACTAGATAGGGTAAATGGGTATCGATCTACGAGGACTATGTGGTTTTAGTTTAAGTTTTGAAGTGATCACTGATCAATAAAGGTTTTGGTTTTGAAATCTGACAACTAAAATACTTTTGATAATAAAAATGCTGATTAAAAATTAAAATAATTATTAAGCTAATAATAAAGCTAGAAAAATAAAATAAAGATGTAAACAATTAAAAGAAAAATGCAATCCCTTCCAGCTCCTAATATTTATGGTTGATCACACTTATGGATTATTGAAACTTTTTAGAACCGATTACAAAGATTACTTTGACTTAATATGAATGAATTAATGTCGGCATTTATTATGTTTATCAACGACTTGCAATAATAAATCTTATATTAATCCAACCAATAATTATGTTTTAATAATTTATTTAGGTACAACTTATGTTTATTATACGACCATCTTTTTTTTTTAACTAAATAAAATAAGTATGAATCGTTAACTAACAATAAATTGTCTCACACAAATAATTAAACATAATATTAAGTCAATAAAAATAATTTATAAATAAATCATAAATCAATGTAGTAAAAATATGATAACCCAAAAGTAATGATCAAACCATAAATAAAGTTACCGGAAGGAATTACAACAAAATTAGCCGGACATCGCGGTGCACTCGACCAACTGCGTATCAATCACCATCTTCTCCATTGCAAAAATGTTTTTTTTATATCCTAAACAGATCTCCCCACTTTGGCTGCTAAGAATCCAAACTAGTAGCAAGATTCCCACCAAGGATGACTAATAGTCTCCTTTTTTTTCTTTTTGAATTGCGGCTAAAGAATATAAATATCTCCTTTGTCACTTCAATTCCCAATCTGTCTTTATTCCGCTCTTTTTTTTTCTTGCGCCGAAATCGATAATGCCCCCACTGTATGTGTCAATTCTTTTTTTGTCCCCTTTATAGAACTTGTAGTTGTGTCGGTTTAAGCTTTTGGGCTGGGTCCAAGTGGGCCAAAAGATTTTTTTTTAATCTAATTCTTTTGACATATAATAACTTTGGCCCAATAACAATTAACCCAACACCAATAATTGCTCAAACGAAGCCCGGACAAATAAAAGATGACCGAAAATATTGCGACGCGCTCAAATTTTTTTCTTCAATATTTTTTTCTTCATTTATCGGCGCTCACAATGTCTTTTCTCCAAAAAATTAATAAAGCGTCCATTTTTATTCCACTTCGCTCGTAACCTACATAATCACAAAACACACTCAAAGTACATATATAACGAAAAATAAATATATAAATATACTAAATTAACATGCTATGAGGTGTATGCAAAATACACCGATTAACTCCCCTCAACTTAACTTTTACCGTCTCGTGTAAAAATAAAATAAAAATATACAAGCATGTTAATTTCATAATTTTTAATCATACTATTGAAATTTCATCAAAAAGATCACATTCAACCTAATACACTAATAACCATCCTACATGACAAATAATCCAAAATGATTACCAATATTTTTGTCCTTCTTAAACACTTAGCATAACCATTCCCATTGACTCCATTTACTTTATATTTCATATAATTAACCATGTGTCCAACGTACCTATTACACACCTATAATCAATATAAACATTAATCTAAACAAGAGGTGAGAATATCGTACACCTTTTATAACATTGGAGTTTTTATACCATAAGAGCACATCATAAGCCATCATACTTTAGCTTACATACTTTCACTTTTTTTTTTCTCATCATTTTTTTTTCATTTTTTTTTCATTTTTTTTTTCATTTTACACATAAGCTCTTCTTTTTAGCCATTGGAGACCGTTTCTTATACAAGTCATCCCGAATGCTTTATACACTCCTTTTAAGGTTGATATAAAGACCAATTATTCAGAAAAATGAATATCTATCCTATAGGTGCATACTAAGACACACTGGCACATGAGAACCGGTTAATTAAGTCTGTTTAATTAAATGGGAACAGTTATACTTCGTGCCTACTGGTACATCACATGATGGAGTTACCTACCACATAGTATAATTATACAATGCACTAAATTAAACTAATCTTTCTAATTTCATTACAACAATACAAGGATTGGGTTATTTCACATAAAATTGTCTCAGCTAAGTGCAATGCTATCCATCATAAAAATTGGCGTCTGACCCATGCTAACAACTAAAGTATCACCTTGCGCGGGTGACGAATCAGATAGGCAAGCCCAGCATATGACTACCACCAATAATTATGACAGTTCTCCAGCTCTTTTCGAAGGCCACCGTGCGCGGGTGGCGAGCCGAATAAGATCAATTCTAAGTGTCTTAACCCAATAATTACATTACCATATTTCATATTATTTATTCAAACTTTCCACTCGATCTAAGCAAAGGTAAGTAGAGGGAATTTAACCGGCGTGGTTTGATCATCTAAATTATACATATGCCTAACTACATGCAAACAATCAAATCAATTTAATAACCAAATTATACAATGGAATCGGGTGCACCTGATAATTTCGGCCAAATCCTCTAGCTTGCTCCAATAAATCATCCACAAACTAATCTTCAGAATCTGTAAACACTAAACAAACATATATGTAGAAGAAACTTCCACATCTAATTAGCACAAGACTCTTATAATGTGATTTAAAATTTTAAAAATTTCCAATTTTTCCCAAAAATCACATTTTAACCCATTTTGACCAAAATTTCACACAAAAACATGTAAAAACATGTGCCACCCCCCTCAACTTAAAGCATTGCATTGTCTCTAATGCAAAAACTTTAAATTGAAATTTTGGTTAAAAATCAATTTGACAAACTCACACAAAAAACAAAAACCTAACTCACTTTCGTAGGAATCACGGTTGCATTTAGCGTATGCAACAAGCCTTTAAACCACTCGGTAGCCCGACTGGACGAGTTTTGTCTCGTGAGGGTTTGTAGTGAACTCACCCACAAAGTTCCACAAACCACGGGTTGCCTCCCGCGAAGCGCTAAGTTTACCGTCTTCAGCCAGACATAACTCGTATGAGCTATTGAGACGGTTGGATTGGTTCCAAGTAAACTACATCCACCGTTTCCATCTGATCACTCTCCAACTCAACATACGACTTTAAACGGTGTCCATTAACTTTAAAAGGTTCTCCACCCACCATATTTTTTATTTCAATGGCTCCGTATGGAGAGATTTGAGTCACTATGTATGGACCCGTCCATTTACTTCTCAATTTTCCAGGAAAAAGCTTAAGTCTAGCATTGAATAACCAAACTTTTTGACCAACCAAGAAGGACTTCTTGGTGATGTGTCGATCATGAAAAGCTTTGGTTTTCTCCTTATAAATCCTAGAACTCTCATAAGCATCACGTCTAATCTCATCTAGTTCAGATAATTGAAGTTTCCTAGAACTACCCGCTTTCTCTAAATCCAGATTAACGGTCTTAATCGCCCATTCAGCCCTATGCTCTATCTCAACCGGTAAATGACATGCCTTGCCATATACCAACTTATACGGTGACATACCAATAGGAGTCTTAAAAGCCGTCCTATATGCCCACAATGCATCATCTAACCTCAAGGACCAATCTTTCCTATCACTACGAACGGTCTTTTCCAAAATTCGCTTAATCTCCCTATTAGATACTTCCACCTGTCCACTAGTCTGTGGGTGATAAGGGGTAGCTATCCTATGATTAACTCCATAATGTTTCAATAATTTACCAAATTTAAAGTTCTTAAAGTGAGAACCCCCATCACTAATTATAGCCTTAGGAATTCCATGTCTAGCAAAGATATTCTTCTTAACAAACTTAAGAACTACACTATGGTCATTCGTTCTAGTAGCCTCAGCCTCTACCCACTTAGACACATAATCAACTGCCACTAAAATGTAAACATTGCCACGTGAAGTGGGGAATGGTCCCATAAAGTCAATACCCCACACATCAAAGATCTCAACAACAAGTATGGGATTCATAGGCATTTGATCACGCCTTGAAATCCCTCCAACTTGTTGGCAACGAATACACGCTTTCACAAAAGACTGGGCATCCTTGAATATAGTCGGCCAAAAGAAACCGCTTTGTAGGACTTTATGCCCAGTTTTCGTAGCACCAAAGTGACCACCACATGCATAAGAATGGAAATGAGCCAATATGTCCATATGCTCATGGTCGGGAACACATCTCCTAACAACTTGGTCAGCACACACCTTATAGAGTTCCGGATCCTCCCAAAAATAATGTTTCAACTGAGAGAAGAAGTATTTTCTTTGTTGATTGGACCAAAAATCCAGAAGCTTTTTAACAGCTAGATAATTAACTATATTTGCGTACCAAGGAACCTTAGAAACCTCAAATAAGCTTTCTTCCGGAAAGCTTTCCTTAATCACATCAGAAGGGTTGAACGGCGGAGGGATAATTCTAGACAAATGGTCAGCAACTACATTTTCTGACCCCTTTTTATCCCGAATTTCTAGATTAAATTCCTGTAAAAGCAAAATCCACCTAAGCAACCTCGGTTTTGTCTCTTTCTTACTCAACAAATGTCGTAAGGCACTATGATCTGAAAATACTATCACCTTAGAATGCCCCCAAATATATGACCTAAACTTATCAAGAGCAAAAACCACGGCTAACAACTCTTTTTCAGTAGTAGTGTAATTCATTTGAGCTTCTGAAAAAGTCTTACTAGCATAAAAGATCACAACGGGCTTCTTATCGACCCGCTGTCCTAGAACCGCCCCAGCGGCATAATCACTCGCATCACACATGATCTCGAAAGGCTTCGACCAATCAGGTGATTGCAGAATAGGGGCTTCTACAAGCTTTTGCTTAAGCATGTTGAATGCTTTAAGACATGATTCATTAAAGTCAAAGCGTGCATCTTTTAAGAGTAGATTGCAAAGAGGCTTTGATATAGCACTAAAATCTTTAATAAATCGCCTATAAACCAAGCATGACCAAGAAAAGAACGCACACCTTTGACGGTAGTGGGAGGAGGAAGGGTTGAAATTACTTGTACCTTGGCACGGTCAACCTCAAACCCTTTTTCAGACACAACATGCCCTAATACAATTCCCTCTCGAACCATGAAATGGCTCTTCTCCCAACTAAGCACCAAATTAGTTTCAGTGCATCTTTTTAACACACTTTCAAGCTGATCAAGGCAGCTTTCAAAGGATTGACCAAAGATGGAGAAATCATCCATAAATATCTCTACAGATTCTCCAACCATGTCAGAAAAGATACTCATCATACACCGCTGAAAGGTAGCAGGTGCATTACACAGGCCAAAAGGCATTCTTCGAAATGCAAACGTCCCGTATGGACACGTAAACGTAGTTTTGGCCTGGTCATCAGGATGGATGGGTATTTGATTATAACCGGAGTACCCATCCAAGAAGCAATAGAACTTCTTACCAGAAAGCTTCTCAACTATTTGATCAATGAAAGGTAGTGGGAAGTGATCTTTAGATGTGGCATTATTCAGCTTACGGTAATCTATACAAACTCTCCACCCAGTGACTGGTCGGGTTGTGAGCTTTTCCCCATTCTCGGTTTCAACAACGGTGATTCCGGCCTTTTTAGGCACCGTTTGAGTAGGACTTACCCATTTACTATCCGAGATGGGATAGATGATACCGGCATCTAACCATTTAAGAACTTCCGTCTTAACTACCTCTTTCATATTAGGATTCAGACGCCTTTGCGCATCTCTTGCTGGCTTAATATTTGGGTCCGTAACAATTCGATGCATACATAATGAAGGGCTGATCCCTTTCAAGTCTGCAATCGTCCATCCCACTGCTGCTTTGTACTTGGAAAGCACCTTTAGAAGTGCTCCCTCTTGTGATTCAGAAAGATCAGAAGCAACAATAACGGGTAACGTATTGTTAGGACCTAGAAAAGCATATTTGAGATTGGATGGCAAAGGTTTTAGTTCAAGAGTTGGAGGCACCTCCAAAGACGGCTTCGTAGCCGTGTCAAAAGTAGAAGGCAAGGGCTCCACTTTATAAGACCAAGGTGGTTTTTGATGGTCCAAAGAATTGACCAAACACTCTTGAATCTCTAGAACTTTAGCAACATCAAGAATCTCCTCGTTATCACCAGTTAAATATAATTCCAAAGGATCATCCTTAAGCATACGGGATGCATGCTTTTGAACTTCCTCATAAATCATATCTACTTGGTAACATTCATTCATCGTAGGAGAATTCATAGAATTAAACACATTCAATCTTATCTTCTTATTACCGAATGCAATATCCATGGCGCCAGTCCGACAATTAATCCTAGCATGTATCGTGGCTAAAAATGGGCGCCCAAGGATAATAGTTGGTTGAACATCTTTGTATTGTGACTCGGTGTCCATAACAAAGAAGTCAACTGGGTAATAGAAATCATCAACTTTCACAATAACATCCTCTAAGATACCTCTAGGAATTTTGGTAGATCGATCGGCTAAGGAAATAATGGTGTCTGTCTTACGAAGAGTTCCTAAGTCATACTTATCAACCAAACTAGCAGGAAGGATGTTAATACTGGCACCAAGATCAAGGAGCGCCTTCTTAATGGCAATATTTCCGACCACCACTGAAATCAACGGTGCTCCAGGATCTTTGAATTTAGGAGGAAGAGAGCTAGATAAGACTGCACTAACATGCTCAGTTAGGTCAATCTTTTTAGGCAACGACGCCTTCAGCTTCCTCTTCTGGGTACACAAGTCCTTTAAAAACTTGGCGTATGCAGGAATTTGCTTGATAGCATCAATAAGGGGGAGATTGATTTTAACTTGCTTGAAAGTCTCCCACATATCCTCAGCGTGAGGACCCTTTTTAGCTAACCTTGCAGATGTCGATTTCTCCAAAGCCGTAGGGTACGGTGTGTTGGGCACACCACCCTCCTTAACTTCGGGAGTTTCAGTAGCTTTAGGATTCGGTGTTGTTGGTTTAGGAATATCATTTAACAAATCATTTACCAACTCAGAACCGGACTTAACATTATCAGAATTTTTACCTTCAACAATAATTTCGTCATCAGTGACGAAATCCTCTACATCAGGAGAATTTGGAATCCCCTTGTCATTGTTGTAGATTTTACCGTTTCGAAGAGATGTCACCATATTCACGTGCTCATTTCCATTTTTCTTGTGTGCGGGATTCATGGTGGGGTAGCTCGGTAGCCTTCCCTCATCTCTTTTGCTTAATTGATCCGCTAATTGACCAACTTGTCTTTCAAGAGCTGCAATAGATTTAGTAGTGGTCTCGTGTCTTTGATTAGTGACCTCAAATTTTCTATTAATCTCTTGATTGTTGGTAGTCAATGAATCCATAAGCCTATCAAACTCTCGGTCAAGGTTCAAGAGACGGTTGTCATCTTGCCCTTGGCCCTGATTTGGATATTGTTGTTGTGGCATATGATTGTAAGAATTTTGTTGGAAGTTAGATGAATCGCCACCCTCGTACCTTGGTTTGTAACCATAGTGTTGTTGTTGGGTATTATTAGGGCGATTGTCTTCATCTTTCCAATGGAAATTGGGGTGATTGCGCCATCCAGGATTGTAACTTTCGGAGAATGGGTCATTTCGTGGACGACCACCGTAGACTCCATTTACCTCCTCATTCGGTGGCGCCCCCCAACTTTGACAATTATCGACAGAGTGACTTGGATCACCACACATTGAACACCCACTATGTGACACATTAGACACATTTGGCACACCTTTTCCTATATTCTTCAACAAAAGATCAACTTTCTTACTTAACTCGCTAATTTCGGAATTTGTGCCACGTTGGTTAGACACATAATTGGCGGAAGATGGGTGGTTATTTCGATCCACTGAAGCTTGGGTCTTAGAACCTTTGCTTAGTTTTTCAAAAAACTCCCATTCTTCCTCCATAGGTCGCGAGAAAAACATACCCCCACTAGTGGCCATCACAAATTGTTGGTTGTTATAATCCAACCCATCATAGAAGACTTTGACAAGCTCCCATTTTGGAACATCGTGATGAGGGCATGTTCTTAATAACTCCTTAAGTCTATTAAATGCTTCATGAAACTGCTCGCCTGGGATTTGACGAAAGGATTTAATCTTATTCCTAATGGCAGCAGTTTTACTTATAGAATAAAATTCCTCAAGAAAAGCAGATTGCATTTCAGACCATGAGTTAATACTACCTGGCTCAAGAGATGAGAACCAGTCCTTAGCTTGATCTTTAAGTGAGAAAGGAAAAAGGCGAAGTCTTACCTCATCCTTGGTAATGTTATTAACCTGATGTGTGTCAGCAATTGAGAAGAATTCTCGCAGATGTGCGTATGGTTCCTCACGACCTCTAAACACTGGCAAAATTGCTATGAGGTTCGGCTGGATCTTGAAGTTACTTGTAACCCCTTTAACCGGATACGGATAAACGATAGGCGAAGGATCCTCGAAGATCCCCGGCCTGTAATAAGAATCAACACCCCGTGGTGGAGATTCTTCTCCGCTACTACTGCCGCTAGCACTTCCGCCACCATCTTCGTCACCTGGCATTTCAGCGAAAAGCTCTGCTAAACCTGAAAAATCAAGATTAGTAGAAAACTGTCGAAACGCCTTCCTTCTTAACCTTGCACTTTTCTCAACCTCGGGATCGTAAGCTAACGGTGATGTACGTCCCGATCTACGTGTGCGCATGCACTAACCTGCACACTCACAAGAAACAAAACAAACGAACAAAACAAAACAAAACAAGAAAAATAAAATCTTTTTGTATTTTTGTATTTTATTAAAGAAAAATATTAACAAAAACTTAAACGAAAAGCTCACTGAGTCCCCGGCAGCGGCGCCAAAATTTGATCGACGTCGAAGTGCCGGTCAAAAAATAACCTAATTACCTTATACTAGATAGGGTAAATGGGTATCGATCCACGAGGACTATGTGGTTTTAGTTTAAGTTTTGAAGTGATCACTGATCAATAAAGGTTTTGGTTTTAAAATCTGACAACTAAAATACTTTTGATAATAAAAATGCGGATTAAAAATTAAAATAATTATTAAGCTAATAATAAAGCTAGAAAAATAAAATAAAGATGTATACAATTAAAAGAAAAATGCAATCCCTTCCAGCTCCTAATATTTATGGTTGATCACACTTATGGATTATTGAAACTTTTTAGAACCGATTACAAAGATTACTTTGACTTAATATGAATGAATTAATGTCGGCATTTATTATGTTTATCAACGACTTGCAATAATAAATCTTATATTAATCCAACCAATAATTATGTTTTAATAATTTATTTAGGTACAACTTATGTTTATTATACGACCATCTTTTTTTTTTTTAACTAAATAAAATAAGTATGAATCGTTAACTAACAATAAATTGTCTCACACAAATAATTAAACATAATATTAAGTCAATAAAAATAATTTATAAATAAATCATAAATCAATGTAGTAAAAATATGATAACCCAAAAGTAATGATCAAACCATAAATAAAGTTACCGGAAGGAATTACAACAAAATTAGCCGGACATCGCGGTGCACTCGACCAACTGCGTATCAATCACCATCTTCTCCATTGCAAAAATGTTTTTTTTTATATCCTAAACAGATCTCCCCACTTAGGCTGCTAAGAATCCAAACTAGTAGCAAGATTCCCACCAAGGATGACTAATAGTCTCCTTTTTTTTTCTTTTTGAATTGCGGCTAAAGAATATAAATATCTCCTTTGTCACTTCAATTCCCAATCTGTCTTTATTCCGCTCTTTTTTTTTCTTGCGCCGAAATCGATAATGCCCCCACTGTATGTGTCAATTCTTTTTTTGTCCCCTTTATAGGACTTGTAGTTGTGTCGGTTTAAGCTTTTGGGCTGGGTCCAAGTGGGCCAAAAGTTTTTTTTTTTTTTTTTAATCTAATTCTTTTGACATATAATAACTTTGGCCCAATAACAATTAACCCAACACCAATAATTGCTCAAACGAAGCCCGGACAAATAAAAGATGACCGAAAATATTGCGACGCGCTCAAATTTTTTTCTTCAATATTTTTTTCTTCATTTATCGGCACTCACAATGTCTTTTCTCCAAAAAATTAATAAAGCGTCCATTTTTATTCCACTTCGCTCGTAACCTACATAATCACAAAACACACTCAAAGTACATATATAACGAAAAATAAATATATAAATATACTAAATTAACATGCTATGAGGTGTATGCAAAATACACCGATTAAAAACCGGGTGAAAGGTAGTTATTGGAACGGTAACTCAGCAGATTTCTATCCCCTTGTTGTCTAGCTTGGTAATTTTCCGGTGAATAATTACCGTAAGCAGCATACACATTTTCCGGATTTCCTTGTGTCGAAGGACAATCGGTGTATGAGTAAGGACCGCCACATGTTTCATAAGGATTAGCAACCGCTTTAACTTGTTGTTGTTGTTGGTTTGAAGCGAGAAGCGTAATACTTTTGCTCATTTCGGCCATCATGCGGGTGAGTTCGGTCATCTCAGGGTTTGCTGAAGTGGAAGAAACATTGACTCTCGGGTTGTTCCTTGAAGAAGCAGAGGAATCCCAGTTCTTGTGATGAGTAGTCATGTTCTCAATTAACTCTCTACACTCCTCGGGTCTCCTTTTCATGAATGTGCCACAGGCGGCTGCATTGATCGTATCACGATCTCGAAAAGTCAAACCGTTGTAGAAAGTATCTATTAAGGTCATAGGGAGCATGTTGTGGTTTGGACATCTATCGATCAAGACATTATATCTCTCCCAAGCGTCAAAAAGAGATTCATCGGGATCTTGCATGAAACCGCTGATCTGATTGCGAAGGCTTGTGACCATGGATGGTGGAAAGTAGCGCAAAAGAAAGCGTTGAGTCATATCATCCCAAGTGTGAATAGAATTCTTCGGGAGACGATCAAACCATTTCTCGGCATGATGCGATAAAGTATGTGGAAAGAGTTGTAGGCGAAGTACATCCATTGTGGCCCCAGGCAACTTCATGCTTTGGGTGATTGTAATGAACTTGTCGAGGTGTTTGTTGGCATCATCATCAGGCAATCCTCTAAATGGGTTTGTTTGTACTTGCTGAATCATGTGGTGCTTCAACGAAAACTCAGGAGCGTTGATTTGCATCGGCGCAATCGGTCCTCCTCGTCCAAACATTGTTGGTTGACAAAGTTCCTCCATGGTCCGAAGATCGGGCTGTGGAAGAGCATTGTTGTTATTATTATTATTGAGGTTCGGTGGAATGTTGTTGTTGACAACACCTGCCATATCTAAATCTTCTTGAGGCTCGGGCTCTTGATAATTAGAAGATCTAGTACGCATACACCTGAAAATTCACAAGAAAACAAAACCAAACACAAAGACAATATATATACACAATAAAAATAAAATCTTTTTGGATTTTTGAAATTTTTAATTTTTATGGTTTTTTATCAATTTTTAATTTTTATGAGTTTTTGGAATTTTTTATGCAAGAAAAGTAACGTTCACAAGTGAACGGATCCCAAAAGCAACGTGTCTCTCACAGAAAACTATTGATCTTAACGAAAAGAGCCGGCAGCGGCGCCATTTGATAACTTGATTTTACTAAGGTTAAAAAGATTCGTTTTAAGTATGTCTAATCGAATTGATCTTAGCTTCTCTATGTGACTCAGTTTTATTTTGGTGGAACAAATATTTTTGGTTGTTTTTAAATTTAAAAATGCAAAGACTTAAAAGTAAATGTCGTTAAAGTAAAGGGCAAGTAATTTAAATCTAAGTCTAATTAAAATAATGGTGCAGGTATTTAAAAGCGTGACAAAAAATAAATTGATTAAATGACTAAAAATAAAAGCGTGACGGAAAATTAAAATTAGGCAAGTATTAAAATGAAAACTTAACAATTAAACAAGACAAAATATGAAAGTTAACCCAGATCGGAATGTATTCCGATCAACTTACCATCGGAATGAACACACCCCAGATCGGAATGATGTTCCGATCGCCAAGTTCAGATCGTAATACCTAGATCGCAATGACCTATCGGAATACCAAGATGTAACCTGTCGGAATGTACCTATCGGAATGTGGCTAAGGAAAATTTGGCAGCACTTCGTCTAAGTAAACCTCAAGAGCCGTAGGGAAGAGCGATCGCAATATGCGATCGCAATCTCCAGATCGGAATGAGGAAATGATACCACTATCGCAATCCCGGATCGGAATGCAAAACCCTTGGACCAATACTGTCACTATCGGAATGAGGAGAAGCAGGCTGTCGCAATGTGGTGTTACTAGCCGTCGCAATCAAAAACCCTTACTTTCCGATGGAACCAACTTCGTAATAAGCACAATTCTAAATAAGCTACTTCTAATAAGCCGTGACCAAAAACTTTAATAAGATGAAATAAAAACGAAACAATAAGCTAAAAAGTTAAAATCTTTCAAACTTGAAAAGACGAAACTTAAATGAAATCAAAACTTAAAAATCAAAACTTTAAAGAAAACTTCCAAAATACTTAAACAAAATACCAAATAAGCACACAAGGTTGTCAATCTCGTGGCTTATTTCGTATGAGGAATTAAAAAGGACGAGACTTTTGGTTAAATAAGCAAATGGATTAAGCAAAACTTGCTTAATCCGAAATGTAAATCGAAACAAAAATGAAAGAGAAGAGTAGAATGAGATTGATAAAAAGACTTGATCAAATGATAAAGAAAGATTAAAGACAAGAATTTAAAGAACACAAATTAAAAACTTACTTGGAATTAAAAGGTAATTAAGGTGCAAAACATGTATTAAAAATGACAAGTAATTAAAGGAGCATGAAATAAAAGTGGAAGAGCTAATTTGTCAAGTTAGCCAACAAGAGTGAAAAATGACTAATCTAATCTATTTATAGGGGAGGATTAAGGAAGCTTCCTCCCCTCCTTCCTTTCTTGTTAATTGCAAGATTAAGTCCCTTTCTTCTTAATTCTTCATTAATTGCGTACTTAGTCCTTTTCTTCTAATCTTCTTTAATCTTGGACTTTAGGGACTTTTGGCTTCGGGATTTCTTTTGAACTCGTCTTTAATTTCTTCAACAAAATAGACTTCAATTCTTCGGCTTTTGATAAACTTCCGTCTTTTGACTTTTTCTTCGATAAATCTTCAGAATTGGTCGTGGACTTCCGTTCTTTTTGCACTCTTGACTTCTTGACTTCGTCTTTCATTCTTTTCTTCAATAAAAGTCCGTAAATGCCCGTGAATGTCCGTGTTTTCTCCACTTTTCACCTTTTCATCCTAAATCACAACAAAAACACAAACCACGCATAATTCCGACATAAAAGACATAAAATACACGTTTTGGTCCGGTTATTATTGTAATTAAGTGGTAGAAAAGATGGGTGTTTACACACCTATCAAGCTTCCTTGATCCTAGAGATTAATTCAGGTTACACTCTAAGATTAGCCCAGTAACCGTGCTACCCACATACCATGATTTCAATGTCTAGTCGCTCAAAGTCTCTTATAATCTCTTCCTATATCCTGATGTCGTTGATCATACCCGACTTCCTACAAAGAGCATCTGCCACTACATTCGCCATGTCGGGATGATACTGCAGATTAATGTCATCATCCCTTCAACAGCTCTAACCATCTTCTCTGTCTCATGTTCAGTTCATGTTGAGTGAAGATGTACTTCAGGCTCTTGTGATCTGTGAAGATATCACATGATTCTCCATACAAGTAGTGCCTCCATATCTTCAATGCAAACACGACTGTTGTAATTTCCAATTCATGCGTAGGGTAGTTCTCCTTATAAGGCTTAAGCTATCGTAATGTGTAAGCAATCACTTTCCCATGTTACATGAGAACACATCCAAGTCCCTTCCCTGAAGCATCACTATAGATTTGAAATCCACCTGTACCAGATAGGAGAGTAAGAATCGGTGCAGATACCAGCCTCTACTTTAGGTCTTCAAAGCTCTTCTCTCATTCTTCAGTCCAGACGAATTTCCCCCCTTTCCGCATCAGTTTGGTCAATGGCAGTGCTAAACGGGAAAAGTTCTCTACGAACCTACGGTAGTAACCAGCTAAGCCTAAGAAACTGCGAACTTTAGTCGCTGATGTCGGTCTTGGCCACTTGGTAATATCCTCAACCTTTGCTAAGTCCATGGTTATTCCTTCTGCCGATACAATGTGGCCTAGGAACACCACCTCGTTTAACTAGAATTCACATTTGGTGAATTTAGCACACAGCTGCTTCTGGCGAAGCATCTGTAGTACAGTACAAAGATGGTCTTCGTGTTCCTCCTTTGACTTTGAGAAAATCAAAATGTCGTCAATGAAGACAATGACGAACTTGTCCAGGAACTCATGGAAGATACGGTTCATCAGATCCATGAAAACAGCTGGAGCATTGGTAAGGCCAAATGGCATGACCACAAATTTGTAGTGCCCATAACATGTACGGAAAGCAGTCTTGGCGATGTCCTGATCTTTAACCTGTAACTGATGATAGCCCAACCTAAGATCAATCTTGGAGAAATGTTTGGCCCCTTTGATTTAGTCAAATAAGTCGTCAATGCGTGGCAACGAATATCTATTCCTGATGGTGATCTTGTTAAGCTCACGATAATCTATGCAGTGACGCATACTGTCGTCCTTGTTCTTTACGAATAGAACATGTGTGACCCATAGAGAAGCACTAGGCCGAATGAAACCGCGTTCCAACAGTTCATGCAGTTGTTCCTTTAACTCCTTCAGCTCTATGGGAGCCATGCGATAAGAATCCTTAGAAATAGGCTTAGCTCCTGGGACGAGCTCAATATTAAACTCTGTTGTCCCTAATATGTGATGATTCTAGCACGAATTTAAAGAAGAAAGGTAGAAATAAGATGAATTTTAGAGAGAGAAACTAGAGAGAGAAAAGAGAGAGAAGTGTGTGAATTTGTGAACTATTAGATTAAGAGAAAATGAATCACCAACCCTCCTAACATGCTAGGAGGGTAGTATATATAGTCCACCCACATGCGGGCTTCTTAATGGACTATATGGTTTGGGCCGGGCTTTCCTTTTGGGCTTTAGTTACTTATTAATGAACTTTAGCCTAAAGTTAAGCCCGTATAACACGACTAATATACTACCTATTACAACGTTCTATAATACGATACATAATAAACATATGACCGAGCATTCTTGTTTGGCTCAATATTTTGAGGCTAACAATCTCCCCCAATGAGAGGTCATAAACCTTGGTCATTTAGGAAATTTGTAGAGATTACTAATCTCCCCATAAATGAGTCTTGAACGTGTAATAGTAGTCTTGTTCCTTCATGCTATGATCTTTGAGCCTTTGTCGTTGTCTTTCGACTTTGTCTTTAAGCTTGAGATCTTCAAATCATCCTTGACTTGTCTTTGCCATCTTGCGATCTTTTGTCTTCATCCACATACTCACACTATTAATTGTTGAATATGTCTTTAGGCATGAGTATGTGGTTTCTGAATCATTGACATTGCTGTGTACACCGTGACGCCACCTTCTCGAGACAAAACATAGACACGGACTGAATGGCTTTGACATTCGTCCTAAATCGGTAGCGTTTTACCTCCGGTCGGTGAAGACCGTTATACGATATTAAATATCGTACCTATGATCAGGTAGATTCAATTAAGAATCTCCTTGACAGGGTTTCGCGGCTGTACTAGCCGTTCTCTTTACTCGACCGTCTCAAAGCAAGACTGCGAACATAAAGAGTGAATCAATTGGATAGATATCCGCTTGATTAAGGTCGTCAATTCAAATTCCTGGAACAAGTGTGATTCTTAAAGAATCTTACCATTGTTGCTTTCCAGTTGACACAAGTTTGATTCATAAGAATCTCACAAGTCACCTACCGTAGCGCTGTTTGATGTTGACGCTAGAAGGATTTCCATTCGTCACTGTGAATATTAATGAATATCACTCTGAATGTTCTGGCAAGATCATAAAGATATTGCGTAGAAACCTGAAACGAGTTTGAATCAATTCAGAATCAAACCACTGTTGCTTTTCAGTTTTGCACATGTTCAATTCATAAAGAATCTTGCATATGACCTACCGCAGTGCTGTTTGATGTTAACACTGGAAGGATTTCCACTCATCATTGCGAATACTAAGTAGTATCACTCTGAGTGTTCTAGCAATATCACAAGGATATAGCGTAGGACTCTCTTGATCTTCATCCGTGTGTCCTAACGAGATTTGATTGATCTCTTGGCTCTAGACTCGATTTGTGCACTTTTAGTGGTCGGAGGCTGGAGCAGATGCCACCTATTCAATATCAACTATCTCGGAGTGAGAAAGTCAATAGAAGTCGTGTTGATCTCCGTGACAATAAAACAAACTTCTTTTGAGAGAAGCCTGAGTAGCTAGGAAAGGGTTGTGCTTCACATCACTGGGTCCATGATGAGTTTGTCTTCATGATGAGTTGACCCGGTTTCTGCCTAAGTTGTATGGAGGGCTTCTTTCTTTACACCCTTTATCCTTACATTTCTTTTTCATTCTTCAACCCCTTCAATGCTTACCAAGACATCATTAATAGCACCTTGTTGTGATTGTTCCAGTGCTATCATCAGTACTTAGTCGGCATTCAGCTACGTTCACATTCTACTCCATCTTTCCTAAGGACTTCTAATAATCTATTGGATTGTCCCTGGGAAGATCCCTCCGGTTCTGGTTGGATCATAGGACTTAAACCTAACCACCCTTTTGACACCAATAACGTCGTGAATTAAAGATGTTGTGGGTATTTGATCGTAACCATGAAAACCACTTTAAATTCTAACAAAGTGTTTGAAAAACATTTAACACCTTGCTAGTTTTGTCGTTTTAGAAATGCTCCCCCTTCACATGTGCATCGATAATCGAAAATGTTTCGCACATGTAGGTAAGAGTTAAAGTGATTGAGTCTTATATTAGATCACATTTTAATCACATTTTCTTCCCCTATCTCTAATATATAAAATCTTTTGATATTAGAGATACCAAATTTGATTAAAATATATTTTGAAAAAATAGTCTTGAAATCTCTGGGAGAAAGATGTGTTAATCTTTTGCATGAAGTTAAAATGCTCCCCCTCAAAAATTGATCCAATTGAATTGTCATTGTGAGGATATGATCCACATTTCGCTTTTTGAGGATGGGAGTTGTTGAACACACAATTTTTGAAAAATTTTGAATAATCATTGAGAAATTCTTGAAAAAATTGTGTTCAACGCTTTTTGAAAAATCCTATTTCTTTTTGTCGAAGAGGTTTTTCTAAAGCATAAACTTGAGTTCATAGACTTTGAATGTCTTGACGAATCCACTCAAGTGTAAGAAGATTTCTCTTCTTTTGCTGAGGGTAAGAGCACGAAATCGTACACTCCCCCGTGAATATAGAACCGGGTTGCAATCTGAAAGTGATTACAAGCCATTGTGTTGAGCTCAAAACGTTGAATGTTTTGTGACAAGCTCAACCCGTGATAGATTGCTCTACCCGTTGTTTGGAAATATTTGTCCAAAATAGACAATTTCCTTTATTAAAAGAAGAAATGACATGTTTTGAAAAATATTTACAACTTTCATTCGAGCTTTATGTACACACCCGTGTCGTTATTGAGCGACATTTCTAGGCACGTCCATATTATCGATACTGAAAGACATGTCGAGAAGAATATTTTTGGATTTTGAAAGATTTTTAATTTTGTGTTTTGCTTTTATGTGTTTTATATTTTTGTATTTTGCTTTTTCAAAGATATTTACAAGTTGATGTTTGATAGATAAATCAAGCAGGCACCTTTGCCAGAATCTCCAGGTCTGCTGGAGTCAAACATCTCATACCAATTTGCCTAACGAGGTACTCAAACCTATCTTTCGACAGAGCTTTCGTAAACAAGTCGGCTAATTGGTAATCCGTTCCAACAAAGTATAATTCAACGATACCTCTTTCAACTTGTTCCTTTATGAAGTGGTATCTGACATCGATGTGCTTCGTGCGGGAATGCTGTACCATATTGCAAGAGATGGCTATGGCCGACTTTGAGTCACAGTACATAGGTACTTTATCAAAGTGGAAACCATAATCCGTGAGTTGTGTTCTCATCCAAAGAACTTGAGCACAACACGCAGATAGAGACACATACTCCGCTTCGGCTGATGAAAGTGACGTGCAATCCTGCTTCTTGGAAGACCATCCCACAAGCTTATCTTGACCTAGAAATTGTGCACCACCAGAAGTACTTTTTCGTGTATCAAGACACCCTGCATGATCAGAATCTGAATAGGCCGTTAGAAAGAAACCGGTTTCCCTCGGATACCAGAGTCCCAAATGAATGGTATTCTTAAGGTACCGAAAGATCCGTTTAACCTCCTTGAGGTGCTTTTCAGTGGGTCGTGCTTGATATCGTGCACAATAGCATGTAGCATGATGAATATCTGGTCTGCTTGCTGTCAAGTACATGAGGGACCCGATCATGGAACGATATCTCGTTTGATCTATGGGTAATCCCTCCAAGTCAGCATCTAGGGATGTGGTTGATAATGGTGTCCCAACGGGGTCACATGAAGTCATACCATGCTTTTTGATTATCTCTTGACAATACTTAGCTTGGTTTATAAAGATACCATTTGGGGATTGGTGAACTTGAATTCCTAGAAAGAATTTTAGTTCGCCCATCATTGACATTTCAAATTTGCTGTGCATTACTTTTTCAAACCATTTTGAAAGTTTTGGGTTTGTAGACCTGAAAATAATGTCATCAACATAAATTTGCACAAGCAAAATGCCATCCCCATATTTATAAGTGAACAAAGTTAGATCAATGGAACCTTTTGAGAAACCTTTGGATACCAGAAATTTTGAGAGCTCGTCGTACCACGCCCTTGGAGCTTGCTTGAGTCCATATAGTGCCTTGTGGAGGCGATACACCTTGTCAGGATAATGAGGATTGACGAATCCTTCCGGCTGCGTGACATAGACTTCTTCCTTCAAAGGACCGTTAAGAAACGCCGTCTTTACGTCCATTTGATAGACAATGAATCCCTTATGTGCAGCATAAGCAAGAAAAATCCTGACCGCTTCCATTCGAGCTACTGGTGCAAATGATTCGTCGAAATCAATACCCTCTTTCTGTCCATACCCCTTAGCCACTAGCCTAGCTTTGTTCTTGATGATCGTGTTTTCTTCATCCATCTTTTTTTTCCAGATCCAACGAAGATTTAAAGGAGTCACATCGTATGGTCTGTCAACAAGTTCCCAGACTTTAAGTCTTTCAAATTGTTGAAGTTCATCCGTCATCGACTCAATCCAAGCATGATCAGCCATGGCTTCTTTGATGTTTTTCGGTTCAGTCGTACTCACGGCGAGTGCGAACATACAAACATCGCCATCGATGGCTAGTTGTCGTCTTGTACGAACGGGCTGTGAAGGGTTTCCAATTACGTTAACCAAAGGATGATCTCGGGTCCAATGATGTGTTGACGGATGTCGTTGATAGAACGTATGCATATTTGACGGATCAACATGGCGAGTAGAAGACTCTCCAGTTTCGTGTACCGGTGTACCGAAAGGGTTGATAAATTCGTCTTCGTCAGATAATGCATCGTCTGCTTGATGTGTGTTCTCTGGAGCAATGACAGTAGTTGTGGATGTTGTTGGATCGATTGTTAATGTGATATTCTGAGGAGGTAAATCTGCAACAACCCGTGTTGAAGTAGATGAAGTTGTATCCTTTTGTTGACGATGAACGGTATCATCATTCTTATCATGAGTGACAGCGGAAGACTTCGATGCAACTCGTTTCTCCCCCGTGAAATATTCATCATACATTGGTCCATATAACATTTCCAAATCTTCAAGTGTCGTGTCCACTGTCATATCTGCTCTAGGAACATGTTCAGGAACCAGCTTTGAACTTGACGGTTCATTGCTGTGGTCTTGAGTTCTGAGTTCCGTGCGGTTGTGAACGGAAGTCGTGTGTCTTTGTGGATCGGGACTTAAACTGCTTTGTTCAAGTGCCATTTCTTGTAATTCATCGAATCTGATATGAATAGTCTCGACTATCAATTTTGTTCTCTTGTTGTATACTCTGTATCCCTTAGACTGAGTTGCATATCCCACTAAAATGCATGCATCACCTTTCTCTTTCATCTTGTCCAGATTTTCACCATCTCGAATAATGTAACACGTACATCCAAAAACATGAAGGTGTTTGAGTGAAGGTTTGCGATCATTAATTATGTGATATGGTGTCTTTTCGTGTCTTGGGATAACTAAGGAGCGGTTTTGTGTGTAGCATGTGGTTGACACAGCTTCGGCCCAAAAGTATAGTGGAAGTTTTGAAGCGGATAATAATGTTCGAGCAGCCTCAACTAAAGTACGGTTTCGTCTTTCAACAACGCTGTTTTGTTCGGGTGTTCGAGCAATAGATGTTTCATGTTCAATTCCTTCAGCTTCAAAATAGTCTCTCAGTTTTGAATTTAAAAATTCAGTACCTCTGTCAGAACGAACCACTTTAACTTGAGCTTGAAGACCACGTTGTATCACTTTAAGGAAGCTGATGAGAACATCGGGTGTTTCATCCTTGGATCTCAAGAAGTGAGTCCATGTGTACCTTGAGTAGTCATCGAAAATTACCATAACGTACTTCTTCCCATTGATACTTTGAACACGCATGGGACCACACAAATCTATATGAAGAAGATCTAACCGTCCTTTAGAACTAGGTGTAGTCTTTGTCTTGAAACTACTCCGTTTAGCTTTACAAAGCTCACAAGAAGAACAAAGATGATCTTTGATGAATTTCAAGTTAGGAAGGCCTCGCACAATATCTTTCTTGGAAAGCAAGTTGATGGTATCAAAGTTAAGATGAGATAAACGTTGATGCCATAACCAAGCTTGAGTCGTTGAAGCTTTAGCCATGAAACAGATTGGAGTTGAAGATGTGGAGTCTTGTAGTGAAATAGTGTAGAGATCAGTACCCCGTGTTCCGGTAAGTAAGTCATTCCCATCATAATCACGAACAAAACATGTCTTCTTTCTAAAAGCAACCTCCAAATCCGCATCACAGAATTTACCAACCGAAAAAAGATTATGATTGAGCCCTTCGACGTAGTAAACCATTTTGATAGTGATATTCCCCTGAACCAAGTCTCCATATCCTAGGATCGGTGCAAATTGATCATTTCCGAATCGGACCGTACCCAGGAACTCCACGAAGTTAATTAGAAGCTTGAGATTCCCCGTCATGTGCTTCGTGCATCCGGAGTCCATTATGAAGAGAATTACTTCGATCACCTGTAGAAGAATTAGAACACGATGGAGCATTTGCTAAATTGGATTCCATGTTAGTTGTGAATTCCGATTCATTAGTTTCCCTAGTTTCATCACTTAGAGGCACACTAACGCTCGTAGTCACATTTTCTGTCCTACCCTTAGGCATCCATTTATATCCTGGAGGACATTGATTAGCAAACCACCATTTCCAAGGCTTGCTAGCAGATTCATATAATTCCCTAATTTTGCTTCTAGGGTTCTTAGTGGTGGAGTCTGATGCAATACTTTTCTTAGGGGGGGTTGCACCAGAATGGTTCACTTTGCGTTTGGGTTTTCTAGCACTAATAGGCATCACAATTTGCTTCTTAGTTCTAGTTTCTACGCCTTTGACATTATTCGAAACACACATAGCATGATTAGCATTAGCACACTTTCCACATTTCACACAAACAAATTTAACTTTCATAGCATTTAAAGTCGAATCATTCAAATCGTCATTACACGCGATTACAGACGTTTTATTCTTAGAAACATTGAAAATCCTAGGGTGGTCTTCTACTTCCTTCATCTTCCCTTGATTTTTGTTTTGCCAGACCTTTTCATTCATGCGAGTGCTCTTAAGCTGGGGCCGGCTAACACTAGCAGTGGGGACTACTCCTGTAGTAAAAGACACACGTCTATTAGTGTTTCTAGAAGTCTGAGGTGATTGACTTTCTTTGTTTTGTGTGGGTTTAGTGGCCAATCTATACATCCCTGGCTTAACCACATTTGTGTTCTTAATGCTTTGTGATCGAATATGTGTTTTGGGAGTGTTTTGTGGTAACCTATCCTTCCCATCCGTCTTGGGGGCAAACGCGGGTTTCGCAAATGCAGAATTAGAGAAAACAGATGGTTTTCCCAAGACAGAGGGTCTAGTCACTTTTTGAGCATTGGGTTGTCTTACAACAGGTTTCTTAACACTAGGTTCCACAATCTTCCCACCCATCTTAGCAATGAGTTTCTGCAACTCTGCTATCGCTCTGTCCCTATCTTGTAACTGAGCTTTCAACCCTTTAATTTCCAAGTTCTGTTCGTTCATTTCTCGAAACGTTTGGGAAAGTTTTTCTTGCAATTTATTATCATGTGGAAAACTACCAACGTCTTTTTGCAAAGCAAGTTCAAGAGAATGACAATGTTTTTGAAGGAAATCAGTTTTGTGTTGAAGTAACTCAAAAGCCTTTTTATCAACATTTTCTTTATGTTTTGAAAGCTCAAGTTCAAGACGCTCACACTCTTTGATTTTATCAAGATATTTGCATGCAACATCAGAATATTCATCGATATCAGCACAAGATTGAAGAGTAACACACAAAATATCTTTGGAGAGACATTCTTCTAAGAGTAGATCATATTCGTTTGAAAATTCTAATTTGTCATTTTGAAGGTCATCAATTTCTTTTTCAAGAGACTCAACATATTTCAAATCATCAAACATTTCAGACTGAATTAAATTTTCAAACTCAAGAACATGTTCTTTTATTATTTTTGTATTTGGTATTAAAAGTTCTTTCACACGCACAGTTATGTCGTGAGAAATCTCGGTTTTCCACTTATCCTTTTGACGTTTCTCCCAATCGCTTTCAACAATTGATTGAACATTATTAACGTGGTGTTTAAGAAAACCAAGTATTTTTCTACTTTTGCTTTTAGAAGCATCTAGAGGCAAATAGTTAATATATTTAAAAACATTAGTTTTCCTCTTAGTGGCAAAAGCTTTTTTCCATTGAATTCTTTTTTGTTTGCATTCTAAAAATAATTCCTCACGAGACTTCTGTTTTTGTGGAGTGAAAAGACCATAAAGACTGTTTTCATAAGCATAGTTATATGGTTTCACAAAATCTTTATTGACCGGTGATCTACTCTCCTCATCCCAAGGGGACGTCTCTTCACTATCAATGTTAGCTACAGGGCAGTCATTATCAGTCCTTTCGGACTCATCAAGATATAAGTGAGGGTTCGCAGCTTGAGCTTGTTCGAGGTACTTGGGGGTGGCAAAGCTAGGTTGACCCTTGAAAAACGACCGAGGTGCTATCATTCTTACGGTTTGAATAGAGTCATGTGTATTATAAACAACTTTTTTCAAAAAATCGACTTGTTCTTCGAGATCCTTTACTTTTTCAGTATCTTTGCTTTGTCTATTTTTGAAATCTTGTTTTAATGTTTCAACCTCTTGTTTCTTCTCGTCAAGAATTTTAGCAGAATCGGTGGTGTTCATAGAAAGCCTCTGTTCAAGTTCATTAACTTTTGTTGTGGCAAGGTACGTTTTTTGACGTTCATCACTTAATAAAACATTAAATTGACGTTTTTCTTTAGTTAACAAAGCAAGAGCTTCATTGTATTTATTTTCAAAATCGTCCTTTTTAACGTTGATGACACGACTTTTGTACCCCTCAAGCTCGTTGGTCTTTTGAAGAAGCTCAGCCCTGTAACTATCAATAGTCTAACTAGATTTTATAAGAGCGGCTTTGCATTCTTCAAAGTTTTGAGTGAGCGCTGCGTTTGCCTTCTTTAATTGCTTTTGATTCTTTCTATTTTCATTGACATCTTTTTGTAAACTAGCAATTAAATTAGCAAGCGCGACACGCTCCTCGTCATCATACTCATTTGCATGTTGATCATCCTCAAACTCATTATTGCACATGTCTGATGAATCGGGTGTGGTATTGCTATCAACTGTTTCCATCATACACGTGTCAGTAATTGTTGTTGGTAGATCACTATGCTCATGTGTATCACCAAACACATTATATTCAGCATCATCTTGTACCTTATCAATTAGCTCGGTATCAAAGATAGGACCATTGTCATCTTCAGTGACGTTAAGGACCTCATGAATCTTTGCCATGTATGAATAATGTGCCTCGAGTTCTTGGTCGGAGAGTTCATCATCTGTGTCGTCAAGCATTTCTCCTTCCTCACCTGATAACTTGATTCCAGCTTCCATTTTCTTGCACAACAGCATCTTTTCCTTATGATAACCATAATCTTTAACCCTCTTTGGCTGCCTGCATTCCTTAGCCAAATGCCCAAAACCTCTACAGTTAAAACACTAAATCCCACTTTGTTGCACAACTTGAGTACCAACAGTTTCCCTATTTCTAACAACAGTAGCCACCCTCTGATTATCATACTTAGGTTGTCGATCATACTTTGGAGGACTCTCAACACGTCTTCGTGTGTCATACCTTGGAGGACTCTGTGCATGGGTGTTCCTCGAGTTTGAAGATGTTCGAAGGTTGTTGTTGGTGGGTTTGTAGATTTTCTTATATTGCTTCATAACGAAAGCCATTTGTTGCTTGAATTCCCTATCCCTTTGAGCTACTTCTTCATCACTGTCTTCTTCGGATGATTGCTCAGGTATGGGTGATGGTGCTCTTGCAACTTCTTTGCCTCGGGATCGTGTTGGAGCATGTGACTTAGAGACAATGGATGATCGTGGTGATGATGATTGAGTAGATTAGGTCTTTGAAGTACGGGAGTGATAATCTGGGTAATGTTGAGTGGTAGACACCAAAGCAAGTGGATTGGAAATCTTTGCAACTCGTTCAGCTCGAAGTTCATTTGCCTCATTTTGAAATTGTTTCAAGATGTCAAAGAGCTTGTGATATGAAACTTCGTCTAACTTTTGTTGTTGTTTCACCAAGGTGACAAACCGTGTCCACTCTGGTTGAAGTTGCTGTAGAAATTGGACATTGACTTGCATGGTGGAAACTTGCAAGTTGTTTCGGGTCATATCATTCATCATCTTGTAGAATCGGGAGTAATAAGAATCAATTGATTCCCCATCCTTTGATGTAAACTTGCCAAAGTTCCAAAACATCTTAGTTTTCACATCTTGTTTGTTAAGTGATTCACCTTGTTGCAATCTTTCAATGGCCGTCCACATTTCTTGAGCAGTAGGACATGCGTCAACCGTAGAGTAAATTTCATCTCCAATGCCACTGAGAATTAAGTATATTGCTTCCTTCTCTGCATCAAACCACGCACGGTTCTCTGGTGTGAGGTCGGTCCTCTTTTCATCACGTTCATATGCGGGTTGTGCGTCACTTGTGTCTGTGGCTGGTACTGCAGGAACTTGAATCCTTGAGAGTTTATAGGGTCCTTCCAAAATACATTGCCTTAAAGCATCACCGTTAGGTTTTGTGTCAAGGTAACGTATAAAACGGGATTGCCATTGATCATATCAACCCGACACAAGCATTGGTGGTCTTTCTTTGTTACCTGCCACCATTATGTTGTTATTCGTCACACGATATTCAGCGGTAGAATCCATCTCAATAATCTCAATATTCTCTGAATGATGAATCGAATGTGGATCTTAAGTAGTTGTGTTGTGATTGTTTGGTTGTTGAAATTCCGAAAATTGCGATTTTTTCTCAGCCCGACAATAAATTCCTCAGTCCGACAAAACGGTAGACCTAAAAAATTGGAAGCACCAAATTTTGAAATCGAGCTAGAAATATCCTAAAACTAGTATGGAAAAAATTTGATTTTACTTGACCTAAAAATTTTAACTCTTTTTTTTTTTTTAATCTTCGTGTAACCTACGTTCCGAGACTAGTCTAGATAGTGGCTAAATCTAAAAAATACTCAAACAAAATTTAGATGTCCATCGCAGTGAGACCCATCGCACTCAGATCGCACTATGATCGTACTCCTTGATCGCAGTTGGATCGTACTCTGATCGTGGTCTGATTGTACTCCTCGATCGCAGTTGGATCGTACTTTGATCGTAGTTAGATCGTACTTACCTATCGTACTCCAGATCGCACTTGGCAATCGTGCTCCTTGATCGAAGCTTGGATCGTAGTGAGATCGTAGTCACAGATCGTAACATGGATCGTACTAGTGATCGCAGTTAGATCGTAGTCTTAGATCGTGACTATGGATCGCAAGTAGAAACCCCCAGGGTTTATGCAACCACAAAATCAGATCGTACTCCTAAAATTAAGCCGAGACTTAGAACAACAAAAAAGTATGGATTTTTACCTTGGATTTCGTGTTTCAATCCAAACCAAAGTAACCAAAATCTTACCACACGTATGAAAGATGTAGAGATTAAAGGAGAAAGATTTAGAGTACGAAAAACATTAGAAAACACTTGAATCCGAGTAGATTTTATGGTAAAATCACACGAATTAAGTAGTAAATCAACAACGAATCACAAAAACTACCCCATGGCGATTGATACCAATTGTTGTCCCTAATATGTGATGATTCTAGCACGAATTTAAAGAAGAAAGGTAGAAATAAGATGAATTTTAGAGAGAGAAACTAGAGAGAGAAAATAGAGAGAAGTGTGTGAATTTGTGAACTATTAGATTAAGAGAAAATGAATCACCAACCCTCCTAACATGCTAGGAGGGTAGTATATATAGTCCACCCACATGCGGGCTTCTTAATGGACTATATGGTTTGGGCCGGGCTTTCCTTTTGGGCTTTAGTTACTTATTAATGAACTTTAGCCTAAAGTTAAGCCCGTATAACACGACTAATATACTACCTATTACAACGTTCTATAATACGATACATAATAAACATATGACCGAGCATTCTTGTTTGGCTCAATATTTTGAGGCTAACAAACTCCACTTCACGAGCAGGTGGCATGCCCAGAAGTTCTTCTGGAAACACGTCTAGAATTCTGACACGATCGGCTAATTCTGGATAGATGGAGATTCAGCCTCCAAGTCATGAACAGTAGCTATATAACCCTCGCAACCATGTGACAGTAGTGCACGTGCTTATAAGGTTGAAATTATTTGTACAGACCTTCCGGGTACAAAACCGTTGTGAATGTACTCTGATGCATTTACATCACTGAAGATGACCCGATATGAATGGCAGTCAATGGTGGCGTGATGTTTGGATAGATAGTCCATGCCCAGTATCATGTCAAAATCGCACATATCCAATGGAAATGCATCAAGTGGACGAATCTTGTCGTCAAACTCTAGGGGAAGGCTTTTGTACCCAGGGGTTATGCGTACAAAGTCTCTTAAGGGCGTGTAAATGTTTAATACATTCTCTAATGCCATAAGGGATATCCTAACATTCTTGGCATAAGTAGTAGAAATAACCGAATGAGTAGCACCCGTGTCAAATAAAACTCATGCAGCTTGACCATACATATACAAGATTCCAGTGATGGTACCTATAGACTTGTTGGCCTAATCACGCGAATTCGTGTACACCCGCCCAGTAGGAGGAGGTGGCTTGGAGTCGGCATGTCCAGATGTTCCCTCTATCTCACCCTTGCGGCAGTCCTTCATGCACCAGTAAGGCCACACTTGAAGCAAGCATTGCTGTCGCGACGACATGGCTGGGTGCTTACGGTTACAGGTAGTGCAGAGAGGGTGAGTATACCCTCCAAGAGGTGACCTTGCTGGCTGGGAGCCTGTTTAGAAAAGTACACATGAGACATGGTGTATGGGTACAAATAGGACAATGCAGAAAATCGACGACATAATACCAGTGATAGCTGTACGGTTAGGCTGTGAACCTCTGAGAACCTGCTCCCTTCCGTTACCATGATTCCTGGTAGAAGATGTTGAAGTGTCAGAACTAGGAATTATAAACATGTAACATAAGGGAAAATGAGTAAGTTTAGGGACTTGCTGCTGTTAGAGTTGCCAGCATTATTACGGTAATTATCATTACCGCCACGCCTATCCGTAGCAGAACGGTCTTGGGTCTGACCGTTACCCTTGTGCTAAGTAGGTTGGTTCTGAGTAGCCGGTTGAGACCGGTCCCTAGTCTTCTGCCTAAAAGATTCAGTTTATAGAGAAAGATAAATATTTGGATAGTACTGAATGAATTTAAATGATCACCACTGAGTGACGAACATAAACCTCTTCTCGGGTCTCTCTGCCTCACCGAATTCATCTGTAACACCCCACTTGGATAAGTGGACAGTTACGTGTATTTATGGCGTGTCATCAAAGCATAAGGTAAATGTCCTAAAACATTAACTCACCATAACGGAAATACCAGAATCAAACATCGGTAATCCAACATAAGCTCAAAACATGAAAAGTAAAATAGTGAAAAAGAAAGGACTGAACAATGTCCAACAGGCAATATAAAAATGAAGTGCATAAAGTAAAGAGGTCTGAATTGCTTCCATCCAATGCACATGCTCTCCGAATCTTAAGAGTGTCATGGTGTACCTGCCGTTAGAACATGGAAGAACTACGGCTGAGTATAACGCTCAGTGAACGGATATAATGCATGATAGGAATATACTAAACTGGAAATAAATAATAATTACTGAAGCTGAAAGACCGATATGCGGAGCGTGATGAAAACTGGAGAAAATATGATAAGTCTGATTATAAATAATAAAACTGAACTGTTATATGTTAAATCTAAAAACATGCATTTACTGTATTTTAATTGCCAAGAGCTTATATATGTCATGTGCTGAAACAACTGTTGCATGAATAACTGGAAGGGTGACCTCGTCATGCTGTAGAGGGGTGACCTCTAATTACTGTGCTGGGTGGAGGGATCAGCTCCAATGTGAAGGATGTAGAGAACACACCACATTCACCTGATAACTATAAACTAATAGCCTAGGATGCATCCATACGCCCCACTAATAATACTGATAAAATGGCCAAGCTGAGCTGAGTGGAACGCTGCGAAATATCATTCTCCCGTATGTGAGTCATGACACCGGTGCCTCAAGTGTCATGGTTACGGTACCTCCGTAACCCTAGTACTACTGACTGGTCATGCTTGTATATAAGGCTCAGGCAATATCTTAGTTATTAAAACAATTTCAGATAATTTATAACATGTACTGGGGAAAACATTTGGCTGTAGACGGGAAATCCTAATCATGCATAAAAAGGAAGTCCTTACTGAAAGGGCGAAAAATCCGTACCTCTTGTCCAGTAACTGACTGAAAGAAGACTGAACGAACACTACTCGGGCTTCACGGAAGCTACAATAATAATAGAGGCGAATAAGTTATCTGATCTTTATTTAATTTACTGATCTTATCGGCTTTTCATTTATTTATTTATTTCTGAACTTCTTTACGTATGTTAACTGATAAATCTGATCTTTCTTATAATTCTTTTCAGTGTATTATCGATCTACTATTTATTATGGTACAAACATATTCTGACGTGGTATTAATACTATAATCGGTAACCCTGCTAAAAATAGAAAGTTTCCTAAATTAGAAAGTTTTCAAAATCGTTTATAATTTCTATAATAAAATTATACCCTTTTAAATATTATAAAACTATTTTAATTTAACTATAATCGGTAACCCTGCTAAAAATAAAAAGTTTCCTAAATTAGAAAGTTTTCAAAATCGTTTATAATTTCTATAATAAAATTATACCCTTTTAAATATTATAAAGCTATTTTAATTTAACTCATTTAAATATACAATTAAAACATTTATAAAAGTAAGTAATAAAAGGTATAATTTAAAATCTCCATTTTTAATGTTTAAACTATATCCCGAGCCTACCGAGATACCCCTTCTCGGTCACACTAAAACAATTAAACAATATATATATAATCTGCCTATATGAATTAACAACGACAGAAAAACTGTCACTAAAAATTGTGTGACTAAAAGCTGATATTTAAAAACTGTCAATAACCATTATGCGACAGAAATTTGTGTTACTAAACCGTCGCTAACCTTATTTTAAACTTGTTATTTTTCTGTCCAAAACCTTTCCCACTGCCCTTTATTATTCTCCCACTGATCTTGTGTGTTTCCCACTGTTTAGACAGTCCCCAAACACCCCTTACTTTAAAAACAGCCCGGTTAGGTTTGTTTGGTTGTTTTTGGGTCAAACGCCGCCCTTTGCCGCCCTGTGTGGGTCACGGCTGGGCAGGGCTGGGGTCACCTCGACCTTAGGGTCTCGGTTCATATAAACCAACACCCTCGATCATCATAAGCTAAACAAACACACCCCTTTGGGGTTTTTCTGCCCTCGGTCGACCACGGCCAACACCACCACCATTAATTCGCCTTGTAATAACATGTTTTTAACTGTATAACACTCGGACTCAATATTCATTAACCAAAAGAAAATTAAAACCGAGATTAGGGTTAATCCTTACATGTTTTAGGGTTTTAGGAATTGAAAACAAGGCACACAGCGCCCCCTGATTTCCTTGATCAAACCCACGACCTTGTTTCTTGTTTTCTGTTTTGGAACGACGGCAACAGGAGATCCTAAAAAATAGCGATCGGATGTTTGATTTTAGGGTTTCTTTTTGTGGTTATGTGCGTCGACTGAAAAACAAGAAGTGCTCCCCCGTTTTATATTTTGTACAGGTCGGTTGGTCCATTTATTGGGCTTCGGCCCAACTGCCTTCCCTTCCCTAAATCAGCCGCCCAACAGCAGCCCATTACTTTCTTTTTTTTTCTCTTTTTTGTTCGCGCCTCGAATAAACGTGACGCGTAGTCGTGTTTTCAATTTCTTGAAATATTATTTTTATCGTATATATTATACGTAACTAATATACGTAGTACTCCTCATGTTTTATTTCCCGAACGAAACAATCTTTTAGTAAATAAAATAATACATGCGTAATGTTTTTCTGAACTTAATAATTATTTTCTGAATACTTATTATTTGTAATATTTAAATAAAACTGAGAGTGCGTAATTTACTGTTTACGTTTAATTAAAGTCAAAGCTGAGACTACGCATATTTAACATTCGAGGATTTTAAATACGGGTTTTACAATTCTTTCACTCTAAAAAAAATAATTCGTCGCCGAATTAAGGATACGACTATACTGGGTTTTACATTTCTCCCTCTCTTAAAAAAATTAATTCGTCCTCGAATTTAGGGTACTTTAAACCGGTGGCGTTATAAAAGTTGAAAGGACATATATGCTGAAAGAACATGAAGGCTGAAAAGACATATAAGCTGAAGGATCATTCGTCCTTGATTTAAAACATGATGCTGCTGCAAGGTATAAACTTGGCATGACTGAAGTGGCATGTATCGTGACATGGCTGAAGAGGGTATGGAATATAACATGACTGAAAGAACCTAACTGAATTTATTGAAGGAAAAGGATGAGAGGCCCGGATGGACTCCTCCGTTTCGAGTGGCTTCCCGCTCGAACAATTCCTTAAAAGGTTTAAACATAATGAAAATCTTTGTCCTGGTGATGATGATTAGTTTCTGGTTCCATACTTAAGATGGATTTTCTGAATCTGATAGAATGAATAAGCTGTAGCATGTAGGATACATGAAACGGTACGTATAAATATCTTGAAAGATAACATTTATATATCTGAGAAAGCTGTTGAAAATATATAAGGACGAACTACGTGAACAATTTTGAATGTGCTACGTGAGAAATTGTGAACGTGGTTCCTGATTATATGAGGAATGCTGGGCATGGAATATATTGTGCACAATAATACATGAATATTCTGCGAACGTGATGCTAGGACATATCATGAACATATGCTGACTAAGGAAAGAATGCCAAACGATGCGACCTGATACGTGAAACGTCTGCCTGGTTATGGAATAGTTGTGCCATACTTGCTCTGGTTTCTCAAGCTGCCTGTAACCGTATTCGGTAATAAACTGTGAAACGCGTATCGCGAGGTGGAACACGAACCTGAACGTGGAAAATGTTATGAATGCTAACGTGAACTTAAATCATGAGATAGCACACAACATGAACTGAAACAACATCTTACTGTGAAGGAGACGTAAACGTGAAAGTGAAAATAAACGTGGACGTAAGTGAACGTAAACATACACGTGATCGTGAACATGAATTCTGTCTGATATGATGGTTGATGGAATACCTTGAATTTGTACAATTTACTGCTAAATTTTCTGCAGGTCCACTGCTGCGTAATCCTTTCGAATGAAAGAAAACGCGCAGGTTGATTACATGGTTTACGATGCCTTAGATAGTATCATACTTTTCTGAGTTTGTGGTAACTGATAACAATTTTATGGAATTTCGTCTCATTTCTGCTCAGACGTTTCTCAGGATTGAAGTAACTCACTAGCATGACGGTGTTCTATCTTGAACCTGCGGTATGTTAGGCATCGATATATGAACATAGTTGCCTCAATGTGTGATACTGCTTCTATCAAAATTCTGCCTGGGAGTATGGGACATTCTGGTGGAAATCTGGTTGAATAGTTATGGAAGAATTTTTAGTGAGAACTGTCAGCAATTTCTGAGGTAGCAGTCAATTGATTTCTAGAAAGGTTTGTACTTCGTTCACAGGTGTCGGTCAGGACCATCAGGTGATGGCCTTCACCTTTGTAAGATTGTCTGAAATTTCTTTCTGCTCCCAATAGGGTGGCTCAGAAACGCCACTTGTTCATCTAGAACTCATATCTAGAAAGCTGCGTATGAAATTTTCTCCTATCGAAGGTTCTTTACAACTGTGAGAAGATGATTCTCGTGTTCTTCTCTAGAATTTAGCAGATTAGAATGCTATTAGTGAATATACTAACGATTTTGTCTAAGAATTCGTGAAAAAAAAGGTAGTCATAAATTTCATACTATAGCTGAAGCATTTGAGAGTTCAGACGTATAGGTCAAAATTTTAGTGACACTGTAACGTTTTTTAAGCAATCTGAAAAACATCATATTCTTCTCTTACCACTGCTGGAGGCATGGCCGCGAATTGTTTTGGAAATATTTAAGACATCGTAGCAGGTCAGGTAAACCTTCTATACGTGAGATGACATTGATTATGAATGGTGATCTGGTAAAATTTCCGGTGGTCGATACATGATCTCATGTTACCGGGCTTCTTTCTAATAGACAGAAACAATACACTTTCTGGTGGTGTGTTAGGGCGAATAAGGCCTCGTTCCGGTAACTTTTGCAGCAAATGCTGCAACTCTTTAACTTAGCTGAAGCCCTGCAATAAAGAGTTTTGAAAACAGGTTTCGTTCTTGAGACTAACTCGATGTTACATTTTGTCTCGTGGTTAGGAAGGAATTTCTTGAAAACTTTCTGAAATAACATCTGGGAACTCTGGAATAATCTGCTGATCATAAATTTAAAGAACTTCAGAAGTGGATTATAACTGTTGGCTAGACAGTCTTCGTAGCTATGGACTGATAGGTCACGCGCTTGTAAGGCAGAAATAATTTGTACTGATTTTTCGGCAGAAAACATGATCAATATATACTAGGGATTTAGTAAGACGGATCTCGTCGTTAACTGAAAAGAAAACTTTAATAAATATGGATGATACTGTGGAGTCTTTTCTGGCTAGGAGGTAGGTAATACCTGATTTAGATAAAGCTGACATATGAATAGGCGAAGCAAACGTGGCAATTTTTCACTGAATGCGTTCGTTTGTAACCTCTCAGAATGAATACTGCGTGCTTAACCTGAGTAATACTCTAGTGGTGGTGACTGAATTTTTAAATGATCTGATTTATGTGTGGCATAATAGAATGGGTATTCCCCTTTTCTGAAAGGTACCCTGAATTACTGAGGGTCTGGTTTAGAAACATACTGGAGTTATAAGTTCTGACTTGTATTTTGAGAAAAGATTCGTATGACGTGTACCATGACTGGTATCCTGATATGTGTCTTCCGAAATGATACCTGAGACCTATGTCTTGACTACTGTCTTGACATGTGTTTAGTGGATGAATCTGGACAAGGCTGAAATTTTTTGGTAACTACTAGGATTAGCGGACCGGTTAGACTACTGACCTCTGTATTTCTGGTCACGTCCGTTCCAGAGTTCCGAGGTTTACTGACTGATTAATTATAAGCACGGTGGTTGTCATTACTGCTTTGTCTGTCAACTTATGATGGTCATTATCATGACCGTGATTCATGTAACTATTATGCCGAGTGGCCGACTCGGTTTCGGTTCCCACTCTTCTGAATGAAAGGTTAGCTGAGTGAAGTGTGACATCAAGCTGAGAAGGTAAAAGCAAGGTATGGAATGGTGGTGTCTGATGGTTGAAATTTATTCTTGCCGGAAATTTCAAATTTATAGTTTTCGTCCTTGTTCTGTAGAGTCTTCATAGTATAAACAACATCAGCATCTTGAGAAATCTCCAAAGTATCAGCAGCATCAGCATTTGTGAGGTCTTCAAAGTGTTAGCAGCATCAGTATCTGGTAAAATCTTCAACTCACGAGCAACATCAACATCTGGTAGAATATCGACAAGTGGAAACGCCTGAGATGATTGAGGATCGATTAGCAATATTCATGGAGTAAGGTACCTGGAGTACACCTGGACTACTTACATGAAGTACAAAATGAATACTGCACATGGAGCATATCTGAGACATTGTACATGGAGTACACATGAAATATTGTACAAGGAGTATAACTGAGACACTGTACATGGGGTGCATATGGAATATTGTACATGGCACTGGTGGAAATTTTATGGGATGATCGATACTGGTGTCGCTTATCTGACATGATCAAAGAAATAAATTGATTTAAACGGTAGTAAATAGAACTGAAATGAGTAGCATGATAGCCTGGTAATTCCTGCGTGGACTTAAAGCTGGTTGTATTGAGTTTCAAGAATATGATTAAACGGAATTTTAACAATGGCCAACAAGAAGACATGACTTATGAAGATCAAACATGATTATTATGAAAAACCGGATTTTTACTGTAACCATTTCTATATCTTAGCATGAAACATTATCACCTTGCTGAAAACATAATCCTCATAAGGAGACATGAACTTAGTCAACATGAAAATGACATTCACGAGAGAGTATAAACTTGACTGGTACAAATAACATAAAAGAATAATCAACTGAGGTTTAACATCAAATGATGTGGATAGTTATGGTTTAATCCACATAATTCGAAGGAGAAAACATTTGACTACGTATGGGCGATTCTGGTTCGATCCATAGTTGTCAAAATTTATGAGAACTGTCATGTATAGAAATTTACAATCTGTGACTAAATATGGTTGGCTGTATTCCAATCCATACTTGTCAAACTTTATAAAATATCATGATATGTGCAAAGGTGAACGTCTATGGTTCAGTTCACACAACAATATTCGACTGAAAGCATGAATATTTGACCTGAATAATGGTGAGCATTTATGGCTGGTCCACCAAGTAATATTTGACTGAAAACATGATTTTGACATGAGTAAGGGTGAATGACTATGGCTCGGTTTACCAATACAAAATCTGAACGGGCAAGGGTGAACACATATGGGTCGGTTCACCAAAACAAAAATAAGCACATGCGACTAAATATGGCCATTCCTGTACCAACCTTTTTATTTAGTCAAAATCTTTAAGAAAACTGACTGATAAGTGAAGAAAACTGACTGAATAATCCATGATAACATGAAAGATAACAACGCCAAAATCTGGGAAGTTCCTGGTGACTACCCACTAGTCACATGTCAAGTTTTAGAGCCTACATGTCGAACCAGGCTCTGATACCATAATTGTAACACCCCACTTGGATAAGTGGATAGTTACGTGTATTTATGGTGTGTCATCAAAGCATAAGGTAAATGTCCTAAAACATTAACTGATCATAACGAAAATACTGGAATCAAACATCGGTAATCCAACATAAGCTCAAAACATGAAAAGTAAAATACTGAAAGAAAGGACTGAACAATGTCCAACAGGCAATATAAAAATGAAGTGCATAAAGTAAAGAAGTCTGAATTGCTTCCATCTAATGCACATGCTCTCCGAATCTTAAGAGTGTCCTGGTGTACCTGCCGTTAGAACATGGAAGAACTACGACTGAGTATAACGCTCAGTAAACGGATATAATGCATGATAGGAATATACTGAACTTGAAATAAATAATGATTACTGAAGCTGAAAGACCGATATGCGGAGTGTGATGAAAACTGGAGAAAATCTGATAAGTCTGATTATAAATAATAAAAATGAACTGTTATCTGTTAAATCTGAAAACATGCATTTACTGTATTTTAATTGCCAAGAGCTTATATAGGTCATGTGCTGAAATAACTGTTGCATGAATAACTGGAGGGGTGATCTCGTCATGCTATAGAGGGGTGACCTCTAATTACTGTGTTGGGTGGAGGGATCAGCTCCAATGGTGAAGGATGTAGAGCACACACCACATTCACCTGATAACTCTGAACTGATAGCCTAGGATGCATCCATACGCCCCACTAATAATACTGATAAAATGACCAAGCTGAGCTGAGTGGAACGTTGCGGAATATCACTCTCCCGTAGGTGAGTCATGACACCGTTGCCTCAAGTGTCATGGTTACGGTACCTCCGTAACTAGTACTACTGACTGGTCATGCTTGTATATAAGGCTCAGGCAATATATTAGTTATTAAAACAACTTTAGATAATTTATAACATGTAGTGGGGAAAACATTTGGCTGCAGACGTGAAATCCTAATCATGTATAGAAGGGAAGTCCTTACTGAAAGGACGAAATCCGTACCTCTTCTCCAGTAACTGACTGAAGAAAGACTGAACGAACACTACTCGGGCTTCACGGAAGTGATAGGTGTGAAAACACCCATCCTCTTACCACTTAAATCGGGCTAAAACGAGACCAAAACACGTATTTAATATCATTTGTTTGGAATTATGCGTGGTTTTTGTGTTTATTGTGTTTTCAGAGACAACCGGATGAATAATGAAGAAAACATGGGATTACACGGGTTTTATCGAGGAAAAAGACTCAAGACGAAGTCTATTGTCCAAGAGATGCAGAAGATTTGAAGTCATTGTGCCTATTTGAAGATTTATCAAAGAATAGAGCCAAAGATGGAAGATTCATATATGTCGAAGAACTCGAGTCTATAAAACAATAGATTATAAGACGAGTTGGAATAATTCACCGACACTTCTCAAATCCAAGTCGGCAACGTTTATTTAAAAGACGCATGAAGACTTAAGAAGAAAGAAGAAAAAGAAGCCCAAATCAAAGCCCACTCAAAAGCCCATCACCACCATGTACACGCCTATATAAAGGCCCTTACTTCACAAAAATTGACACTTAGTTTTTAGTTTTTAGTTTTTCTCTCTAATTTTAGAGAGAGAAAGTCTAAAACTTTCTCTCACTATTCATCTTTTACTTTTAATCTTTCAAGATTAACTCTTTGTATTGCTTATTTTTATTAATCAAGTTCCATTTTAAGCTTTTATCTCTTAATCTCATTCTACTTTTCTTTGATTTAAGATTGATTTTGGTGTGATTATCATGTGATCCGTGTTGTTCTAATTGATTTCATGCTAAAAAGTTAATCTTTTGATCATTTTATAAGTTTTCATTTGATTAAGCTTTAAGACTTTTGTGCTTATTGGCTTATTTTTATGATTATCTTACTTTTCTTATTAAAAAGTTATTAAAAAGTTTATGTTTTTAGTGTTTGATACAAAAAAGTTGTTTGATTTCGGGTTGATAAGTTGATTCTAGTGCTTATTTGATCCGGTTTAAGCATTGATTTGGGTTAGTATTGTGATAAGCTCCAAAATATAGCTTATCTACTTGCTAACCGAATTCCACAATTCTAGGAAGTGGTTCAAGCCCACTTTCCGATTGTCCCTTTCCAAGCAAGATCCCCTTTCCGATTGACCAATCGGAAGAGGGCTTCTCCTTTTCCGATCTGCACCCTTATTCCGACGGCACACCATACTCCACATTCCGATTGGTTCATTGATTGCCTATTCCGATTACCTGCTAGCTTGTTATTCCGATCAAGGTCTTGTGGTGTATTCCGATTGACTGTCTTAACATTCCGACGGTATCATTTGTCCCCTATTCCGATTGAGTTCTATTATATATTCCGATTTGGTTAAGTTGAACATTCCGATTGGGTCCCTAAGCCCACTTTCCGATTGACCCCTTGTCCCTCTTTTCCGATTGTGTCACTTCTCCCCACCATTCCGACCATCCGATCGGAATACATTCCGATCGGGTCCCCTTTTGGCTTGTTTTTGGTTTCCTTCGATAACACTTTCTTATAGTACCTTCTATTTTTCTGAAATTTTTCCAAGTGTTAGTTTTATTTAAAGAGTTAGTATTTTTCCATCATCACCTTTAAGTTTCCATGCATTCATTTTACTTGTCATTTCTATACTAATCTTTTAACTTCCCTTTTACTCGACGACACTTTAATTACTTGTCATTAGTTTATAATAGATAAACAAACCAACCACTTTTTATCAACCGAGAACAAATCATTCCACTTTAAACTGAGATCAATTCGAGAGGATATCGAGAGAAAATTGAACCCATACAAAAGCCTTGTATCAAATGGCGCCGCTGCCGGCTCTTCTCGTTAAGATCAAAAGTTTTTTGTGAGAACTTGGCTTTTGGGATCCGTTCCCCGTGAACGTTACTTTTTCAAGAAAATTTTCAAAAACAACTAAAAAATATAAAATTTTCAAAAATCCTAAAAAGTAAAAAACAATAAAAACCAAAAATATTTTTGCTTTGTTTTTCTTTGTTCGTTCTTTTGCAGGTGTATGCGCACTCGATCTACGTCTTATCAAGAGCCCGAGCCTCTCGATAACTTAGACATGGCTGGTGTACAAAACAACAATAACATACCACCTCCGAACAACAATAATAACAACAACAACCCGCCTTTCAACAACATGAATAATAACAACAACAATGAGCACCTTCCGGATAATCGCCCAATGATTGAATTGCTGCAAGCTCATGTTGATGGCAACACGGATCCAATTGTTATACCACCAATTGCCGCCAACAATTTCGAGCTCAAGTCAGGCTTTATCCAGATGGTCTCAGCTCAACCGTTCTTGGGACGCACCATTGATGACCCACACGACCATATCAAGAGATTTCTACAACTCACCAACACGGTCAAATTCAATGGAGTTCCACAAGAAGTGATAAGGTTACAACTTTTTCCCTTTTCTTTAGAGGGACAAGCCCGACATTGGCTTGCTAAGGAACCGCCACAGAGTATTCTCTCGTGGACGGATTTGGAAACAAAGTTTATCAACTACTTTTTTCCACCCTCTCGTACTACCGCTTTGCGGAATGAGATTATAAACTTTGAACAAAAGTACGATGAGTCATTCAGTGAATCTTGGGATCGTTTTAAAGATCTTTTAAGAAAATGCCCACAACATGGTTTTACCAAAGTACATCAAATTAATACTTTTTACAATGGTTTAAGCATGAGTGACCAAGATTCACTGAATAGTGCCTCAGGGGGTAACTTATTGGCTAAGACTTCCAATGCTGCTTGGGACATCATTGAGAACAAATCTCGTGTGCAAACCAAGAGTGTTAGGACCAATGTTGCTAGTGCTAGCACTAATGACAGCGACCGGCGATTAGACAAAATCACTACTCTTCTTGAATCGCTTGTCACACATACCGTCAGCAACAACAACAGCAACAACGCCAAAAACGCTCAAGTGAACGCTGTCAGCCAACCTTGTGAGATATGCGGTGGTCCCCACTCTTACACAACTTGTACCGCTACCCAAGATTACCCTGCTGAGAATGTGAATGCGGCATATGGCACCTACCAACAACCTGCTTATCAAGCTAGACCTCAAGGTGACCGTAACTTGCTTAGCTATCGCAACAACAACTATCTTTCACCACCTGGCTTTCCTCCTACCAACCCAAACCAACAACAAAACCTTAACCGCCCTCCTCAACAACAACCTCGACAACCATACATCCCACCTCACAAGCAACAACAACCACCTCAACGTAACAATCAAGTCTCCCAACAACCTGCTTACCAACCACCTGCATACAATGCTCCTCCTAACCAAACCAACACTGCATTACACCAAGAGGTTGCAACCTACATGAGGACCAATGATGTGATTGTGGGAAATCTCCAAGAGGAAGTGCGTAACTTGAAAGCAGACCTGATGAAACAAGGGAATGATCTGAGAGCTGATATGAAACACACTATGGATAGTCAAACGAATGACTTAAGGAACATGATGGCTAGCTTTTTCCAAGGTAATCAACCCTCTTCTTCGGGTACTCTTCCGAGTAACACCGTTGCGAATCCAAGAGGGGAGATGAAAGCAATCACCACTCGAAGTAGCAAAGGTACCAAGGAACCCGAGCTTCCTATACCTCCACCGGTGGTTGTGACTAAGGAGAACGAGTCACCTGCTCCTGTTCCCCATCCTTCTCCTTCCCCAATTTCTCCACCTCCTACTTCTACCCCTCCTCCACCCAAGGATGTGAGTGATCCTATTCTACCAAAGCCTTCCTCTTCTTCCAATATACCTTATCCATCTAGGTTGAGGAAAGAGAAGCTCAAAAGCAAGGACGATATTCAAGTTTCGAACTTCCTTAAAATGTTCAAACAATTGAATTTCAATATCTCCTTCGCTGAGGCTCTCGCTCACATGCCTAAATATGCTAAAATGTTTAAAGATCTTCTGAGCGACAAGGAAAAGCTCCTCGATCTCGCCAACACCCAACTTAATGAGAACTGCTCTGCAGTGCTCTTAAGGAAATTGCCAATCAAGCTTGGTGATCCAGGTCGTTTTCTTATCCCTTGCAATTTCCCGGGAGTAGAGAATTGCATGGCCCTAGCCGATCTAGGTGCCAGTATTAATCTCATGCCTCTAAGTGTTTGGAAGCAATTATCTCTCCCAGAGCTAGTCCCCACTAAAATGACTTTGGAATTGGCCAACCGTACGGTTGCTTATCCAGTGGGGATAGCCGAAGATGTCATTGTAGGAGTCGACAAATTCACCTTCCCTGCCGATTTTGTTGTCGTCGACTACGAGATGGACCCCCGTGTGCCACTCATTGTTGGTCGTCCATTCTTAAGGACCGGTCGCACTCTCATTGATGTTGAAGCCGGTGAGCTTATCATGAGAGTGGGTGACGATAAAGTCGTCTTCAACATGGGAAAGTTGTCTAAACAGCCTTATTCATATGAGAGCGTTAATTGTATTGACGTTCTTGATGAGGCTTGTGAAGAACACTTTAATGATGCTTGCAAAAGTATCCCTACCTCTCTTCCCACTGTTGAGACCGTGTCCTCCATTGATTCATCGTTGTCTCTATTTGGAGATAGTGATTTATTTTGGAACAATCTTGAAGATACCATGGGAGATGCGAATTTAGCTACTAATGATTCTCCTATCGATGGGGATGAAGATATGAATTTCTTTGACAATCTTCTCACCGAAGACAATCTTTCGCCTCCATCTCCCACGGTTATTGCTATCGATGCCACGACTTTGAAAACGCCTCCCGTCGAAAATCCTCCGGATTTAGAACTTAAGGAGTTGCCGCCCCATCTCGAGTATGCGTTCCTTGAAGCAGAGAAGAAGTCACCCGTCATCATAGCTAAGGACTTGCAAGAAGAAGAGAAAACTCGTCTCATCGCTGTGCTTAAAGCTCATAAGAAGGCAATAGCTTGGAAAATTTCCGATATCCGCGGAATTGATCCGAACTTTTGTACTCACAAGATTCTCATGGAAGATGACTTCAAACCCACAATCCAGAGCCAAAGAAGGGTTAATCCTAAAATTCATGACGTCATCAAACAAGAGGTTATCAAACTTCTAGATGCCGGCTTGATCTACCCTATTTCGGATTCGCCGTGGGTAAGTCCCGTCCATTGTGTGCCCAAGAAGGGCGGAATAACCGTTGTTCCCAATGAACACAACGAGTTGATTCCCACTCGTCTCGTTACTGGGTGGAGAGTTTGTATTGATTATCGCAAGCTCAATGATGCCACGAGAAAAGACCACTTTCCTCTTCCCTTCATGGATCAAATGCTCGAGCGTCTAGCTGGTAATGATTATTACTGCTTCTTAGACGGTTTCTCCGGGTATTTTCAAATTCCCATCGATCCCAAGGACCAAGAAAAGACCACATTCACTTGTCCCTATGGAACATTTGCTTACAAACGCATGCCTTTTGGTTTATGTAATGCTCCTGGGACATTCCAAAGGTGTATGATGGCGATCTTCCATGACATGGTGGAAGACACTATGGAAGTATTCATGGATGATTTCTCGGTCTATGGCGATTCATTCTCTGCGTGCCTTGCCAATTTGGAACGTATGCTCAAGCGGTGCGAAGACACTCGCCTAGTTCTGAATTGGGAAAAATGCCATTTTATGGTAAAAGAAGGCATCGTCCTAGGACACAAGATCTCGAAAGCCGGTCTTGAAGTAGACCGTGCTAAAGTCAATGTTATCGCTAAGTTGCCTCCACCTTCAACCGTGAAGGGTGTGAGAAGTTTCTTGGGTCATGCGGGCTTCTATCGTCGATTCATCAAAGATTTTTCTCAAATCGCTCGCCCGATGACCCACCTCTTGGAAAAAGATACTCCTTTTATCTTTTCCAAAGAGTGCCTTGATGCCTTCAACTCGCTTAAGGATAAGCTAACTAAGGCACCCGTCTTGGTTACCCCTAATTGGGAGCTTCCTTTTGAGTTGATGTGCGATGCTAGTGATTTTGCTATTGGAGCGGTTCTGGGACAAAGAGTGAACAAACACTTCCAACCGATCCATTACGCTAGCAAGACAATGACTGGGGCACAATTGCATTACACGACAACAGAAAAAGAGCTTTTAGCTGTTGTTTATGCTTTTGAAAAATTTCGCCCCTATCTTGTCCTTTCCACCACCATCGTATATACCGATCATTCCGCGTTGAAGTACTTGTTGACAAAGCAAGATTCCAAACCAAGACTTCTTCGCTGGGTTTTGCTGCTCCAGGAATTTAAAATCGAAATTCGCGATAAAAAAGGAGCAGAAAACCTAGCCGCGGATCATCTCAGTAGACTTGAGGATCCTTACCAAGGGGATCATCCGAACAAAGAAATCAATGATTCTTTTCCCCTGGAGACCTTAATGTCTATCAACTCAACTGCTGACGAAACCCCGTGGTTCGCAGACATTGCAAACTACTTAGCGGGTGGAATCCTCGTTGACGGGTTAACATCCCAGCAAAAGAAGAAGTTCTTCAAAGACATAAAGACTTACTTCTGGGATGACCCGTATCTTTTCAAACAATGTGCTGACTTGATTATTCGCCGATGTGTTGATGGACCGGCAGCTTTCGAAATCCTTGATGCTTGCCACAAAGGACCCACTGGTGGTCACTTTGGTCCCAACTACACCGCCAAAAAAGTGTTTGATTCAGGATTTTATTGGCCCTCCATTTATCGTGACGCTCACGATATGGTTAAAAAATGTGATGCTTGCCAGAAACAAGGCACGATCACACATAAAGACGAGATGCCTCAGAATTTCATTCAAGAGTGTGAAATCTTTGATGTTTGGGGTATCGACTTTATGGGGCCATTTCCTTCATCTAAAGGAAACAAATACATCCTTGTTGCCGTTGACTACGTCTCAAAGTGGGTTGAAGCCAAAGCTTTACCTACTAATGATGCAAGGGTGGTTTGTAACTTTTTGAAATCGCTGTTCTCTCGATTCGGCGTTCCTCGTGCTATTATCAGTGACCGCGGGACTCATTTTTGCAACGATCAATTTGCAAGAGTCATGGCCAAGTATGGTGTCAATCACCGTCTTTCCACCGCTTATCATCCCCAAACCAATGGGCAAGCCGAGATATCCAACCGTGGATTGAAGCGAATTTTGGAGCGCACTGTGGGAGAGCATCGTGCCGCGTGGGCCGATAAGTTAGATGATGCTCTGTGGGCTTTCCGTACTGCTTACAAGACCCCGATCGGTTGTACACCTTATCGTCTTGTGTACGGGAAAGCATGCCACCTTCCCATCGAGCTGGAGCATAAGGCGCACTGGGCCTTAAAGTGGGCTAACTTCGACATCAACAAAGCCGGTGATCATCGCAAGATTCAACTCAACGAGCTCAATGAACTGAGAAATGAAGCTTATGAGAACTCGCTGATCTACAAAGAGAAGACGAAGATCCTCCATGACGCAAAAATCAAGAACCGAGAGTTCCATATTGGTGATCAAGTCTTACTTTTCAACTCTCGGTTGAAGATCTTCTCTGGCAAGTTGAAGAGCCGCTGGTCTGGTCCATTCACCGTCGCCAACGTCTTTCCGTATGGGACCATTGAGCTTTCTCAGCCAAATGGACCAAATTTCAAGGTGAATGGCCAGCGTCTGAAGCTGTACTTTGGTGAGGACATCTCTCAGGAGATGATTCCATCCCTCACCACGTTCCCCATGAACTAATTTTGGGTCGAGTCAGGCTCGTGACTCGGTCATCAAAAACAAGCGCTCCTCGGGAGGCAGCCCGAGTATCTATCCTTTTACGTTTTAACCTCCTAAGTGTAGGGGGGCCTGCATAGGTGTTTGTATTTGTGTGGTGATGTGATTACAGGGATAAGTGCACTCTTGGAAACTTTGAAGAACCGTGCTCCCATGTTATCCGAAATCCGGTTCTATCTCTCAACTATCGTGATTCAATTTTCTTCATACTCACATTTGAAATTGATCACTTTAGTCGTCTCTTCCTTAGCTTGAGTTAACCAACGTGCACAAGGTCATAAGTGTAGGGGAGACTTTTCCCACATGCTTAAACATTGAGGACAATGTTTATCTTAAGTGTAGGGGGGACTTCTATCGAAGTTTTAAGTGGACTTTTCCATGAAAATGCCTTCATTTAACCAGAAAATCATCTTTTTCAACATTTTTCAAATTTTTAATTAACTTTGGCCACTTAGTCGTAATTCTTAAATTTTTATCGTTGCTTTCATATGTATATATTCCGCAATAAAGTCAAAAATCTTTAATTAGTGGTGTAGCTAGTTTAGAAATCTTTGATATATTAGGCCCGTTGCGTTTATTTTGACTCAACCCGAATAGACTTATCCAAGTTTATTCTAGCTAGTATCCTTAACCATGTAGACCTTAATCGGTTTATTAGGCTAAGTGTCCACGAGTCTCATTACTTGAGATTTTAAATTGTGGAGGACGAGATATGATAGAGTCAATTATAAGTCGGTATTCTTGCACAAGCTCACTTGGTGTAATTATTTGTCTATTCTCCCATCACTTGCTAATAATTTATCTGCAATAAGTAAGGTCTTACGATTTGAAAAGTTACTTAGCTTCTAGCCCAAGATCGTTTAAAAGTTGCTCGCTAATGATAAGAGTTCATAGCCAAGGCATAACTTATGAAGCGGGGCGCGAAGATTGGCGAGTCCGAAAAGGCCCTAACAAGGCATGAGGATTCAATTTTATTGCTGAAGATCCAAAGTGATGTGAAAAGCATTATTCCTAAAGTCAATATGAAGGATCAAGACTCACGACGAAAAGCAATCAACTCCCATAAAGATCATGGAGAAGTCTATCCGAAAAGACCCTAACAAGGTATGAGGATAAATAGATCCAAGTCCGAAAAGGAGGCGGATCGTTGTATCTCAAAATCCCAATTAGAGATTGAAGAAATAATCATGAAGTCGTGGTCAACAAAGTTGGAGAACCCCTCAAAAGTCTCCAAGTGAAGAAACTCTATTATGATGAGAAGACCATTATCTCAAAAACGTCTCTCGAAGATATGAAGTATGAAGTACATGCCAAATATCGGCCCGAGAAAGGTCTCAAATCATGAACCAAGTTATGCCAAGATATGAACTTTTTGATATCCCGAGAAGCAGTTTTAAAAGATTTTGTCCTTTAGCTAACTATTGATCAAATCGTCCTACTTTGCTTTCAGCCCTAATAAACTATCGAAATAAGTCCAAAAATGCATCTTCATGATCATTCTAAGACAAAAATAAAATATAAGAGATACACCTAGGAATAAGGGAGTTTAAGCATTTAATTAAGCCATGTGTGTGAGTGTTTGAATTACTAACTTATAATAACAATGATCTCGTTATTAAGCTTAGTTTGGGGAACGTGAAACTTGAGGGTGATAAATCTTCGCAGCACCGAAGCCCTAATGTAAATCCTCGATCTCTTTCCAAGTTATTACCATATAAGTTATTTTCTATTCTCTTGTTTACATTAAAATTTTAATTTCTTAGTACTTTAAATTTTCGTTTAATAGCATATTAATAAGGCCAAGGTTGATTGATTATGAGGAAAGTGTAAATGTGCTTTGTCACTAAGCATTGCATGAGGGCATGGCAATGGTTAAGTGTAGGGGATTTGATAGGTGTGAAAACACCCATCCTCTTACCACTTAAATCGGGCTAAAACGAGACCAAAACACGTATTTAATATCATTTGTTTGGAATTATGCGTGGTTTTTGTGTTTATTGTGTTTTCAGAGACAACCGGATGAATAATGAAGAAAACATGGGATTACACGGGTTTTATCGAGGAAAAAGACTCAAGACGAAGTCTATTGTCCAAGAGATGCAGAAGATTTGAAGTCATTGTGCCTATTTGAAGATTTATCAAAGAATAGAGCCAAAGATGGAAGATTCATATATGTCGAAGAACTCGAGTCTATAAAACAATAGATTATAAGACGAGTTGGAATAATTCACCGACACTTCTCAAATCCAAGTCGGCAACGTTTATTTAAAAGACGCATGAAGACTTAAGAAGAAAGAAGAAAAAGAAGCCCAAATCAAAGCCCACTCAAAAGCCCATCACCACCATGTACACGCCTATATAAAGGCCCTTACTTCACAAAAATTGACACTTAGTTTTTAGTTTTTAGTTTTTCTCTCTAATTTTAGAGAGAGAAAGTCTAAAACTTTCTCTCACTAGTTCATCTTTTACTTTTAATCTTTCAAGATTAACTCTTTGTATTGCTTATTTTTATTAATCAAGTTCCATTTTAAGCTTTTATCTCTTAATCTCATTCTACTTTTCTTTGATTTAAGATTGATTTTGGTGTGATTATCATGTGATCCGTGTTGTTCTAATTGATTTCATGCTAAAAAGTTAATCTTTTGATCATTTTATAAGTTTTCATTTGATTAAGCTTTAAGACTTTTGTGCTTATTGGCTTATTTTTATGATTATCTTACTTTTCTTATTAAAAAGTTATTAAAAAGTTTATGTTTTTAGTGTTTGATACAAAAAAGTTGTTTGATTTCGGGTTGATAAGTTGATTCTAGTGCTTATTTGATCCGGTTTAAGCATTGATTTGGGTTAGTATTGTGATAAGCTCCAAAATATAGCTTATCTACTTGCTAACCGAATTCCACAATTCTAGGAAGTGGTTCAAGCCCACTTTCCGATTGTCCCTTTCCAAGCAAGATCCCCTTTCCGATTGACCAATCGGAAGAGGGCTTCTCCTTTTCCGATCTGCACCCTTATTCCGACGGCACACCATACTCCACATTCCGATTGGTTCATTGATTGCCTATTCCGATTACCTGCTAGCTTGTTATTCCGATCAAGGTCTTGTGGTGTATTCCGATTGACTGTCTTAACATTCCGACGGTATCATTTGTCCCCTATTCCGATTGAGTTCTATTATATATTCCGATTTGGTTAAGTTGAACATTCCGATTGGGTCCCTAAGCCCACTTTCCGATTGACCCCTTGTCCCTCTTTTCCGATTGTGTCACTTCTCCCCACCATTCCGACCATCCGATCGGAATACATTCCGATCGGGTCCCCTTTTGGCTTGTTTTTGGTTTCCTTCGATAACACTTTCTTATAGTACCTTCTATTTTTCTGAAATTTTTCCAAGTGTTAGTTTTATTTAAAGAGTTAGTATTTTTCCATCATCACCTTTAAGTTTCCATGCATTCATTTTACTTGTCATTTCTATACTAATCTTTTAACTTCCCTTTTACTCGACGACACTTTAATTACTTGTCATTAGTTTATAATAGATAAACAAACCAACCACTTTTTATCAACCGAGAACAAATCATTCCACTTTAAACTGAGATCAATTCGAGAGGATATCGAGAGAAAATTGAACCCATACAAAAGCCTTGTATCAGGAAGCTACAATAATAATAGACGCGAATAAGTTATCTGATCTTTATTTAATTTTTTGATCTTATCAGCTTCTCATTTATTTATTTATTTCTGAACTTCTTTACGTATGTTAACTGATAAATCTGATCTTTCTTATAATTCTTTCCAATGTATAATCGATCTACTATTTATTACGGTACAAACGTATTCTGACGTGGTATTAATACTATAATCGGTAACCCTGCTAAAAATAGAAAGTTTCCTAAATTAGAAAGTTTTCAAAATCGTTTATAGTTTCTATATTAAAATTATACCCTTTAAAATATTATAAAACTAATTTAATTTAACTCATTTAAATATACAATTAAAACATTTATAAAAGTAAGTAATAAAAGGTATAATATAAAATCTCCAATTTTAATGTTTAAACTATATCCCGAGCCTACCGAGATACCCCTTCTCGGTCGCACTAAAACAATTAAACAATATATATAAAATCTGCCTATATGAATTAACGACAGAAAAACTGTCACTAAAAACTGTGTGACTAAAAGCTGATATTCAAAAACTGTCAATAACCATTCTGTGACGGAGATTTGTGTTACTAAACCGTCGCTAACCTTATTTTAAACTTGTTATTTTTCTGTCCAAAACCTTTCCCAATGCCCTTTATTATTCTCCCACTGATCTTGTGTGTTTCCCACTGTTTAGACAGTCCCCAAACACCCCTTACTTTAAAAATAGCCCGGTTGGGCTTGTTTGGTTGTTTTTGGGTCAAACGCCGCCCTTTGCCGCCCATGTGTGGGTCACGGCTGGGCAGGGCTGGGGTCACCGAGACCTTCAGAGTCTCGGTTCATATAAACCAACACATCCCTTTAGGGTTTTTCTGCCATCAGTCGACCACAACCAACACCACCACCGTTAATTCGCCTTGTAATAACATGTTTCTAACTGTATAACACTCGGACTCAAGATTCATTAACCAAAAGAATATTAAAAACGAGATTAGGGTTAATCCTTACATGTTTTAGGGTTTTGGGAATTGAAAACAAGGCACACAACGACCCTCTGATTTCCTTGATCAAACCCACGACCTTGTTTCTTGTTTTCTGTTTTGGAACGACGGCAGCAAGAGATCCCAAAAAATAACGATCAGATGTTTGATTTTAGGGTTTCTGTTTGTGGTTATGTATGTCGACTGAAAAACAAGAAGTGCTCCCCCGTTTTATATTTTGTACAGGTTGGTTGGTCCATTTATTGGGCTTCGACCCAACTGCCTTCCCTTCCCTAAATCAGCCGCCCAACAACAGCCCATTACTTTCTTTTTTTTCTTTTTTTTGTTCGCGCCTCGAATAAACGTGACGCGTAGTCGTGTTTCCAATTTCCTGAAATATTATTGTTTATCGTATATATTATACGTAACTAATATACGTAGTACTCCTCGTGTTTTATTTCCCGAATGAAACAATATTTTAGTAAATAAAATAATACATGCGTAATGTTTTTCTGAACTTAATAATTATTTTCTGAATACTTATTATTTGTAATATTTAAATAAAACCGAGAGTGCGTAATTTACTGTTTACGTTTAATTAAAGTCAAAGCTGAGACTACACGTATTTAGCATTCGAGGATTTTAAATACGGGTTTTACATCATCTCTCTCCTGCAGCATCTCCAGCTTACGTGCTGCATCGGCTACTTGTGCCACCGTGTTGAAGGTAGCACACACCAAGTTATTGGCAACCGATGTACGAGGATTCCTACGAAAGTGGCATGCTTGCTCTTCGGCAGTACCTGCTGCTACGGCAAGAAAACCAGCCAAACGAAGAAAGCGCTGCATGAACTCGTTGCTGTTCTCCCCAGCTCTCTGCCTGATCCCGTGGTACTCCCTCTTCAGCTTATCTTGCTCGGCGTTGGGGAAGAATTGTCCCATCACCAACTCCCTGAATTGAGCCCAAGTCAAGCCAGCCAACCCATTGTCACATCCCTCAGACTGCTTCACTGACTTCCACAATCCAAGCACCTCGCCTTCAAACTTGTAACAGGCCAATCTTGCCTTGAAGACAGGGTCGCAGCCCATTGCATCAAATATCTTCTCAATATGAGCTAGCAAGCTCTCAGCCTCATTGGGGCTGTCAGTCTTCTCGAAGGATCGAGGACGTTGCTTGTTGAATCGCTCCAGCCATGTGATCAGTGTTGTTGGAGGAGGAGGAGGAGGATTAGGATGCTGGTGCTGATGCTGGTGCTGGTGCTGATTGTTGGCAGCTTGCACTTCTGCCCTGATTTCGTTCCTCAACTGAGGAAGCATGGCCTGCATCATAGCTTAAACTGCTGCATTGAGTTGTTCCTACTCGCGTGTGAGAACCATATGACAATATAAAGCATAATGCACGATTAAACTGATAATACATAATATATATACATGAAAAATAAAAAAATATTATGCCAATAAATCATGAGAAAAATTTTATGCATGAAAACTGTGTATGTATGCATGATGATGAAATTGCATGTGTTTGGGTGAACGCCTTTGGGTCGGTTCACCTAAACAAAATGACATGACGAAGATGAATGCCGATGGGTCGGTTCATTAAAACAACACGATAGATAAAAAAAATGCGACTAAATACGGCCAGTCCTGTACCAACCATTACTTAGTCAAAATTCGTACGGCAATGACATATGATATAAATGCATGAAGACAAACTGTCAGTTCTAGGAAGACCATAGTGACTACCCACTAATCGTAGGTCATGTTTTGAGAGCCTACAGGTCGAAGCCTTGGCTCTGATACCATAATTGTAACACCCCATTTTGGTAAATGGAATGTCACGCGTGATTATGGCGTGTCATCAAAGCATACAAGGTAAATGTCTTAAAACATTAAATGACCATGAATGGAAATACCGGAAACAAACATCGGTAGTCCAAGTATAAGCTCATCACACACAAACATAAGTACTGAAATGGAAAAGGACTAAACAATGTCCAAAGAAATAAGTAGCAAAATGTATGATGCAATGCATAAAGTAGAGAATGCTAGATAGCTTCCAATCCATATGCACGTACGCTTAAAGTCTACGAGCGCCTGATGAGACTGCTTTTATACATAGTCTCATCGTCCAAATAGGGCTTAAAATGCATTAAATATCATCAAAATACCCAAATATATGCTTGTGTTTGTTGCTTGTGTATTTTAGGTACGGATATTGAGAAAATGACAAAAGATCACAAGAATCAAGTAAAAACGAACACGGGAAACGAAGCCGCACGATGAACCAAGCCCTAATGAAGAATTTTCCAAAGAAAACCCTTGAAGATTTGAAGAATTATGAAGATTGGTCCTCCAAGTTTGAAGAATTGACACTTTATACCCTTGTATCTTCATAATTACAAGTTTGGTCCCTAAAGTTTGTCAAAATTACAAAAAGGACCCTTAACTTTGAAGAATTGGCAAATTTAGTCCCTCAACAAAACTAAATTGTCAATATTGGTCCTCCAAGAAGTCAACAAACAAGTCAAAGCCTTGAAATATGAAGACATGTCAAAAACAGTCCTTGAAGAATGAAGAAATTGCATGTTTAGTCCTTGTTTGAAGTTTGGAAACCTTTAGTGCCAAAAATGACAAGCTCTCCAAAGTTGTCAAGTGCAAAATGGGCATTGATAGCCATTTATTACAAAATGAAGAAAAGAGAGAAGCTTGGGGGGCAATTCTGCCAGACAGCCATACTTATTCCCCCAACCAGTGCTTGACACCTCACCCACTCACACCCATCACCCAATCAGAATCACCCCTTCCTCCACGTCTGCATTCCACCACCCCCGTTTTATTTAATTAAACTTATTTTAATCTTCCCTCCCAAACACTAATTCAAATAACCCCCAATTTGGATTAAACTGGTTCTAATCATCCACTTAAACCCTAATTTTTTCCAGTAAGAACATCAATTAAAACAAAGGGTTTTTGGGTAATTCGCACCAGATCATTGATTAAACATCACTTAAACCCAATACCACCCTTAAACCCCCATCACCATCACCCCACATGCTTGTGCCACCCTCCCCTGCCCCACTATTCACTCCCAAACAAAAATTTGACAGCAGGATCAACAACCCACAACAATTTCGTGTTCCCAAAGGCTAAATGGACGATCAAGATCCTCTTTTCATCACTGGCATCTTCACAAACTGCCAAGATCATCACATGGGCTCTTGATAAATTCAAAAAATGGCATCTTCAAATATTCGTCCAAGGGCATTACTGGAAGTTCAAGTCATTAGGTTTTAGCTTCTTATCAGTTCTAGAATCACTTGTAAGCCTCTATATAAAGGCATGATAGGACTTAGCTTGTTTGTGTTCTTGATTTTTTTCTCCTTTTTCACAATCCTTGTAAATCCAGTTTATAAAGTAATATAAATGGTATTGAGTTTGGTGATGAGAAAGATTGAGTTCCTTTTACATTTCATGTTGATTTAAGTTCATTGTTTGAGTTTGCTTTAATTTTCAGCAAAAGTTTTCAAGTTTTCAAAGTTTCTGTTTCTTTTTCAAGGTTTTCTTATATCTAAAATTTTCATACAATTCTGATAGAATGGTGATGAAAGGTGTTAGTTTGATGGTGTTTGAGTTTGGGTATGTCCAAGACACCATGGCTTGTTCTGGTGTAGTGGGTACCCAAGCTTGAATAAGCCATTTGTTGGTCATTTTGCTTAATCTTATCATAGTCTAACCCCAGCTTGAAGCTCTCTTCTAGCTTAATCTATAAGCTAGGGGCAAGCCTTAAGCTTTTACACAGCTTTTTCCCTTTTCTCTCTTAGCAGGTTCAAAGAGGAACCATTTTTACCCATTTTGTTAAGCAGACCCTCATAAGCCCCTCAACAAAGTTCTGCATAGGCCCCAGCCTATAGGGAGGTGGTTTTTCAACCACTAAGGGTCCTGGATGTAGGACCCTTAAGGTAGCATCCTTGTTCTCTTTTTCATTTTTCAAAAATTCAGTGATATGTGATTTTGCATGATATTTGTGATAATTGCTTAAGTGTTAGTTTAAGTGTTTGGTAGTGCTCAAATTAGGATTGTATGCATGCTAGAAGTAATTTGATTCAATTTGTATTGGATTTGAATAGGGTTTGTTTGTTAAATTTTGCTTTTCAGTTTTAAAGGAGTGTTTGGATCTAGAGTTTAATCAGGATTGGTGTTGAGTTTTTGGGGTAAAACTTGTTTAAACACTTCTCTTAGGTTGCTATTAGGTGTTAAGTGTGACTGGTTTTCTGTTTGAACAAGTTTTGAACACATTGCATGATAAAATAAATGAAAACATTGCCTTAATCAGTAAACTGCTTGTTTTTGCTTGTTTTGTTGAAATTTTATCCACCAATTTGTGTAGATTGCTAGGTTCTAGGTTATTTCAGGATTGTGAATCATTTACCTGCTATTTGGTGATCTTTTTGTGCAAGCAATTGGCCCTTAAATCTCACTTGGGTGCCTAGTATATCAGCAGACACTCTCAGACATGTGCTTAGCTTTTTCAGTAACATCTTGGTGAATTTTGTGTGTTTTACTTGCCTGTTTTTGTGAGTAGTTTGACTCCTTATACTCCAAAGAGTATAAGGGTGCCCTCATTGTCCAACAAAACATCCACAAAAGCATGATCAAGTCCTCTTGATCACAATCTTCACAAGTGAAGAACACTCATTTGTGTTCATCAGAAACTTTGCCTACCTGGGCACTTGTTTTGATCATTAGTAGCCTTAATCTTGTTTAATCTTGAGTTGTGTTTGTGTTTTTGTGACTTAAAAAGTTACTGGATTAAGTTTTAAAAGTAAAAAAAAAAGAAAAAGTTTTTGCAAAAACGCACCTGGCCTGGGCTCGAACATGCGACCTCCCGTTTGGAGGAGTAACGTGTTAACCAGTGATCCAGATGGTTTTTTACGTTATAGCTTCATTTCATTACTTACTTAAGTGATGTTTATTTTATAGCTTATTTGATTAACAGCTTTTAAATAAGCTTTTTCTAGCTTATTTCTTTTAGCTTTTTCCTGTTTACCATTTTTCCTAGGATTGTATAAGGGTTTTTGACTTTTCTGAGCAAAAAGTATATTTTTCCCTTTATTAATTAATTTATTAGGATTATTTTAAGTTTTTATTTTAGAAAGTCATTAAAAAATAGTAAAAGGTATACTAAAAATCTAAAAAAATAATTTTTAGGTTTTGAATCATACTTTTGAGGTTTACAGCTTTTTAAGTTTTCAATTTAGCTTATTTTTTATTTTATAGGATTTTAGGGTTTTTAAGCAACTTTAAAATTTAATATAAAATTATTAAATAGGTTTCAGAAAATTTGGATTGCATTTTTGTTTTAGTTACATTATTTAGGATTTTTGGTAATTTTTTAGAATTTATTTATAAACTTTTTATTTTTTTGAATATTTTAATATTATTTTATTATTAAAAATTAAAGTTTTATTTTTTTTAGTTTTTACATTTTTCCTAGGTTAAGGACACTTAATTAGGAGTTTTGTCACTTTCCAAATATTTTTAAGACTTTTCAATTAATTTCTAGAATTAATTTAAGTTTTAATAGATTTTAATAGTTTTTAAGTGTTTAAAAATAGTTTAATTTGGTTTTAAAATTTTTAAAAATAGTTTTTAGCTTAATTATGATATGTTTGAGGTTTAAAAACTATTAGATCTTGTTTAAGGCTTTTTAATAATTAAAAGTGATTTTTAGGGCTTTAATTAGCATTAAAAAGTCATTATCTAATTAATTAAAAGGTTTTAGCAAGTTTGGATTTTTTGTAAACTCTTACAATATTATTGGGGATTTTTAGTAATTTTTAGGAATTTTTAGGTTAAAATTTTAATTTTTGTACTATTTACGGTTTTACGTTTTCGCCTTTTTCGTCGTAAGTTTAATTCGTTTTCGTAACCGTCCTTTTCTTCTAATCCTATTTCTTTCTCAATCATATAATCACAAATCAATATAGATTCAACAAACAACGCACTAGCCTCCTCGAGAACGAACTCACTTAGGGTCATTCACACACGGTTTTCCTAAATCGTCGTGCTCACTTGCCCTATTTTACGTTCTTTTTCCTAAAAGACGTATTTCTACAACTATCATTTTGGCGCCGCTGCCGGGGAGGCGTGTTGTGTTTTGGTTGAACAATTGTTGTTTTTATATATAGCCATAAATAGCTAATTGTATTAGTAGCACTCTACTAATACGTATTATCGGTTTTTCGGTTTTTTGTGAATACTATTACTATATTGTATACGTAGAACAATAAATTTACAAGTACTCCAAATACGTGAGAAATCACAACCTTGACTTGGGAGGTCATTACCCAATCATTGTATTCGAATCTCAAACCAAAGAAAAAGGCAAAAATAGATAAATACTTTCGTGAAGCTCGATTTTGAGAAATACAAACTATAAGGTGGGTATAAGGCGGTTGTATTTCACGACCTAAAGGAAAAAGGCTCTTAAGTGCTTCGCGCCGCCTCGTTTCCTCCGCTTGCTTGTGCGTATTTTGATTTTGAAAGCTAATCGAGGGTTTTGCCGCCCAAAGTATTACTAAGTATCATATATATTTTCTTGGTTTCTATTGATTAAACCCTCTTGAACGATTTGGTGTTCCACCATCGTTCTAAAGTCATCGAAGGCGTTCACTTCACGTGATCGTTTTCATTCCTTGAGGCTTCTTTAATCGAGAGATTTGATTAAGGAGGAGATTTGTAGATTTGTGTCTACTAATACATTCCAAAAATCCAAAAAAAGTGAAAACAATCAAAAACCACAAAAAAATTGAAAAAGTAATAACACCAAAAAAGAATCTTCTTTGCTCGCCTTCTCGTTGTACGTGACGTTTATGCAAACTCGCTCTAAAGCAAGACGTGCTCGTAAACGAAGAAACAAATCAATCACTCCTTCTAGTGAGGAGTCTCCTATTGACGAACCCATCGTAGTGAAAGAAGCATCCATGGCTAATCGAACTATGATGGAGTTGCTTCAAGCACCCACCGAGGGTTATGGAGAAGCGATTGTGATTCCCGCTATCCTTGCGGAGAATTTTGAGGTTAAGACGGGTTTGTTGTCCATAAATTCAAAACAACAAGTTTCGAGGTGACGAAAAGGACAACCCTCATAACCACATTCGCCAATTTAATCGTCTCACCGCCACTTGCAAGTTTAAGGACGTCTCAAACGACTCGATTAAGATGATGCTTTTTCCGTATTCCTTAGCGGGGCCCGCAAAAATTTGGTTAGAGAAAGAGCCACCCAATTCTATATTGACGTGGAAGGATCTCGTTTCAAAATTCGTGAACCAATTTTTTCCGCCCTCTAAGACTACGCACTTGAAAAACGAGATTTCAAAGTTTTCACAAGAGTATAATGAGAGTTTTTCAACGGCTTGGAATAGATTTAAGGAAATGTTGCACGAATGTCCTCATCATGGTTTTTCCGACTTGCATCAAATTGACACATTTTACAATGGCTTGAACGATCATGAGCGTGATTATCTTAATGCCGCCGCGGGTGGTAATTTTTTGTGTAAGACGGTCGAGGAAGCATTGTTAATCATTGAGAATAGGTCTAAGGTCTATAGTCCTCGTAGCACGTCGAGTGTTCATAAGACTTCGTCTACACCTTCGCCTTCATTGTCACATACCATTGATGCTTGCCAAATCGAGGCTAATTTGGAGAACAAAATATTTGATAAGTTGAAAGGATTGTTAATTGAGTTTAAAGTTGGTGAACAACCCGCTCCCGCTACGGTTAAAGCGGTTGAGGTTTCTTGTATGTATTGTGGTGGAGCTCACGATTATTCCGAGTGCATTACCAACGGTGGTAACACTTCGAGTGCCTTCGCGGCCGCGGGAACTTATAACCAAAACGGTCAAGTTCCTCGCACTAATCAATTGACTCCACCGGGTTTTCCACCAAATCAAAATGCTAACAATTATCGAAACAATCAAGTTGGTTACCAAAGCAATCAAAGGAACAATTTTAAGGGTAATAACAACTATGGGAATCAAGGAACTAGTAGCCAATTGCAAAATCAAAATCAAAACCGTAATTTTCAAAACACAAGTCAAGGTCTTCAAAATGTTTACACAAAAGAACTTCCAATGGACTTTTTGAATTACGCCACGGCAAATGATAAGATTTTGGAAAACATACAAGAGCAATTGGCTAGTCAATTGAGGGAAACGGCTTAAAACACTAAGGAGTTAGCAAATTTTGTGAAGGAAAATCTTAACATGAGAAATGAGTTGAAAAATGATTTTGCTAATCAAATTAGAGGTCAAAACAATAAGATTGAACAAAGTCATGCTAGGCTTGAACAAAGAATTGACCAAAAAGCCGCTAGTCAAGATTTGAAGTTTAATAGTCAAGACGCTAAGCTTAATGCAATTTTAGAAGCCGTCATGGGGAACAAAGCCTCTACTTCGAGTGGTCTACCTAGTAACACCGTTTCAAACCCGAAGGGAGAGATGAAAGTGATTACCACACGAAGTGGTAAGACACTTAAAGAACCGACTCCTCAACCAATTACTCCAACGGTGGAGGAAATTGAGGAAGAACCCGAGGTGGTGGTCGAAAAGGAGCATATTTCAATCCCACAAAGTACCGCTCATGCCACACCTACGGTTGACCCATTACCAACATTGGAACCCGAGATTCCAAAGGCTATGCCTATGCCCCAACCCACACCACCCTTGCCTTACCCATCAAGACTTAGGAAGGAGAAACGACAAGAGCGCGACAACTACCAATTTGAGCTTTTTATGAAAATGTTTCGTGAGTTGCACCTTAATGTGAGTTTCGCCGATGCTTTGGTCATGATGCCTCGATTTGCCGCTAACTTTAAGAGTATGTTGAACAACAAGGAGAAATTGCACCAAATGTCTAGTTGTTCGTCGGTTTATCTTAATCGCATACCTCAAAAAGTTGGTGATCCCGGTAAATTTTTGATCCCTTGTGCAATTCAAGATATGGAAGAATGCTATGCCTTGGCCGATCTTGGTGCTAGCATTAACTTGATGCCACTTGCAATCTTCAAGTCGCTCAATCTTCCTAATCTTACTCCTTCACGAATGTCTATTAAGTTGGCCGACCATTCCACGATTCTTGCATGTGGTTTGGCGGAAGACGTTTTTGTGAAAGTGGAGAAGTTCTACTATCCCGTAGACTTTATCGTTGTCGATATCCCCACGGATCCTCAAGTTCCTCTTATTTTAGGTCGTTCGTTTTTAGATACGTCTATGGCTTTAATTGACGTGCATGCTAGAAAGATCACCTTACGTTTCAACGACGAGGAACTTGTTATAAACGCAACTCAAAATTCTCAACTTTCTCATGTTTATTCCGTTGCTACCATAAACCTCGTTGATATGATTGACGTGGTTTGCGAGGAATTTTCACAAGAAGTTTTAGGGTTTGGTGATGAAGAAACTAGTGGCAATCCCACTATGTTAGATCCAATTCTTGATAATTCGACACCAACCTTCACTCCTTTTGAAGGTGGTGGTTTTACGTTGGAAGAATTCGATGTTCCACGAACTTGTGACGAAGACCTCGACAACGATGAGGACTTCTCGATTATCAAGGATTTTCTTAACGATTTCCCATTTCTTCCACCCGAGGAGGTTATGAGTATCGAGCCCAAATCTTCACTTGAGGAACCACCTATCCTCGAGTTAAAAGATTTACCTCCTCAAATATGTCTATTTGGAGGAGGACGACAAGTTGCCGGTTATTATTGCGAAGGATCTTTCGAATGATGAAAAAACCGCACTTGTCGATGTTCTAAAGGATCACAAAGGGGCGATTGCGTGGAAGTTATCCGACATTAAGGGAATCGATCCCAAGTTTTGTACCCACAAAATCTTAATGGAGGAGGATTTCAAGCCCACAATCCAAAGTCAAAGGAGGGTAAACCCCAAAATTCACGATGTCATCAAAAAGGAGGTCCTTAAACTCCTTGACGCGGGAATGATTTACCCTATTTCCGATAGCCCTTGGTTGAGTCCTATTCATTGTGTCCCTAAAAAGGGAGGGATGACCGTTGTGCCAAACGATGCCAACGAGTTGATTCCCACTAGACTCGTGACCGGATGGAGAGTGTGCATTGACTATCGAAAATTGAATGAAGCCACTCGAAAAGACCATTTTCCCTTGCCCTTCATGGACCAAATGTTGGAGCGTCTTGCGGGAAATGATTTCTATTGCTTTTTAGATGGTTTTTCCGGTTACTTCCAAATTCCCATCGATCCTCGTGATCAAGAAAAAACTACGTTTACGTGTCCATATGGAACGTTTGCCTATCATAGAATGCCATTCGGACTTTGTAATGCACCGGGAACTTTTCAACGATGCATGATGGCTATTTTTCATGATATGATCGAGAAGACGATGGAAGTCTTCATGGATGACTTTTCCGTGTTTGGTGATTCTTTCACTTCGTGTTTGTCGAACCTAGAGAGAATGTTAAAACGTTGTGAGGAAACCAACCTTGTGCTCAATTGGGAAAAGTGTCATTTTATGGTTAAGAGTGGAATCGTCTTAGGGCACAAGGTCTCGAAAGCGGGGATTGAGGTAGATCAAGCTAAGGTAGACGTCATCGCCAAATTACCTCATCCCAAAACCGTCAAGGGAGTTAGGAGTTTCCTAGGCCACGCGGGCTTTTATCGTCGATTAATCAAGGATTTTTCAAAGATCTCTCGACCCATTACACATCTTCTTGAAAAAGAGGCACGTTTTGTCTTTGACGAAGATTGTGTACGAGCCTTTGAAATCCTTAAGAGGAAACTTACCGAAGCTCCCATTCTTGTTGCTCCCAATTGGAACCTCCCCTTTGAACTAATGTGTGATGCTAGTGATTACGCTATAGGGGCCGTTTTGGGGAAACGTCATGATAAGCACTTCTTGCCTATTCACTATGCTAGCAAGACGATGACCGAGGCTCAACTTAAATACACTACAACGGAAAAGGAGTTCCTTGCCGTGGTGTATGCATTTGAGAAATTCCGACCTTACCTCGTCTTGACGAAATGCATAGTGTATACGGACCATTCGGCTATTAAGTATCTCATGGCGAAGCAAGATGCTAAGCCGAGATTACTTCGTTGGATTCTCCTCCTTCAAGAATTTGATCACAAAATCGTTGACAAAAAAGGAGCCGAGAATCTAGCGGCCGATCATCTCTCTCGTTTGGAAGATCCTCACCAAAGTGTTTACGAGCCCAAGGAAATCACCGAAACATTTCCGCTCGAGACACTTGGTGTAGTGAATTCTAAGCTTGATTCTTCTACCCCATGGTTTGCGGACTTTGCAAATTACCATGCGGGTAACTTCATCATTAAGGGAATGACGACTCAAGAAAAGCGAAAATTCTTTCGTGACGTCAAGTTCTACTTTTGGAACGACCCTTACTTGTTTCGAACTTGTGCGGATCAAATCATCCGACGTTGCGTTTTTGGCACCGAAGCTTCTAACATCCTTAGAGCTTGCCATGAGGGACCCACGGGTGGTCACCACTGTGCTAATTTCACGGCTAAAAAGGTGTTTGATGCCGGCTTCTTTTGGCCTACTATTTACCGAGATGCACAAGATCTTGTGAAGTCTTGTGATTCATGCCAACGACAAGGAAAAGCCTCTCAAAAAGATGAAATGCCACAAAATATCATTCAAGTATGTGAGATCTTTGACGTTTGGGGCATAGACTTTATGGGGCCGTTCCCATCATCTCGTGGTAATAAGTACATCCTTGTTGCGGTTGACTACCTTTCTAAGTGGGTGGAGGCCAAGGCCTTACCCACCAATGATGCTCGTGTGGTAGTCAAGTTTTTGAAGCAATTGTTCTCTCGGTTTGGAACCCCTCGTGCTATCATAAGCGATCGTGGAACCCATTTTTGTAACGACCAATTCGAAAGGGTTCTAAGGAAATATGGGGTTACACATCGGCTTTCTACGGCTTACCACCCACAAGCGAGTGGGCAAGTCGAGGTTTCAAACCGAGCTTTGAAGAGGATCTTGGAGAGATCCGTTGGGGAAAACCGACAATCATGGTCGGATAAGTTGGACGATGCTTTATGGGCCTTTAGGACCGCTCATAAGACGCCCATTGGGTGCACTCCCTATAAGCTTGTGTATGGAAAGAATTGTCATTTGCCTATCGAGTTAGAACACAAGGCTTATTGGGCCCTAAAGCATTGTAATGATGATATGGAGACCGCGGGAAAACACCAGAAAATGCAATTAAATGAATTGGATGAATTGAGGGATATTGCTTATGAAAATTCATTGATTTATAAAGAGAAAACTAAAAAGTTGCATGATTCTAAAATTAAAAACCGGGTTTTTAACATTGGGGGATCAAGTTTTGCTTTTTAATTCAAGATTGAAATTTTTTTCCGGTAAATTGAAATCCCGTTGGTCCGGTCCATTCACCGTGACTCAAGTGTTTCCGTATGGGACCATCGAGCTAGCTCAAGATGATGGTCCTAACTTCAAGGTGAATGGACATAGGTTGAAGCACTACTTTGGCGGGGAAGTTCCATCCTTGAACTACCTCGACCAAGTCAATTTCCCCAATGATAATTAGTATTGAGGGGATCGAGTCGAGCTCATGACTCGGTAATCAAAAACGAGGAGCCTCGTGGGGGAGTCCCATGCTTATCCTATGTACATATTATCGCTTTCTAATGTAGCTTATGTGTGGGGATTTGTGCCCTTCCAACCTTTGTTCCGTGGTTGTTTGTGCATTGTGGTTTTTAGATCATGATCTTCACGATTGGAGCCTCTCGTGTTCGTTTTATGGGAGCACTCGATCGTTTGCTTTGGAGACATTTCTCAATATCCATGATATATCCTTTGATGTTCTAACCTTAGGTTTTTAGCACACTTCATAAACGGCTATTACTTAATGGTTACACCCTTTCCATGCTAGATTAGGCATTCGACTACGTCTCTAGTATGGGGGTGTTTGCGCCCCTAGACTCGAAACATTGAGGACAATGTTTAACTTTAGTATGGGGGGGGTGAATAGATACTTGCCTTGCCTTGCCTTCACGCTTTCCAAAGTTTTTGTTTTGTTTATCGTTTTGTTGCAAAATAAGGCTAAAAATGGCCAAATTTTAAAATTTTTTCTCATGTTTTATAAGTGTTTGAAGACACGAATGTAGATTTTCCGATGGCGAGAATAAGAGTAATTTTTGACTCGACCGTGCGTGTTGAGCACTTAGCTTTGGTTCCTTAACTACACATTAGGCTAAGTCTCTTAAATGAGGACGAGAAATGACAGAGTTAATTATAAGTTACTATGCTAAACGTAGAGTACTCGTATTCTTTCAAAAACTCATGTGTTCTCGTTGTTTGCTTATTCTCCCTTCGCATGTAAATATTTTTTGCTTAATAAATATTGACTTAGCGGTTTAGTTAGGATTGTTGGGTTTCTAGTCTTTTCTAGTAGCTTCCGTGTAATTAAATTGGGAAGACATTAAGGTATCGCCAGCGTCACGGTTTTGAAGTATTGGCACCCGAATAATCGAAAGCTTCACCCAATAATAAGATTTCAAGTGCTCACCTAAATCAAGCAAACAATTTGAAGCCCCACAAGGCCGAAAAATCTATGCAAAATTGAAAGTGAATCAAGCCTTAATCTTCGAAGCTTTAAAGATCCAAAATTCGCTTTAGCGTGAGGATATACGTCTTTGGCTAATAAAACCACCGATGAGGCGGATAATAAAAGGCAAGGCAAGACCGAAGTCATAATAAAAGCTTCATGGCGAAGTTGAATAAAAGATGGAGGTAAACCAAAGATAATAAGGCCCTTCCGTTAGGGGGCGTATAAAAGTCTTGGTAATAAGTCTCATGTTCAAAACCGTTATAAAACCGTGTTTATCGATTCTTCTTGTCAACTTAATTTTTTAACATCGTTGTCTATTAGGAGGGGTTATTGATTTGATGGTCTTAGTTACACCGTTAGGACTCTATTTTTAGACCTAAATCTCTATTATCGCATAAGTCAACAATGTATCCTCGTGAAACATTCAAGACAATATAAAATATAAGAGATACAACTTAGGAATAATGGGAGGATAAGTACGTGATTAGGGCATATGAGTAGTGTTAGCATTACTAACTTATAATGACAATGATCTCGTTGCACGCTTGGCATGGAATTGGAGTGAAAATCGAGGACGATGAAATTATTTCTAACGAAGCATTCACGTGTTCTTATTCTATGAACCTAAACGTCCCATTTTGCGATGAAAATCATACATTATGTCTATAACGCAAGTAGTAGTAATAATAGTAGTGTAGCTAGTTTTTCATTCCAATAAAGTGAATAAAATAAATTTTGGAGATGCTATGATACTTTATTCTAGCATTGCGTGAGGGCACGGCAATGGTTTAGTATGGGGGAGTGATGAGACTGCTTTTATACATAGTCTCATCGTCCAAATAGGGCTTAAAATGCATTAAATATCATCAAAATACCCAAATATATGCTTGTGTTTGTTGCTTGTGTATTTTAGGTACGGATATTGAGAAAATGACAAAAGATCACAAGAATCAAGCAAAAACGAACACGGGAAACGAAGCCGCACGATGAACCAAGCCCTAATGAAGAATTTTCCAAAGAAAACCCTTGAAGATTTGAAGAATTATGAAGATTGGTCCTCCAAGTTTGAAGAATTGACACTTTATACTCTTGTATCTTCATAATTACAAGTTTGGTCCCTAAAGTTTGTCAAAATTACAAAAAGGACCCTTAACTTTGAAGAATTGGCAAATTTTGTCCCTCAACAAAACTAAATTGTCAATATTGGTCCTTCAAGAAGTCAACAAACAAGTCAAAGCCTTGAAATATGAAGACATGTCAAAAATAGTCCTTGAAGAATGAAGAAATTACATGTTTAGTCCTTGTTTGAAGTTTGGAAACCTTTAGTGCCAAAAATGACAAGCTCTCCAAAGTTGTCAAGTGCAAAATCGGGCACTGATAGCCATTTATTACAAAGTGAAGAAAAGAGAGAAGCTTGGGGGGCAATTCTGCCAGACAGCCATACTTATTCCCCCAACCAGTGCTTGACACCTCACCCACTCACACCCATCACCCAATCAGAATCACCCCTTCCTCCACGTCTGCATTCCACCACCCCCGTTTTATTTAATTAAACTTATTTTGATCTTCCCTCCCAAACACTAATTCAAATAAATTAATCCCCAATTTGGATTAAACTGGTTCTAATCATCCACTTAAACCCTAATTTTTTCCAGTAAGAACATCAATTAAAACAAAGGGTTTTTGGGTAATTCGCTCCAGATCATTGATTAAACATCACTTAAACCCAAAACCACCCTTAAACCCCCATCACCATCACCCCACATGCTTGTGCCACCCTCCCCTGCCCTACTATTCACTCCCAAACAAAAATTTGACAGCAGGATCAACAACCCACAACAATTTCGTGTTCCCAAAGGCTAAATGGATGATCAAGATCCTCTTTTCATCACTGGCATCTTCACAAACTTCCAAGATCATCACATGGGCTCTTGACAAATTCAAAAAATGGCATCTTCAAATATTCGTCCAGGGGCATTATTGGAAGTTCAAGTCATTAGGTTTTAGCTTCTTATCAGTTCTAGAATCACTTGTAAGCCTCTATATAAAGGCATGATAGGACTTAGCTTGTTTGTGTTCTTGATTTTTTCTCCTTTTTCACAATCCTTGTAAATCCAGTTTACAAAGTAATATAAATGGTATTGAGTTTGGTGATGAGAAAGATTGAGTTCCTTTTACATTTCATGTTGATTTAAGTTCATTGTTTGAGTTTGGTTTAATTTTCAGCAAAAGTTTTCAAGTTTTCAAAGTTTCTGTTTCTTTTTCAAGGTTTTCTTATATCTAAAATTTTCATACAGTTCTGATAGAATGGTGATGAAAGGTGTTAGTTTGATGGTTTTTGATTTTGGGTATGTCCAAGACACCATGGCTTGTTCTGGTGTAGTGGGTACCCAAGCTTGAATAAGCCATTTGTTGGTCATTTTGCTTAATCTTATCACAGTCTAACCCCAGCTTGAAGCTCTCTTCTAGCTTAATCTATAAGCTAGGGGCAAGCCTTAAGCTTTTACATAGCTTTTTCCCTTTTCTCTCTTAGCAGGTTCAAAGAGGAACCATTTTTACCCATTTTGTTAAGCAGTCCCTCATAAGCCCCTCAACAAAGTTCTGCATAGGCCCCAGCCTATAGGGAGGTGGTTTTTCAACCACTAAGGGTCCTGGATGTAGGACCCTTAAGGTAGCATCCTTGTTCTCTTTTTCATTTTTCAAAAATTCAGTGATATGTGATTTTGCATGATATTTGTGATAATTGCTTAAGTGTTAGTTTAAGTGTTTGGTAGTGCTCAAATTAGGATTGTATGCATGCTAGAAGTAATTTGATTCAATTTGTATTAAATTTGAATAGGGTTTGTTTGTTAAATTTTGCTTTTCAATTTTAACGGAGTGTTTGGATCTAGAGTTTAATCAGGATTGGTGTTGAGTTTTTGGGGTAAAACATGTTTAAACACTTCTCTTAGGTTGCTATTAGGTGTTAAGTGTGACTGGTTTTCTGTTTGAACAAGTTTTGAACACATTGCATGATAAAATAAATGAAAACATTGCCTTAATCAGTAAACTGCTTGTTTTTGCTTGTTTTGTTGAAATTTTATCCACCAATTTGTGTAGATTGCTAGGTTCTAGGTTATTTCAGGATTGTGAATCATTTACCTGCTATTTGGTGATCTTTTTGTGCAAGCAATTGGCCCTTAAATCTCACTTGGGTGCCTAGTATATCAGCAGACACTCTCAGACATGTGCTTAGCTTTTTCAGTAACATCTTGGTGAATTTTGTGTGTTTTACTGTGTTTTACTTGCCTGTTTTTGTGAGTAGTTTGACTCCTTATACTCCAAAGAGTATAAGGGTGTCCTCATTGTCCAACAAAACATCCACAAAAGCATGATCAAGTCCTCTTGATCACAATCTTCACAAGTGAAGAACACTCATTTGTGTTCATCAGAAACTTTGCCTACCTGGGCACTTGTTTTGATCATTAGTAGCCTTAATCTTGTTTAATCTTGAGTTGTGTTTGTGTTTTTGTGACTTAAAAAGTTACTAGATTAAGTTTTAAAAGTAAAAAAAAAAGAAAAGAAAAAGTTTTTGCAAAAACTCACCTGGCCTGGGCTCGAACACGCGACCTCCCGTTTGGAGGAGTAACGTGTTAACCAGTGATCCGGATGGTTTTTTACGTTATAGCTTCATTTCATTACTTACTTAAGTGATGTTTATTTTATAGCTTATTTGATTAACAGCTTTTAAATAAGCTTTTTCTAGCTTATTTCTTTTAGCTTTTTCCTGTTTACCATTTTTCCTAGGATTGTATAAGGGTTTTTGACTTTTCTGAGCAAAAAGTATATTTTTCCCTTTATTAATTAATTTATTAGGATTATTTTAAGTTTTTATTTTAGAAAGTCATTAAAAAATAGTAAAAGGTATACTAAATATCTGAAAAAATAATTTTTAGGTTTTGAATCATACTTTTGAGGTTTACAGCTTTTTAAGTTTTCAATTTAGCTTATTTTTGATTTTATAGGATTTTAGGGTTTTTAAGCAACTTTAAAATTTAATATAAAATTATTAAATAGGTTTCAGAAAATTTGGATTGCATTTTTGTTTTAGTTACATTATTTAGGATTTTTGGTAATTTTTTAGAATTTATTTATAAACTTTTTATTTTTTTGAATATTTTAATATTATTTTATTATTAAAAATTAAAGTTTTATTTTTTTAGTTTTTACATTTTTCCTAGGTTAAGGACACTTAATTAGGAGTTTTGTCACTTTCCAAATATTTTTAAGACTTTTCAATTAATTTCTAGAATTAATTTAAGTTTTAATAGATTTTAATAGTTTTTAAGTGTTTAAAAATAGTTTAATTTGGTTTTAAAATTTTTAAAAATAGTTTTTAGCTTAATTAGGATATTTTTGAGGTTTACAAACTATTAGATCTTGTTTAAGGCTTTTTAATAATTAAAAGTGATTTTAGGGCTTTAATTAGCATTAAAAAGTCATTATCTAATTAATTAAAAGGTTTTAGCAAGTTTGGATTTTTGTAAACTCTTAGAATATTATTGGGGATTTTTAGTAATTTTTAGGAATTTTTAGGTTAAAATTTTAATTTTTGTACTATTTACGGTTTTACGTTTTCGCCTTTTTCGTCGTAAGTTTAATTCGTTTTCGTAACCGTCCTTTTCTTCTAATCCTATTTCTTTCTCAATCATATAATCACAAATCAATATCAATTCAACACACAACGCACTAGCCTCCTCGAGAACGAACTCACTTAGGGTCATTCACACACGGTTTTCCTAAATCGTCGTGCTCACTTGCCCTATTTTACGTTCTTTTTCCTAAAAGACGTATTTCTACAACTATCAGCGCCCATGAGTACCTTCCGTTTGGGAACATGAAAGGAAAACGGCTGAGCATAATGCTCAGTGCACGGATATACAAGCATAGCATAGAATAATATAAGCACAAAAGACTAACAGCAACGGAAATGTATAAGTCCTAAGTAACCTAGAACATGTTCATAAAACTGGTTTTATAGTTTGGAAAGACTTGTGTTTTTATGTAAAATCTGTATTAATTAGCCAATAGCCCATATAGGTCATGAGGTTCCACCGTGCATGAATACTTGGAGGGGAGACCTCGTCATGCAATTAGAGGGGTTGCCTCTAATTAAGTAGTCTGGGTAGGAGGGATCAACTCCTAGTGAAGGATGCAAGGCACACATCACATTCACTCTGGTATTACTGGTAAACATGTAAATAGGATGCACCCATACGCCCCACATTATAATATAATATAATGGCCAAAACTATAAAAGGGACACCACGAGCAATCACTCCGCCGTGGAGAAGTCATAACACTGGTGCCTCCAGTGTTATGGTTATGGTACCTCCATAACTAGGTGACACTGGTCATGCATGTATATGGCTTAGGCTCTTAACTAACATAAGCAATCAAACATATAAAACAAATACTGGGAAAACAGTTGGCTGCAAACAAGGAATCCTAATAAGGAAAGAATGTCCATACTGAAGGGACGGGAAATCCGTACCTTGTTTCCAGTGAACGTAAAAGACGAAAGAATGGAAGTCCTACTCCTATCTCATAAATTCTACATAAATAGGGGACATGTATAAGTATTCTGTTTACTGAGTTCATCGGTGGGACAGCGAACCAAGATCTGATCGTCAATCGACGAATCCATGCCGCGTAACCTGGCAAAGGGGAAAGAGACGATGGCAACGCACCTGATACAAGGGGGGGGGGAGTCCGAACAGCCTTGTACGCCTCGAAAGGCATACGAGTGCACCTCTCATAGAAGAGTACCAACTCAGTCCGCTCTTACTGCGGGGGAGTATCAGCATGTCGTAATGAGCCACCCAGGACGGACCATTAAATCATTTCTTAGCTTGTTTTATATGTTCTTGTCTTGTTCTACTGATTTTAATGTTATGTTGTGTTTATCATGTATTCTAAGTATTCTGGTTAAGTATTACTTGTATTCTTGTACTATTATACTTGTTTTGTAACAATAAGTAACTTTCTAAAGATAGCAGGTTTTCTAAAATAGAAAGTTTGCAAAAACAGATTAACTTCTAAAAATAGATCAGTTTCTAAAAATAGAATGTTTCCAAAAATAGTAAGTTTCCTGAAATAGAAAGTTTCCATATTTAGAAATAAGCTTTATTAGTAAGCTAATAATATAAGCGTAAGTTTACTGGTTAAATAGCATAAGTCATGTAATTATTGGTATATTTTATTAATAATATCATATTAATTAAATAAATTATAGGTTATACGATTTAATTAAATATAAGCATGATTTAATTAAATTAAGGTGTATAAAATACTTAGGTTAAACATGTATTAATATTATATTAATTATAACCTAAGTCATGTTTATTAATTATATTCCATGTCTTAAATAGTTAATTAATACTATAGTCTAAATTAAATAAATAAATACTCAGGTTAAAACATGTATTTCATAAATAATATTAACCTAAGTCCATGATTAATTAAATTAATATTAGTCATGTTTAATTAATTTAATTCCTTGTTAAATAATATAACTTGTAAAACTAAATACTTGGAAAAGTTAGTCATGAACCGGACCCGTGATTTTAATTTAGACATAATGTAAACCAGACAGAATTCCCCATGAACCGGACCAAAACAAATACCCCTTAACAGTGGCTAACCGACTCAGCCGGTTGCCACTGTCCTTGCGAATTCACCATCGGCTGAAGCCGGCGGTTCCCCCTCGTTTCCCTCGGCTAGCCGCTGCCTCAACAAGGTTCCCACCGGCAGTTAGCCAGTGGTTCCCCCTGCCAAGCATGTGTTCCCCCTGCTTTGTCCAAAACAGCCACCTGCTTAAGACGGTGGTGTTGTTTGCTGCTGCCGAGACCCATACAAACCAAACGGTACCCCGACTCAAGTTGGGGTCCCTTGATTCCCTGCTGCCGAGACCACACAACCCACACGAGACCATGAGATCTCGGTTGGTGGTGATTCAAAGACCACCGAGAGCTTTGGCTCTCAGTTTCCTTGCGTCGGCCGAACCAAACCAACCCAAACACCTTTTATTTTTCCCGCATGATTAATTTAACATGTTTACATTCTTGTTTTTATAAAACCCCATGATTACATGTTCTTGATTTAATAAAAATAATCAAAAGAAAAAGATTAAGGATTACCAAATGCGTGTAAAGAATGGAACACACTAACACGAAGAAGCACTTGATTTTTAATCACCAAAAATCAACAAACACCTCCTTGTGGTGGCGTTGTATCCGGCGGCCAAGGAGAGCAAAAGGGAGGCTAGGGTTTTGTAATTTTTAGAAAACTCTGTAAAAAGTGAATGCACAAAATCCTTTTTGTTTATTTAGTCAAAACCAAAATGGGCTTGGCCCTCTTGTCCCTTTTGTGCCCGCGGCATGTGGGGCCCACAAGGGGAAACCCGAAGTTTTTTCCCGTGTCTAATATTTTATGTGCACATACGTTCGTGTTTCCGTGTTATATTATAATTAAATGTTCGTGTTAATAGATAAATACTTGTACTTAACGATATTAATCGTATTATATTATATAAGTACGTAATTACGTGTTCGTGATTTTTACGTTCATGATTTCATGTTCGTGATTATAATTATTATAGTTAATAATTATCGTGGACTAGCACGTACTTAATACTTATCGTGTAATAACACGTACGTAATTTCTGTAACTAATAATCGTGACACGTGTTCGTGCTATAAAAGGAAAGTTTTAATATGTACATACGTTTACTAAGTGTACTGTTCATGGTAAAAGCATGCGGGTTTTACAAACTATAGGTGAGAGATGTTGACATTGTCCCGACCGACATTGACACCTTCAAAAATTCCTTTAGACTTGGCTTCTTGGAGGGACACATGAAGTGCCTCGATCGCTATAATAAAAAGAAAAGGAGATAACGGGTCCCCTTATCTAAAACCTTTGTTAATCTTGAATTCTTTTGTGGGGGAACCATTCACAATCACTGAAGCATAAGCCGAATTTAAGCACCTTTTGATCCAATTTCTCCATTTGAGACTAAAACCCATTTGATCCATGGTGTGATCGAGAAATCTCCAATCAAGAGAATCAAAAGCCTTTTCAAAGTCGAGTTTAAAAAGAAACAGACGTTTATTCTTTTTAGACGCCCAATTGATGATCTTGTATTACTTATACACACGACTTATAGAACAAGAAATAGAGATGATGAAGAACAAGATTAAAACTAAAAATGGAATATTAGATTAGATGAAGAAGAAGGAAGAAAGATACAAAGTAGGTGATTCTAGTGAGAGAAACTAAGAAGAGCTTTCTCTCACTAAAACAAGAAGAAGAGAAAATACTATGAGAGACACCACACACAAATGAGGTTGATGTGCCTTTTATACAAAGGCTTACAAGGTTAGGAGGCCTTCCTCATTTGTGTGTTCGGGACTAATTCCTGTTACATACATAACAATAACATAGAACTCTCGACACCGTTGAATAGCATTTTTCACGAGCTTCGCAACGGTATATTATATGACCATCACTTTAAATACTTCTAAGAATCTCCCCCTAAGGGGTGGTCATATAATATGTGACTTCACTTCTTTGACCATCACTTTAAATACTTCTAACAATCTCCCCCTAAGTTGTGGTCATGTATATGTGACTTCACTTCTTTATTGTTGCAGACTTTGAAGCTCGTTGTCTTGAGAGTTCTTTCATCGTTCCTTTCATGACTTGTGATCTTGGATCTTTGATCTTTTCCTTGACTTGATCTTGATGCTTTGCCAACTTGTGTTCTTGTGTCTTTCCCCACATACTCAAACTTTAATTTGAGATGAAAGCTTGTTAACAATCTCCTTTGATCATCAGAGTAGCAGAAGTCTTTGTCTTTAGATGTTCTTGAGCTATCTTCATTTACATGAGCATGTGGTCTTGAATTACGACTCTTGAGGTTACTCCATCGTTTGCATTCCTCCGGTTTCCCGTTATACAGTACGAATACTGTACCTGTGATTAGGTAAGTTCAAAGAACTTCCTTGACAGGGTTTCCTGCTGTGGTAGCCGTTCTCAATACTTGAATATATCGAAAGATATTTCCTAGTAAGGAGTGAATCATGCAGTTACATTCTGCTGATTAAGTCGTCAATTCAATTTCCTGGAACAAGTTTGAATCAATTAAGAATCAAAACATTGTTGCTTTCCAGTTGACACAAGTTAGATTCGTATAGAATCTCACAAGTCACCTACCGCAGTGCTGTTTGATGATGACACTGGAAGGATTTCCATTCGTCACTGTAAATACTGAGGAGTATTACTCTGAATGTTCTGCAAGATCATAAAGATATTGCGTCGAGACCTGGAACGAGTTTGAATCACAAAAGAATCAAACCACTGTTTCTTTCCAGTTAACATATCAATTCAAGTGAATCTTACATATGACGTACGGTAGTGCTGTTTGATGTTAACACTAGAATGATTTTCATTCATCACTGCGAATACTAATGAGTATCACTCTAAATGTTCTGACAATATCACAAGGATAGAGCGTAGGACTCTGTAAATTATCGCTTGTGTTCTAGAGATGAACAACAATTGATATATGGAATAAGTGTCCTAATGAGATTTTATGATGAATCTCGTTGGCTCTAGACTCTATAAGTGCACGTTTATTTGGTGATCAGAGGCTGGAGCAGACTGCCACCTATTCAATATCTACTATCTCGGAGTGAGAAAGTTGATAGAAATGAGTTGAACTCCGTGACAATAAAACAAACTTCTTTTGAGAGAAGCTTGAGTAGGCTGGGAAGGGTTGTGCATTGCATCACTGGGTCCATGATGCTTTGTCTTCAGTATCAGAAATCATCAAAGTGATTCTGATAATAGATGTATTGACCCAGTTTCTGCCTAAGTTGTATGGAGGGCTGATTCCTTTACACCCTTTATCCTTACATTTCTTTTTCATTCTTCAACCCCTTCAATGCTTACCAAGACGTCATAACTAGCACTTTGTTGTGATTGTTCCAGTGCTAGCTTAAGTCATTAGTCGGCATTATTCCCGTACACTCAACTACTCCATCTTTCCTAAGGACTTCTAAGTTCTAATGGATTGTCCCTGGGAAGATCCCTCCGGTTCTGGTTGTTTCATAGGACGAATACCTAACCACCTTTTGACACCAATACGGTCGTGAATTAATGTGTTGAAGGGTATATATATCGTAACCAGAAAAACCTAAAAGCAATCAAGGTGTTGATGAAATCAGTGTTTACACCTTGAAGGTTTTTTTGTATCACCAAAACGCTCCCCCTACACATGTGCATCATAAAAGGAAAGTTTTTTGCACATATTAGGAAGAGAAAGCACTTATATCAAAGATCTTATCCAAGATAACACATTTTAATCACTATTCTCCCCCTCAAAAATTGCATGACATTGAAATTTTTGTGAAACTAGTGATGAAACATGGAGAGAATAATGTTGCATGAAAGTTTGTACCCCCCCTCGAAAAGAAATTCTAATTAAAATTAGGGGAATATATGAGCACACAGTTTTGAAATACTTTGAAAAATTATGCTCAAACACCCGAGAAAACTTACTTTCCCGTTGTTAAGGAATAATGTACATAAATGAACATTTTCCTTGTGTTCATGAGCTTAAAACTTTGAATGTTTTGATATAAGACCATGACCGAGAAAAAATAATTTCTCGTTTTTGAGGATAAGTCAAAGACTTTCCTTTCTTTGGGGACCGGGTTATAGTCTGACACGTGACTATAAGCCATTGTGTTGAGCTCAAAACGTTGAATGTTTTGTGACAAGCTCAACCCGTGATAGATTTCTCTACCCGTGGATAAGTTATCTTTAAAGAGACATTGTCCTTTATTTGAAGTTCGAGTTACAGTCTGACATTTAAATGTAAGTCGTTTACATGAGCTTAAAACATGGAATGTTTTTATCAGAAGCTCATGACCGAGAAAGTTTTATTTTCTCGTTGTTAAGGATAAGTTATCATCTGTGATCAACTTTCCTTTCTTTGAGGCACGAGTCACAATCTGAGGTAATTGCAAATCATTTAAGGAAAAATGAAATGACATGTTTTGAAAACATTTGAACTTTCATTCGAGCTTTATGTACACACCCCTGTCGTTAATGAGCGACATTTCTAGGCACGTCCATATTATCGAAACTGAAAGACATGTCGAGAAGAATATTTTTTGGTATTTTTGAAATATTTTTTCCTTTTTTATTTTGTTTTTATAGGTTTTATATTTTTGTTTTTTGATTTTCAATGTTTTCAAAAATAATCCAAAATAGACCTTTGTACAACAGAAGAAGGTGATGTCGAATGTACAGAATTGGAACCCTTTGAAGAAGTGGATTTAGAATCCGCTGAATTACCTGCAATGACAGAAGAAGAGTTTGCACAAATACTAGTGTTAGGAGTAATAAATTCATTTTTTACATTCAGAACACTTGCATTAGCGCTGGAGCAGGTGTCATCACTCTTCTCGATGGGAATCCACTTAAGACCAACTTCCTTGAAGAACCTACCCGTTGGTTTCCACTGAAGACTAGATCTAGGAGTAGTGTTCTCTTGCACAGCGGAAGACTTCTTAGGAGAGAAACTAGTTCTTGCATTGATCCGCTTTGAAGATTTCTTGTCATTGCTTTTCTTTGTGATGGGTGTGAATCTCCTTTTTGTCTTATGGGATTCAGCGTTCTTTCTCTGTGTGAAGGCACGAGAGTTTACCTCATAGAGGTATTGCAGAATGCAATGAGCATGGTTTCCATGGTGAATGCCCTTTTTGCACGTGGGGCATACATGGAGTTTGGGATTCTCAAAGTTCCTTGTGTACCTAGGTTTTGCTGTCCATTCAGGCACCTTGTTCGAAACACGACTACTCATTGGTGGTTGCCAATTCCTAGGTTGCAGGTAAGGGATCCTAGGTTTTGGTTGACTACCATTAGGAGTGTGTGGAACTCTAGCAGTTGGTTGGTTACTAGGTGGTGAATACACAAGGTTTACTTTCTGAATGTTCCCTTTTGGCTTACCATCCCTTAGGTTGTTGGTTTGACCAACGTTGTTTGAACCTTTAGATTCCTTTGTGGGCATAAGAGTCACACGGTTGAGAGTACTCTTAGGTGTAGTGCAAGGTGCATTCACAGGATTGTGTTTAGCAAAAATGGGTTTTCAGAATGGAGGAAGATAGGGTGATATGGCTGTTTTTGGAACAGTTTGTGGCACATCGGTATTAGGAGGTAACCTAGATACATTAGAAGGCGGTTTTCCTAAGATAGATGGCTTGGGCACTTTGTACGCATTTGGTTGTCTAACAACAGAATTTACAACCTTAGGTTCCACCGGTTTTCCACCCATCTTTCCAACCAGTTTCTTCAACTCAGATATTGCGATGTCTTTGTCTTGCAACTGTGCTTTCAAATAAGTAATTCCCATGCACTTTTCATTCAATTCGCGAAATGATTCCGAGAGTTTTACTTGCAAATTACTATCATCTGGAAGTTTTCCAACTTTATTTTGCAAAGCAAGTTCAAGAGAATGACAATGTTTCTGAAGAAAATCATATCGGTGTTGAAGAATCGTGAACTCTTTTTGATTAACATTTGTTGAAGTTCCACTGTCACGACATTCACCTCCTAACTGAGCTTGCAACCTTTCGATTGTTTGTTGCATTTCAGTGTAAGCCTTATCATATGAAAGTTTGTCATCCTTACATTCATCACATTTTTTGACATATTTATTCCAAAGATCGGTGAATTCGTTATCCTTTTTGATGACATAAGACTCCATTTTCTCTTTCATACAATCAAGCTCATTTTGGAGGGTTTCATTATCCGACACAGAGATGTTTACCGCAACGGGGTTACGCTCATCACAATCACCACTGTCACTTGCTTTCGAAAGACGTTCAAGATCACTTTCCAAAACTTTAATTCTATCAAGAGATGCATCAGCCTCCTTCGCCAAAGATTTAAAGTCTTCAACAAAGTTGGCTAGTTCTTTCAGAAAATCGTTTTCAAGATTGCTCATCCTAGCATCAACTTGATTAATAAGCGGATTTATATCATTATGAAGAATTTTCTGAACTTCAGAGTGAACGGGTGAAGTAAAGTTTCCTCCAGTTATTTTGGAATTAACAACACGTTTAAGTATGACAAAGTTATCTTTTAGCTCGTTTAGAAATCGGCGTGTGATACTCGGTTTAGGAGGGTCATCAGATAATTCCTCACTTGGTAGCAAAATCATTTCAGTACTCGTTTTAGACCGAACAAAAACAGTTGGAGGATTAACTTTCGGATAATAAACGGGTGTCACTTCTTTATTAAGCTTTTGCATTTTTAAACGAGTCTCTACAGCAAGTTCGGTAGTTTCCTCAAAATCATGCACACTAGGAGGATCATGCTCATCAGACAAGAGCACACTACCATTATATAGAGTTTCATTTGTGGCCTGAACTTGCTTAAGGTATTCGGGATTGGGAGGAAGAGGACAACTTAAAGCCATTTTGTATCGAGTGTAATTTATCTCATTCACTTTTGGTGCGAGCATATTTATCGTCTGCATAGTTTGGCACGTTTTACCAACAGGTTGTCTAATTCCCTAATCCTATCCTGAGCTTTGCAAAAATCCTCAAGAAGCCCATCTTCTCGAATTTTGAAATCATGTTTCAGCTTTTTTCGTTCTTCTTTTAAATCCAAAATGATAGATTTTCAGTTGAAAGCTGTTTATTAAGAGAGGTGATTTCATCATTCAATTCGCTTATCTTTTTAGCACTACTTAAATGTAAGGCATTTAATTTCATTGTGGTGCATTTTTGTTGATAAACCGATGTAGCATGTGCTTGTTCAAGTTCCTTGATTTTAGCATGATGAATCTCAAAACTTTTCTCCCGTTACTTATATCCCGCAAGCTTAGTGGTCAATTTGGCATTAGTTTCTCTAAACTTATTATTAACCACATTCGCATGAGCAACATCCTTGGTAAGCTTATCAAATAATGATTTATAATACGCATGCGTCTCGTCGGGAAGGGTTGTAGGTTGCGCTACTTGATCTCCACTAAGGTCCACACTAGGCGCATTAGAAATAATATTTCTATTATTCGTTTGAACCCCGTGCGTCTCAGTGGAAGGCTCAAGTGACTCAGTATACTCTTCCTCCTGATTAGACATATTATATAACTCATTATCATTGAGACATGGGTGTACCTCAAAGGAACCGTCTGAATCATACACAAGAGCTCTGTCAGGTTGAACTACCGATGTGGATGATTGCTGCGAATTAGCCATCAAGATGGAGTCGGTAGTCACCTCTTCTTCCTCATCATATGCTGCTGCAGATGCCATGAGATCAAACTCTTCAGCTAGAAGTGGAATTCCTGCTTCTTCCTTTTGTGCTATAAGAAGCTGAGACTGGAGATGGGCATCATTCCTCTTCTTTCTTACATGGCTATCATGATGCTCAAAACCCGCAACATCACTGTCTTGTTGATAAGTCATAGTAGAAGTCGTGTGAAAAACAGGATCTCAATTCGTAGAAAGCGTGTGGTGGAGTGTCAACAAAATCAAACTTTGCCTAAATTTTCCAGCCCGACAAAAAAATTCCTCAGTCCGACAAAACGGTAAGCCGAAAAAATTTTGAAACACTAAATTTTGAAATCGAGTTAGAAATAGCCAATAACTAGTAAGGAAAAAGTTTGAAAAAATAAATTTTTTAATGAAAAATAAAACCTAAAAATTTTGAAATTTGGCCTAAAAATTTGAATTTTGTTCCGAAAATTTGAATTTTTGGTCGAAATTTTTTTCGCATGGCCAAAGTTTGAAATTGAAGCTTAAATGGCCTAAAAATGGTCTAGGAAAAAATAAATTTTACTATGGTCTAGGAAGAGATAATTTTTTTTTATCTTCGTGTAAAATATGTGCCGGGACTAGTCTAGATGGTGGCTAAGTCTAAAAAATACTCGAACGAGATTTAACAAAACAGATCGTAGTCCCTGATCGTACTCAAGTGATCGTACTCAAGTGATCACACTCTGTTATCGTATCCTGTGATCGTACTCAAGTGATCGTACTCCTATCGTACTCACTGATCGTACTCATATCGTACTCACTGATCGTACTCCCCTATCGTGTCCAATGATCGTACTCACCTATCGTATCCAACGATCGTACTCACCAATCGTACTCACCTATCGTGACCACTGATCGTACTCACCTATTGTACTCCCCCGATCATACTCACTGATCGTACTCGAGATCGTGGCTTATGATCGTACTTTGGGATCGTACTCACTTAATCGTAACCGTGATCGTACTTGGGATCGCAGTTGTGATCGTAGTGGTGATCGTTGGATGTGATCGTGACTTTGGATCGCAAGTAGAAACCCCCAGGGTTTATGCGATCGCAACAATCAGATCGTACTAAGGAAACAAAGTTACCACTTTTCTCGGATAGAACAAGAACACAACAAGTTCGTGATTCGAAGCCTAAAAATGGATCAAACACCCAAATTTTTTGAGTTTTTAACCAAATCCATGAACTCAAATCACTACTACAACTACTTAGGAGAAATATGAATCACGAAACACAAGAAAGACACGGACAACACCCAATAGCAATCCACGAATCCCTTGGCGAATGATACCACTTGTATTACTTATACACACGACTTATAGAACAAGAAATAGAGATGATGAAGAACAAGATTAAAACTAAGAATGGAATATTAGATTAGATGAAGAAGAAGAAAGAAAGATACAAAGTAGGTGATTCTAGTGAGAGAAACTAAGGAGAGTTTTCTCTCACTAAAACAAAAAGAAGAGAAAATACTATGAGAGACACCACACACAAATGAGGTTTATGTGCCTTTTATACAAAGGCTTACAAGATTAGGAGGGCCTCCTCATATGTGTGTTCGGGATTAACTCCCGTTACACACATAACAATAACATAGAACTCTCGACACCGTTGAATAGCATTTTTCACGAGATTCGCAACGGTATATTATATGACCATCACTTTAAATACTTCTAACAATCTCCCCCTAAGGGGTGGTCATATAATATGTGACTTCACTTCTTTGACCACCACTTTAAATACTTCTAACAGATCTCATTAACCATGAGAGGGCCATCTATTATTTTTTTTCCTTTTATATAGACAGATTGCACTTCACTAAAGACCGAGTTGACCACTTGGAGAAGTCGATTTGCAAGTACTTTAGCAATAACCTTGTATTGACACCTAATAAAGCTAATGGATCTAAAATCACTAACATGAAGAGGGTCTTAAACTTTAGGGACAAGAGAAATGAAAGATGAGTTGCACCCTCTAGGAATGAAACCATCAGTTTCAAAAGTTTTCAGCACATCAAAAAAATCTTTGCCAACCATATCCTAATATTTTTTGATGAACTTGAAAGTAAACCCATCCAGACCCGGTGCTTTACTCCCACCACAACCCCAAACAGCATCTTTTACTCCTTGGTAAGAAAAAGGAGCATCAAGTATGGATATTTCAGTTTCAGATAGTTTCTTAAAAAGGTTGTTTGTGAATAAGGGACGATGATGATTTTTGTTTTCCAATTTTCTTTTGTGAAACTGAAATATGTGGTCAATTATAGCATGGGGTTCTGATGTCCAGTTACTTTCAATAAAGAGACCGTTGATTCGAGATCTTGAAAACTTGTTGTTCACGATGCCATGAAAGAATCTTGAGTTTTCATCGCCTTCGATTGCCCATCTTATTTTAGCTTTTTGTATCAAATCGAGTCGTTTAAGATGTTCCAAATCTTCTATTTTTTTCAAGAGATCAAGACGTCCAACAATCTCATGCTCCCTAAGACTGCCATCTTCTGCTTTTGAGTCAAACACACTGATCTTTGCTTTAAACTCACTTATCTTCCCATGCTCTTTAAACGACACACCAGCACGCCAATCACAAATGTGTTTTTTTAGATATTGTAGTTTAGCTTTAAAAGTTTGGACGGGTGATGGTTTTGGTATGAAGAGTTGGGTCTCTGATGGTTGCACCAAGAAGAAAAGACGATTGAAGGGAAATCGTTATCTAAAAGCCACGAGTAAAAAAACTTGAATGAGATGGGACCAAATTCATTGGAATTAGTTTTAAGAACAAGTGGACAGTGATCAGAATATTTGCGTGGAAAAGCAGTGAGTTGAGTGTAGGCCAATTACATGTGAAGTGGTGTGAAACAAGAATACGGTCAATCTTGCTAAGTTTAGTGCCGAATTTGTCCATTCTAGTAAATTTTTTACCTCCCGTCGGAAGGTCAGTGAGCTCCGAGTAAATTGAGTGTCAAGTCTTTCATCTTTATGACGTACTTCATTAAAATCACCCATCACAATAGACATACCATGAAATTTAAAGATAAGATCGTTCATTTGATTCCACAGTAAAATCTTCTTGTTGACATCTTGAGGTGCATACCCAACTATCATTAAGCACTCGATCCCCAAATTAACCCACTCTATAATAATGGCAATAAACCCGTCTTCATTATTAATAACATTGTTTTTTTTAATAACGAGTTCTCCCATATTGCAATGATACTCCCATATTGCAATGATACCACCTGGTGTTATAAAACTGTTTTGACGAAAGATATTCCGTCACTAGATTTGGTTTTTTTGTGAAGTGAATGCCATCAATTATAATTCAAGCATACTATATCACCAACGCCCATTACGTCTGTTTAAAAATGACTTAGGGTCCGTTTGATTTATAAGTGAGATTAGCTTTGGGTGTAGGATTAAAATGTAAATATTAGAATTTAGGTTTTGATTAGTTATGAATATATATATTATTTAAATAGAGGTATTATTTTAAATTATTTATAAAAGATTGAAATAAACATTTATTGTTTTATAATATTTATATATACAAGTGGGTAGAAATACACATGTAATGAAACCCATTTTTTTTAAACCCAAGATCGTAAACAGTTGCTACTGTTTAGTTTTAAATTTTAATGCTAGATTTTTTCTTTTTAAAATTGATCAAACAATATATTTTAAAGTTAAAGTTGAAAAAAAATCCTCTTAAATTCATGTCAACTTGAATGATAAAGTTCTTCAATCACGACAAACACTAATGCATGTAAGCCCCTGCATTTTAATAAAAAAAAAGTTCAAACATTTATCTAAATTTTAATTGACCAACATAATTAATCAAGTTACCATCAACTTGAGAGGATTTTAATCCGTTAAAGTTATGCTCGGGCCTCAAACCCAAAAAAACAAACACGCTCTTGATACTTTTTACACCGACCACCGTCTTGGTAATGTTTAATTAAAAAATAATTTAATATGTAGTTTTGATACTTTTTAACATTTTCAAATATATGTTACTAAATCATAGATAAACAAATTTTCTATTACTTGATAAAAACTACGTAGGTTTTTTTCATATTAAATGAGTTAAGAATATTTTTGAAAGCTTAACAATAATATTTTCAAGAGAAATACTAGAACCACATAAATTTCACATAAAAACTTCCACATAATGATGTAGCATGTGACTTGGACCAGTGGTTACTTTCTTTTTCCACTAACTTTTTATTTGTTGACAAATCATTTAGTTACACATCATTATGTAAATATTTTTAGATTTAAGTTCATTTGGATACCAAACTTTATTTTAGATACTAAGGAACCAATCTCCATCCTCCATCTCAATATTAATCCAATGGATAAGATTAAACAAAAAACTCATTTTCCACATTTTTTTTCAAACATTAATATCTTTTAAACCGTTAATCGTTAGACGAAAAAAAATATACCGTTACGACGGGCATTTAATTATCTTTCTACAGATATGCTATAAGATATACTTTCGACAAATTTTTTTTTTTTCGTTTTTTTCACGTTTTTTTTTCATTGTCGAAAATTATCATATATGATACTAAATATCATATATGATAGTAACACTAGTATCATACAAGATATAACTTATCATATATGATATAAACCAATATCATATATGATTCAATAATAATTTGTAACCTAAGACTGATATCATATATGATAAAACACTATTATCATATATGATATTTTACGCAAATTTTAAAAAAGGAAAAAAAAGACGAAATTTTTTTTTCTTCAAAAATATATCATAATGCATATCTGTAGAAAGCTTATTAAATGCTCGTCGCGATGGTATGTTTTTTTTCGTTTAACGCTTAACGGTTTAAGAGATATTTAAATTATAAGAATAAGTGAAATAATAAAATACTTTTAATTTTATCCATTAGATGAGATGGAGATGGATGGTGGGGATGAGTCCCTTGGTATCTAAGATTAATATGGTATCTAAAATAACTTTACTCATATTTTTATGTAAAAGAACTTTCTACTTTCAAAGTTACAAAACACGTGAAATTAATTTAAGAGTACAGCTTCCAAATCTAGGCAAGTTTCAAGTGAGGATCAACATCCACCCTAGCAACACCTTGGTCAGCCACTTTAGCAACCTCAACTTCACCAATCACCACTCCTTCAGCCTCCCTGGCAGCCTTCTCTTCCTCCTCCTCGCTCACATAATTTGGGTCGTTCCTGTCCACTGCAGCAGGCGCTGGGTCGAGCTCATCCGACACAATCCCTCCAGGACCATCCCATGTATACTTGCCACCTCGGCCACCTTTCGACTGTTTGTCAAGTGGAATACCGTCACGTGGGTGTCTGTCTAGACGGTGCAACCCTTTGTCTATCAGCTTCTTCTCTATGTGTTTGAGTGTGTCAGGGTTATGTGTGTTAACTTCTGCTTTTTCGACTCGTTTTCGGCCTTCTTCGTCTGCACTTACTGCTCGAAAAGTTACTGTTTCTTCTAGGTCGTTTATCTGCTTGGCCTTCTGCATGATATTGTTACAAAAATAGTTGGTGTTGTGTTTGATGTGATAAACTGATAAAAGTGAGCTTTTTTATAGGGTGTGAAGGAGAATACAAGAAAGTACTGGAACAATCAAGCAGGGGCGGTGCTATAGCGGCTCTGGCACATTTGAGATGTTGTGCCACGTGTTGGTCTCTTAAATATCTTGTAAAAGAAAATATGTTTGTTTACGCGTGTCAATCGATCTTTCTGGACAATGAAAACGCATATAGTAGTGTCGGATATTTCAAGATGACTCATTAATCTACGCTACATTTTTGTGTACAGTACAGTCAAAAGTATATGATCAAGCATGGATTTGACCTATGTAAATCAAACGAGAGAATGGGTGCGACTTCGTGTGACGGTAAAACCGGGCAAACGTTGGGTGTTTGACAGTTCGTGCAATATTTGAATATGAAAGTAGTTTTATATTTTCAAGCTTAAAACGTTGTTATTTGCTTTGCTGTTGTAGTTTTGTAACTTAAAAAAGTGTGCATAGCGTTTTCTTAATACATATGCCGTTAACTCAGACTATCGATTTACAAATTTTTCAAGAGGGTACCAACGCCAAAAATAACATCAAGACTCCTCAACGCTTTGTGAATTTTTTTAGATTTTGTTATGTTTTAGTTTTTTATTAGCGTAAGTCGAGTGTAAGGAGTTTAATGGTCGAGTTTTCTAGCTAAGTAAAATAAAGGTCGATTTCATCTTTTAACGGCAAATTTTAATAAACTAGCAAGGCGCTAGGAAAATTACAAAGAAATTAAATGAGGGTTTTTTAACTACTCAGTTCAAGAAATATAAGTACGACAACGACTATTACACCAATTAAATGAACATAAAACGATATCATCAAATATCTCCGAACGACGAGGGCTAGGGGCTATATCGACGAAGATCGAGAATCTTCAATTGACCACCAAGCAACGTAGAAAACACCCTCCAAAACTGATTTAATTTTTGATGTAAGACGAATTGAAGAACACCAAAGTTGCCACTCCTGAAAAGACGACCAACCTTGCGGAGCTAAATCCCACCAACGACAAATACGAGCTAAGAGGTGTTGCGCCAAATCTCATTGAATCAGAATATGGTTGACATCTTCCTCGTTATCGCTAAACACCGGGCAAAGAATCAAGGTTAATGCCCCTATTAACTAGATTGGTCCTAGTAGGTAAACCGCCGTGACGTGCACGCCAAATAAATATGTTAATATTGATTGGTATAGATTTTATCCACCTAGTAGGGTCAACATGAGAGGGAAGAAGTAAGTTGTCAAGGGAAGAACGAAACTCCTTAACCTTGAAAGTGCCATCACCTGATACGTTACATATCCAGCGGTCATTAGAATTAGATAATAAAGTTGGGTCCATCATAGCCACCACATCAGTCAAGGACTGTTGTTCGATGCCACCCTAGCACGTCTACGGAACGAAAACTCCAGCGGACCATCCAATATAGACGCCACACAAATTTCTTTATCCAACTCTAAAGCAAACAGCCTCGGAAATTTAATGTAAAGCGGCAAATCACCGATCCAACTATCAAACGAAAAATGAGTATCTGACCCATTCCCAATGCGTTTCTTACAATGGGACCAAAAATCAAATCCTTTCTCTTTTAAGAAATGAAGTTCCTACACTATGGAGCACCAATTTGAAGAATAATGTATCGGATGAGAATCAACCGACGATCCATAAAGGACTCGAATTACCTGACACCAAAGAGATCCGTCTTGAGAAACGCACCGCCATATCCATTTGAGAAGAAGCGCTCGATTGAGAGAAAAGAACTCGATAAACCTAAGACACCATGTTTCTTGGAAGCTAGAACTTTGTTCCAAGCAACCCAAGTTATTTTTTTTTTATTGATCCATACCATTGAAAAAACGGCTATGGATACCTTCCATAGTCTTGAGAACGCCCAATGGGACCTCGAATATAGACATGTTGTAGATTGGAGCAGCACCTAGAACGGATTTAAGGATAGTAGGCCAGCCACCAATCGAGAGGGTTTTCACCTTCAACTTAGAAAGACGAGCTCTAAGTTTAGAGATAGTGTATTCCCAAGCTATAAGACGAGAAGGTCGATCGCCCACCATAACGCCTAAATCTTGAACTGACTATCCATAATCGAAGTTGATCGATGAAGCAGCAATATCAATCTCGGAACGAGATACACCTACCCCAAATAACTGACTTTTTAAAAGATTTATTTGGGGACCAGAAGCCGGGAAGAAACTTTTTAGAATATTAATAATACCTTGAACTTTACCATTCAACCATTCTCCTAAGAACATGGTGTCGTCCGCATAAAAGAGGTGAGAAATGGATATTGACCCCGGTAGAAAAATGCCTTTAAATAAAACCTCATCGACAACCCGATTAAAAGATAAATTAAGCGATTCCATTATCAAGATAAAAAGGTATGGAGCTAAAGGATCTCCTTATTTAAGCCCACGATGACAAGAGAATTCCTTAGATGGGCTCCCGTTAATAAAAATAGACGACTTAGCAGAAAAAAGAGTTCCACGAATCCATTTACACTAGGACTGACCAAAACCAAATGCCACAAGAACATCGTGTAAATAATCCCATCGCACAGAGTCGTAAGCCTTAGCGAATCAACTTTAAAAAATATCACTTGTTTCTTTTCCTTTTACCCCAATTTAAGATCTCATTTAGGATAAAAGGAGCATCAAGAATTTTTCTTCCAGTAATAAAAGCATATTGGGTATCCGAAATGAGATCCGCAATCACCAAAACCAATCTATTAGCTAGAACCTTAGTTACAACCTTGTAAATGCACCCAATCAAACTTATAGGACGAAAATCATTAACAAATTTAGCTTCGATGACCTTTGGAATAAGAGTAATAAAAGACGAGTTACACCTTTTAACAAACGTACCATTGATAAAGAAGTATTCGACCGCGTCACAAAAATCAGACCTAACACAATCCCAATACTTTTTGAAGAATTCAAAAGTGAACCCGTCAGGACCTGGTGATTTATTATCATCACAATCCCAAACTGCCCTCTTAATTTCACCCCGAGAAACACTTATATCCAATTCTTCGGCTTGACTTTGGAGTAACTTCTTAGAGAACTGAAAGTTGATCTTAAATCGATTATGTGAAGGTTCTTGAAATCGCTGTTTAAAGTGGTTAAAGAAAGCAAGTTTGATCGATTCCGCATCAGTACACCAAATATTGTCAACAAACACTCCACGTATAGTAAGCTGAGATCTTCTTTTATTGATGATACCATGAATAGAATTTAGAATTTTCATCCCCCTCAATAACCCATTTGATTTTGGATTTCTAAAATCTTTCTTTCGCTTCTATATCAATAACATTACCAAGCTATCGTTTCAACTCTAAATGTCGCGGAATAGAAGCATCGTCAATAACTCCTCGGTCCAAATCCTTGCCGATCTCCTCCAATTCAGAAACTAAATTTGATTTCAACCTTGATGTTTCCAGTCTTTTAGCTTTAATCAAACTGCGAATGATGCCTTTGAGATCTTGAAGCTTTTTCTTAAAACGTATCATCCCATTACCTTCCGAATTAGTGAGAGAACTCCAAGACGATTTAATCATGTCGCCAAAACCTTCAAAATCGAACCGAAAATGATAAAACCTGAAAGGGATCGGGCCAAAGTCCAAATGAAATTCCCGAAGTAAGATTAGACGATGGTCCAAAAGATGAAGATCAAGACATATGCCAGTGTAGAAGGAAACAACGAGATAACCCCATCAGAGACAAGGAACCGGTCGAGTTTAATCATCTTAGAAGCCGAGGAGTGTGAACAAGTAAATGCGTGTCCTTCCAACGGAATATCAATTAGACAAGAGTTGGTGATGAATCTATCGAAGTGTGGGGCACTGAACGGATTAAAACATGACCCTCTCCTTTCATCACTAGTAACTTCATTAAAGTCATCCATTATTATAACCTCACCGTTCCACCAACTCATAATATATGATAAATAATCCCAAATATGTTTTTACCCGAGCTCTGTTAAAGAGCATAGATAGATATCAAAATAAACTTAGAGTTGTTAGCCAGCCACGTTCCATAAATAGCTATGAAGTTATCTGAGATCGTTACATTATCTCTCTTGAACATCGAAGCCTCCCATATACATAAAATGCCATCCGAATTTCCTAATGAAATAATGCACATAAAATCATAATTGGAATTGCCCACCAGAAATTTGACAAGCATGTGAGAAACACTAGACATCTTAGTCTCTTGAATCGCTAAGAAATTGAGTTTCAATGAATTAGATAACGCCTTAATCGACTCCTTTTTAGTCTTATGACCAAGACCGTAAATGTTAATAGATAAAGCATTCATCTATTAACACGAATGACATCCTCCATGACATTAAGAACTGATCCTCCATTATTATTAATCTTAGGACCCACTGATTTATAAAAAGATTCCACAAGGACTTCTCGCAAAGAATTCATAACGTTTGCATTAACCCCTGCTGATGAATCATTATGATTATTAATTGCATTATCACATGTATTAACCACGTTATTTTCAACTTTCTCCGATGTCTCTGGAGTATATCCAGGAGGGTGCGATAATAAAGGACTCTTCGAGGGATCAAAATCTCCTTTCTTCTTCTTATCCAAAAAATCATAAATACCAAATGGATCCTCTGATCGAGGTTCTACATTATCTCCTTTACCAGGTTGGTGCGAAGCAGAGTGAGAGCCGAAAATAGTGTCAGGAATAACCTCATCATCACTGTTATGTTTGTCATCTCTAGAATCAAGGTCGTTGGGCAAAGGACTATTCACTTCATTAACATGATCAGCGTCATTATCCGAAGAATAGTCCCTCTCTTGGTATATGACGAAATTAGGGTTCAAGGTGAACAACTCCTTCGCTCTAATCATGTAAATACGTCCTTTAACAATGATCTTAAGCGATTCCAGGATAGAAACAAGATTCTTGGTCTTAATACATAAACGTTTAGACCAAATGTAGAGTCAGCATTGTCTTCTAGGTGCATTGTCTCACCCCATTTTTTTTCCTATCTTGATGAAAGTTTCACGGGACCAGGCATTGAGAGGGATCCCCTCCAAATCTACCCAAACAATTTGTTCATCGCTAACAAAGTCATTAATAACATCAATAATCTCATGAAACAAAGATATAACATCGACATAGTTCTTCAAATTCTCCTTAGTAGCCTCATTATTAAGTTCAATCATAACCCACATACCTCCAAGATAGTACAACTTGACATCAGAAAACCCTTCGTCCGTGAGGCTGGTGTAAAGATTGGGGATTGAGTTAAGATCCTTAACTTTAACCATAACATGCTTTGATAAGTCGCGATCAAGCAAACAAACATCTTCTAAAACCAACGCAAGAGATGGAGAAATTAATGGGCCTTGAATGTCCGCATATGTGTTACGAACAACGTTCGCATAAGAAACAACCCTCCCATTATTTTGATTAAAACCTGAAAGGTTAGATTGTCTAGTAGGGATCCCGTGATTAACATTAGGGCTTGATGAAGGTTTAGAAGGCCGTTCAAAACGGACCTGATTCGCGTAGATATGATAACGACCAATCCATATTATACGAAGGTTTTCCAAAATCCGGATCATATTGTTGACCTTAATAAAACGAAATAAAGCTAACCTTTTACCTGCATTAGACTTCTTAAGGGGAATGAAGACATCTACAACTGTCACATACGAACTGCAAGTGTTCCAAAGATCTTGGTATGAAACAAACTCATGAAAGTTGGTCTCGAAAATTGAATGGGAAACCTTATGAGTGAGATCCTCATTAGAAACATTATTAAAAGACGACACCATATACAAAGAACAAAAAGGTTAAAAGAAAAGGAGTATGAAGAGACAGCGGAAAGAAAACCTAAAAAACTAATCAACTAAAAACGAACCTAATGATCATGTCAAAACTGATAACAGGAAATCTCTAATACATATCACTGATCATAACCCCCAACTAGACAGTATATGGTGAAAGATCCGGAAGAGAAAGGTTAAGGTTAAGAAACCCTAATCCTAAACTTTGATCAAACATCAAACCATATATGCGAATGAAAAAGAGAGAGAATCAAATGGAAAGTAACAGATATTTGATGATATACGATGAATGATGATCAAATAGGTTGAATTAGAAGATCGAGATTTTTAGGGTAGATAATCGCCGTCGCCATGTCTATTTAAGGGTCTGTTGGTTCGTTTCCTAAGTCTAACCTTTTTTCCTTCTTGCAGTCAGAACCAACCTCCCCCTCTTATCTATAGAATGAGGCGAGGGTTGGAAAGGATATTTACACATTCTTTTTATACTAATCGGTAAGCGATTAAAGATATATACTTTGTGTCTAATTTTGTCGATAAAAGTTGTTGTGTGTGTGTTTGTTCATTTTACGATTAGATTATTCAGCATTCAGTAACGAGGGTGTAGGGATTAAATCCCTACAACTCTACAAGTGGTATCAGATATTTGTTCGAAGGTTTCTGGTAATTAGAATCGATATGCATATGGTTTCTAACAGTATAGGGTTTAGAATAGAAAATGGTTTTGTTGGTTTTTTTTAATTAGTGAAGTTCGACAAAAGATTTGGTGGTTTTTGGTTTTCATTCTTTGGTGTTACATAATAATAATAAGAAGAAGCATTTATGGTGGCTTTTGTTTTAAAAGTCAACCAAACAATATATATATGGTTTCTTGCTGGGCCAAGTATTCAATTCAAAGGGTTTTAAAGTTTTGGGCCAAGAGTAGTCTAGTAGGCTAAGATTTTTAGAAGTCTTTAATTAAATTTGAACATAACAATTACAAAAAGCTACCCGCGTGCTGCCGCGGGCTTATTTTTATTTTATGTTTGTCGAATGAGTATTATGATGATAGGTGTCTCCGTGAAAGAGTGCCACAATGCATCCATTCCTTATGATAGAGCTTCTTTAGATTGCAATGAAGTTAGTTATAAATGATCAGTGATGTTTGTTGTACTGCTTTTATGCTAATGGTAAGTCTCTAGCAAGAAGCTGCAACCATATTCATCTTTTTAAAGACAAAAGTACTAAATAAAAGTAAAAGGTAGATGTTAAAGCATATAAATTATACTTATGGCTTTGTGGTACTCGTAAGATAGGAACATATATTCTTGAAAAAATTGTCCACTCCTCGTGAAGTTAATAATTTGCGTTACATGGTTACCATTAGAAAGAATTCTAAGCGAAAGCCGCATATAATTTACTTTTTCATGATTGTTTGTCAATGACAAACACCAAATTATACTTATTTAAACACAAACATACCCTTTCGCTCGATATCTCTGGTAGGCAAGGATTTCAACGCTTCTTTACTTTAGGAAACTTTAGAATTAATATGTCTACTCCCATTTTATTGATCCTATCATTTATCCTAGGCGCAAGAATATGATGTGCTAAGAATGAATCGTTCTTGACTTGAGTCTCAACATCAACTGATGTTAAGTATGTGTAGAAGTATGATAATCTTTGATTTATCAAGAGGGTTGTTGTTTCTAGAGAGAGAAAGTAGTGAGAGAGATGAGAGAAAATATGAATGTATTGTGTGAGAAAATAAAACAACCAACACCCCTTTCCATGGTGGAAAGGGGTTTATATACCCAAGTCCCTTAGTGACTTGGGCCTCCGACCCATGAACATGCTCATGGGTCGGGCTAAATATAAACTTTAATTAAACAATACTACGAGCCTATAACTATATTGTTGGAGTGACCGAGACTCTCTAAATACGAAAAATGTATTTCCAACAATCTCCCCCAAAGGGAGGTCACTCCAAATTACAAAGTCCTAATCTAACATGTTAGATCTTCGTTCTCGTGCTCGTAGTCCACTTTCTCTTTTCTTCTTTTACTTTTCTTCATTTTTGTGAATATGTGTTGAATATCATCAGGCTTTGGCTTAGAACATGTTCTTTTGGCCTTTCACGTGCAGTCTTTCTCTTCTTGTGATGTTCGCCTCTTCGTGACTTCATGTCCCACATACCTATCCTTTGTTGAATTCTTGAAAGTTTTAGAGTTGATACAGCGGAAGACTTTTAGGGCAGACTTTCTTGAATTTGCTGAAATATTTGATGCAGAAGGAATTAGTATGTGAGGACGACTTCTGCTGGTACACCGCAATGCCACCGTCTTCAAATGCAGTAACATAATAAGACACGAATAATATGGCGTTGACATTTTATTCTAATTCGGTAGCATTTTACCTCCGGTCGGTGAAGACCGTTGGACGATAATAAATATCGTACTTGTGACAGGTAGCTCTAATTAAAGATCTCCTTGACAAGATTTCGCGGGTAAACCCGTTCTCTTTATTCGACCGTCCAAAGCTGACTGCGAACATAAATAGTGAATCATTTGGATTATAAAATCCGCATGATTGAAGCCGTCATTTCATGAATCCTAGAACAAGTAAATTTCAATTAAGATTTTCACCATCGTTGCTTTCCAGTTGTCACGAGCTTAATTCTGATAGAATATTGCTTGTCACCTACCGCAGTGTTGTTTGAGGTTGACATTGGAACGATTTCCACTCTTCACTGTGAACACTAAAGAGTGTCACTCTGAGTGTTCTGGCAAGATTACTTGGATAATGCGTAGAGGCCCTGGAACAAGTTTAATCTAAATTAAGAGTTAAACCATCGTTTCTTTCCAGTTATCACAAGATTAGTTCTTAAAGAACCGCACGTGTCACCTACCATGAGCTTGTTTGATGTTGGCTCAAGCAGGATTTCCATCTTCATTGTAATACTTTCGTATCACTCAGATGTTTTGGCAATATTGCAAGAATATTGCGTAGGACTCATAAAAATCTTTCTTGTTTTCAAATTGTGTCCTAATAAGACTTTTGATGAGCTCGTGGCTCTAGACTCAATAGTGCATTTTGTTTTGGTGAACGGAGGCTGGAGAGGATTGCCACCTTTTCAATATCAATTTATTCGGAGTGAATAAACTAATAGATAACGTGTTGAGCTCCGTGACATTAAAACAAATATCTTTTGAGAGATATTTGAGTTGGCTGGGAAGGGTTGTGCATCGCATCACTAGGTCCATGATACTTTTGTCTTCAAGATGAGTTGACCCGGTTTCTGCCTAAGTTGTAAGGAGGGATTCTTTCTTTACACCCTTTATCTTTACATTTCTTTTTCATTCTTCAACCCCTTCAATGCTTACCAATACATCATCACTAGCACCTTGTTGTGATTGTTCCAGTGCTAGCATCAGTACTTGGTCGGCATTCAGCTACATTCACAATCCATTCTCTATCTTTCCTAAGGACTTCTATTTTCTAACTATGGAATTGTCCTTGGGAATATTCCTCCGGTTCTAGAAGAATCATCGGACTAATACCTAATCCTACCACCCTTTTGTCATCACATTTATCGTGAGTTAAGTGTGTTTTGGGTAAGTATTCGTCTTCATGAAAAATTCCTTAAAATCACTGAGGTACTTGTGATATAAATATCAAGAGGTTTTTGTACCTTCGGTGTTTTTGACAACAAAATGCAACCCCTTAACATATGCGTAACATATATCAAGTTGGATTTTATATTAAGCCCTTTTTCATTTTTATCCACATATGTTTTACAAGTCTCCTTAATCCCATTTTCCCCCCTTATCCAAAATGTTAACCATTAATGGGTTTGGATATTAATGGGTTAACCGGTCTTTGGGTTAAAAATGAAATTGGTTGATGGCCGTAGAACATATTAATACTCCCCTTCAAATTAATGAGGGTTAGTTGTAGTGCTTAAGTATGATATGTTTGAAAGATTTAGAATCTCGTGAGAAATTCTTGAAAAATTTCATACGCTTGCACTACACTATGCCACAAAAGCCTATTATAAACATATTCACATATTCATAATATAAATACATATGGAGTTGACCTGAGAGAAAACGATCCATATTAAATAGATCATTCTGTAAGTCTGTGGTGCGCTCCATATGGTGTTCCACCTACGAATCGTTCCATACTTCTTATCAACCGGCGTTTCCTTAATGTTTCCTCGATCTTCTTAATCGCGTACCTAACACCTTTCTTGCATTGGTCTGTCCATCTATACTTAACTGCTGGAAGCGGTAGTCCGGCCTTAAGAATAATCAGGTCATCACAAACGTGTTTGAGTGTGCCATCACTGAATTTATGCAGTTCGGAAAATCTCATAAATTGCGTGACTCCTGTATCGTTCTGATAAAATATCCATGCTTCCGGTTTCAGAGTCCCCATGTATGGCAATTTGTCTATGTGGTATTGACTGAGCGGATTTGTATGAGGACGTTGCAAGTTTAGCTTCTGTTGGTAACTCTCCACACCAAGTTGAAAGTATTCAACTCGACTTTTGATGACGATCCTTCGAGTAAACTGGCGAAGATTTGAACTTAATGCAATTACCATGTCAAGAGATAAGTGATCGACTTTTTCTTGAGCCAATATCAGTAGAAGATCTTCAATGTCTTCAAGGCGAAGGTACTGGAGGTCACTTTCATCGATTCTGTATTCTTTTTCATCGGTGCGTTTGAAACGAATGACATTCCAATAGTCATAACCAAATACATTATGAGTGCTGGCTCCTTGTATGCTTTTAATTCTACGATCTGATTGAACATGAGAACTTGGTTGTGTACGATGGAAGTGGTTGTAAGCTAACTCTTCTTTGTATTCTAGTGAGAAGTTCCAAGTGCTGCGTGAGGGTCGTAAAATTTTAGCAACTTCCTTCGCCATAGAGCATCGGGTACTTTGTCTTTAATCCAAGGGACATTCTACAGATTTATAGCCTTGACCATGGTGAGTGATGTAGCATATTTTTTCGCGCCGTTTTCTGGATACTCGAGATCATGACAAACAAAATATTCCATTGGAATAGTTTTAGAACCGACAATAACTGTAGGTGTGAGAGGCTGTAATACTGGAGACTGAATCCCTGAAGTTGTCGCTTTCATGGCCTTTGCAAGCTCATTGATGTGATATTCAGCCTCATTGTTGCTGATCTTCATGGTATCAAAGAAATCCACATCTACGGCTGACATTTTGAGAAGATCTGGAGTCATATAGGGTTTCCCATGAGTATACATAAGGAAAGTAAAAGTCGATTGGATTGTTGAGGAAATTAGTCAGCTCGATTTCTGTTTCTGTTGAGAAAGGATGTTGTGGTGCTGCATTAGTAATCCATTGTTGCTCCCATACGGTATCGTCTATGACAAGAGATTCAACAAAAGTCGGTTCTGGTATATTTAGGTCTTCGACTTCCATGTCAGAGTAATGCTGATCCGTTGTAGGAGGTGGAGAGTGGGGTATAGTAGAATCATCTTCATGCATAGACATCGTGGGTTCGTCTTCATGCATAGACACTTGAGGTTCGTCTTCATGCATAGACACTTGAGGTTCGTCTTCATGCATAGACACTTGGGGTTCGTCTTCATGCATGGGTTCTTCATGTGGTGTAGGAGAAACAGTAGTAGTGACCAGTGTAGTGTACATACCTGTGTCTTTAGTTTGAGATTCTCTAGAGATGAATGTACCATGGAGGTTCTTTTGACTATTTTCTCTATTGCCATCATCACTTGTTAGTGATATGCATGGTGAATCCTCCTTGCTGCTAGCAGTGGTTTCATCATCTCTTTCATCTGCTTCTTGTTCACTCTCCGTTGGTGCTGCGTCCACATCCTTTTCTTTGGTTCCAGTACCACTTTCTTCTTCTTCTTCAACACCCTTCTTAGATTCCTTATCATCTTCACCCTTCTTAGATTCCTTATCATCTTTGGTTCCAGTACCACTTTCTTCTTCTTCTTCAACACTCTTCTCCAGTTTTACCCATATTCTCGCCCTTATCACCCTTTCCCATACCATTCCCATCACTATTACCATCATCATCATCCTCATCCCCATCATCCTCATTTTTATCCTCATCATCATCATTTTTACCATCATCTCCATCTTTATCCTCATTTCCATTAACCTCATTTTCTTAGTTCTCGACATCGTCTTCGTCTTCATCTTCATTCTCAGACTCTTCATCATCTTCAGGTGTATCTTTAATGATGGCCTTTTTGAGATAATGCAGAAGTTTGTGTTTTGTCTTCGTTGTCTCAGAGCCTATATTGATCAGTCGAGATTCTAACAATTTCATTAATTGAAGATCAGATAAACCTGTGGTGAATAGAGTTGGGAGCTCTTGATCGACATATGACTTCACTTCACGTTGAATGATGTTGGTCATGTGTGCATCAATGGAATCGATAAAAGCATCATTTTCTTTGTCACATGCATCCTTTTCTTTAAGAAGCTTTTAATGCTGACTTTTAAGTTTTCAGACGGTGTCTGATATCTTCTTGAGTTTAGACTCGTCACTGTGATGTTCTCTGAGGGCTTGATCAGGTATCCTTTCATTCAGCAATTCAATTTGTTTTGCCTGATCCTCCAATTGTTTTTGAAGGTTCTGAATTAGTGGATCATTGACCGTGAGAAATGGAGTGGAGGTGGATGATACTTGTTGTACTGTAGTTGAGGAAGGAGGTGTAACCACAAGTGTTAGAGAGGTTGTGGATGATACAGGTTGTTCGAGGATTGGTGGTGGTGTTGTTAAAGTTACTTGGGCGGTGGTTGGTACTTTTTGTGAGATGATTGGTGGCGGTGTTGGTTCAGTCATTGGGGCGGTAGTTGGTATAGGTTGTTCAACGAGTTCAAGTGTGGGAGTTGGTGTGATGACATTGGTGATGACCGAAGGGGTAAATGGTGGAATGGTAGTTGTTGTAACTGAGGTTATAGGAACATCCACCATATTCTCATTTGTCGAGGGATCAGTATTCGTGACTTCGACGCCTTCCCCTTCAAAATTAAGATATTTCATAACATCATCAGAACCAGAAGTAGACTTACTTTGGAGTTGAGTTGATGGTATGAGAGTCACATGAGCATCTTCTGAAATCACAGTGCAAGTTGGTGCCGATAATGATGTGGTGATATTAACATCATAGTATAGTGTGTTTATTTCTGTGTTGTCATTGCCACCACCCTCTTCACTCTGCTCACGACTTTCAAAGTTGAATGTACTAACATCTTCATCATTAGGATCTTCATAAAAGTAAATGTCTTCATCAGGTTCTGCAAATTCATCTAAATCATCAGCTGGTGTGGAGCCCGAACCTTTTGATTTCGCGAAAGCCTCCTCTCTGCTCTGCCTAAGTGTGAGACGCAACTATTTGTCTGGAGAAATAGTTTCTTGAACTGGTTCAGCTTCATCAACACATTTTTATTTACCTTTGGATTTCTTAGGCTTTCGTATAAGCTGTTGCTCTTCGTCATCAGTGTGGATCAACTCATCATCTTCTTTTTCATCTTCATCATAGAGTTGCTCTTTCCCTGTGCCTTTATCTTTGGAAGAAGAAGTCGTTTGGCGCTTGGCAGTCCTTTTCTTCCGTTTACCTGTTTGTTTCTCAGAGGGATCTGTATTTGCTCTTTTAATCTATGCTTCAATATCCTGGAGCATCTCTTGGTAGGGGTCACTCTCTTTGATCCCTTCATTGATTATTACATTGGGCACTAGAGCTGGACGTAGTGAGTACTTTTTGAATTGATTATCAGCAGTCATATGGTCCAACACATTGTCTCTATCTTGAGTATGATAGAATAAATTCCCACGAGTATCAATAGCTGGGTTACTCTTCATGAAGTGATTGATTATTTGCTTTGTGAACCGTGGAAATGGAAGATGCAAAGACTTCTTCTTGGTGCTAGTGAATTGATGGCAAAATTCATCCCAAAGTTGTAGTGCGTAGTCACTTTAGCTCCAGTGTAGAGTCCCCAAAAGATATGAGCCTGAGGGGGTCTCATTGCGTCTGATCCACGAACCTTTGAAGTGAGGCACTTGACAATGATAGTGACAATTGCTTTCCATGGTTGCCCGATGTCTGACTAATTAAATTGAGATAGATTAAAAATTTCGCCCTCATAGTTCAGAGCTCGAATTACTCTAAGCAATTCATCTAAATCTAGATTAGGAACATAATGTTCTCGTTTTGCTAGCTTAGGGAACCTGAACAATTGCCTAAACTGACACAAATCAAGTGTCAAGTTTGTGTTGTTGAGCATAAAGGTGATAATCTGCTTTGACAATTGTGTTCCCTGTGAAATCGTGGCTGTTGTCCAAAACTCGTGCATATAGACATTAGGAACTGAGGCGGTGGCTCGTAATACATCCTTTATCGGTGACATATCCAGAATATCCATTGCTACTTTGAAAACTGCCAAAGTGGGATCAAATTCTTCTTTCAAACGAAAATTGTTTGCTGCAGGTGGCAGTCTGACACTAAGTGGAACAAGTACAAGATCAAGTTGGAGTTGTTGTTCTTCGGTGATCAACATTTTCCTGCTAGTATAGCACATATACACTTGATATATATTCACATACATATCACATAATCCATGTAAATTCCGTAGCATAAAAGTAACACACATATGTCACCTCATAGTATAACATGACACTAAGAAGAAACTACACTTAGTATTTTGTCTTATGTTGAACAACTCTTAATGTAACAAAGTTCATTTTAGTACCACAAGTCACGATGAATATAAGTCTATGTATTACTATGTAGCCCTATGTGTCCATCGCACTATCAAAGTCTATCGGAATACAAACTCCATCGCATTCCTAAAGTACATCGCAATATATGCCCCATCGGAATGTCATCGCAATGTGTGATCGCGATGCTCCATCGCAAAGCCATCGCAATGTATGCGATCACAATGTTGCCATCACAATGTTGCCATCGCAACGACGCATCGTAATGTGGGATCGAAATGTGCCATCGCAATGTATGCCATCGCAATGTATACCATCGCAATGTAAGCCATCGCAATATACCCATCGCAATGAGCCATCACAATGAGCCATCGAAATGACCCAACGCAATAACCCATCGCAATGAGTCATCGGAATGACCCATCGCAATGTATAGCCATCGCAATGTGACGACCGGAATCTGGATCGTAATCTGAGACGGAGATTACGATACAAAGCTGTTGATTCGATTATGGGTCTTAGAGTTGTGTTTTAAGCAAAATCGCTGAAGTCCTATGTTCATATGGGTTGGATAAACAAAACCCATCACCGAATTAGCATAATCATCACACATTAAAAATTCAAACCCTAATCGGATTTGATCGAGGTAAATGGATTCGTTTCTTATGATAAGAACTAGAGAAACATAGAAGTAACATATTTTGAGATCAATACCTAGATGATAAACAACAGATTATAAGCAAACAATTGGAGCTTGGAAGAACTTGACAATAGCGGCAAGTGTAATATGTGTTGTGTGTGTTGCGATAAAGAAGAAAAACGGGGGGGGGGGGGGGGGGGGTTATGTTTTGATTTTGGTCAACCAAGTTGCAAGAAATTGCATTTTGGTCCCCCTTGTTTCAAGACATTGCAATTTTGGTCCCCCAGTTAGTAAAATGATTAATTAACACTTTTAAAACCAAGTGAACTAGCAAACTCACCAACCCGTAACTTCTTATCTTGAAAACTAACATGATCACATACACCTAACACTCAAAGTTAAATTCCTAACGACAAATCAAATTCCACACAAGGCACACATAGCATATGATGATGTCGACTATTGTTTTGCATTTTTCTGAAAAATACTTTTAGGAAGACCAATTTAATTCCAAAATGATTTGATATTTACTACCCCTTAAACACTGACCCGTTTTCTATTAAAAGAGATGTAGTCATTGTTATAATGAGATAAATATCCATGAAGACCTTTTCTATTTAGTGATTTTATGGAACGATTTTGGTGGCAATAAGATTTCTATTTTTATAACAAAATTAGTGCACTGAAGGGTACACTAATTTGTGTTAGACCAAGTTGTAAAGTAAACTTGATCCCTTACAAGGTTTTAAAATAAACCTTGCCCGAGAAAATTAATTCCCGTTGTGAGCCAACGTTTTCAAAAGAAATACGTGACTTTAATGCGAAAAGCGGGTTGCAGTCAGAAATAACTACAAGCCATATAGGCATGTTTTAAAAATATGTACAACTTTCACACGGACTCTATTTATGGCACTGTGTCAATTGTAATCGACATTTCTAAGGCCGTAAATATTACCGTACTAAAAGACATGCCCAATTTAAAATGAAAAATATTTTTGGATTTTCTTGATTTTATAATTTTTATGGTTTTGTAGGTTTTATATTTTTGTATTTTTCTTTTTGTGGTTTATATTGAAAGTCCCAAATTACAACTATTGTTGAAACTAAGTCACGAAAAACAATAACACACAATAGATATACTTTTCAAACGAGTAATGCTTTATTAACTATTATCAACAAAGTATTACAAAGTGTTATGAATACACCTGTTGAATAACAACAAGAAATGAACCCTAGAACAAGTAAACTTGATTCGAGACTCAAGTTTACAAGAGAACCAATGAGTCGCTGATGGACAGCTGAGGGCTCAGTGGTTCCAGTGGGAGAAAGAACTTAGATTAAGATTCCAAGCACAAGGGTTGAATCTTAACTTCTTTCTCATCCCTATTTATAGTGGTACGAGGTTGTATCCTTAGTGGGAGTAGTTGATACGTGTCATCTTCTGAGTGGAAGAGTACAACGTATTAAATGCATGTCCAAATCGAGACATGCCTTTAACTAATTTAGGTGAACAGTTCTGCCAACTGTTCACCTTTGTCCCACTAGGTCGTACTAGGCATTGACTTGAATCTCTTGTTTTGTCCCGCTCAAAACACTTGCAAGATTCTCCCGCCTAAACTATAAAGGGTTGGATAAGCTTTGCTTAATCCAAGTCTCTAGGGTTCTTAAGTGATCTCTGAGTGTTGTCAACTCAGAGATCCTTGAACACCAGTGCATTCCTTTGACATCCCAGCTATCCATAATCGCTGGTGAGTCTGACTTCAGATTGTCTTCGACTTCTCTGACGTTGTCTTTGACTTGAATGATCCTGGTGTGCCAGCTGAGGCTTTGCCTTCCACTAGTCTAGTCTCTGTCGCTGGTCTTCTCAGCGACCTTTCAACACTTAGTCTAATTTAAACAAATCTAGACAGGGCCATAGTTAAAACTTTCATTGGCCCAACAATCTACCCCTATTTGTTTATAAATTATACTAAGTCTAAAATTATTGTAAGTGAGTACACAGCTTCTTCTTACACATAATTTAACAAACATACCTCAAAGTTTTATTAAACAGAATGAACCTAGTCTATTACAAGAACACCCTGGGGTGTAAACATGAACAAAAGTAAATAGGTTCTTCAACGATCAAGGCCTTGATCACAGAGTCTCTGGGCTTCGACTTTGTCACTCCTAGAGTTGATGACAAGTTCAATTTTCCAAAATCGAACTCATCAGCTTCTTTGCAATTCCTTAGAATGCCATGCTTGAGTCTGATTAGCTGAATGGTTGAAGCCAGAGGTAGCTCATTCAACCGCTGAAAAGCATAATCACAGTTGCCATTCATAAAGACCATACCTACCTCTGGTTCTGTGTATACTTGGCCTTCTATGGGTTTGGTGTTTTCTTTGGGAAGGACCAAGTTCCTTTGCATCCCATCGACCACTACTTCTTCAGTGACCAGCCTTTCTATCAGAGGCCCCATTGGGGTTTTCCTTTTCCTTTGCACATGAGGAGGTGGTTGAGAAGAAAGCTGAGGAGGCAGGGGTGCCTTCAGCTTCTTTGCTGTGTCTCTTACCCAATTAAGTTTTGCTTGAATGTTTTTCATCATTTGGGCAGCACCAGGCCCAGTCTTCTTTTGGGCAAGAGCCAACAACTCCAACCACTCAGAGAGGCTCAGATCTCTGAGTTTAAAGTCACTGGAGACTTTGTAGTTCTGTATATCATTTTCCCTATAAATAGTCATTACCACTCTTTTGTCTTTGTCAGTGAAACATGTATACTTGGTGATACGACCGGGTTCAGCTCTCTGGTTGACAAGTCTTTGATATTCCTTTAAGAGGTTGTTCCTCTTGTCCTCCAGTTCCTTGAGCTTGACAAGCTGAGCTTTCTTAGCAGTGGGAGAGAGCTTGTCCAGGGCTTCTTTGCTTCTCAGTTCAGCAGCCCTGATGTTTGCCAATCTTTGATGTTCAATGATTTGGGCTTTTGCTTGCTCTGGGGTGAGTGGTGGTTCATCAGTGCTCTTGAATTTGTTGAGTTCAGAGTTTTTGGAGGGTTTAGCTGTGGATCCACCTTCAGCTTGAAGGGAGTGTAAGGTTATCTCAGGTTGCTCAACAGCAATTCCTTTTCCCTTATCTTTCGCAGATTCAGCAGCGGATTTGAAAGATCTCAGTGGTTTGGGTGTTGGAATTTCAGCTGTGGATCCATCTTCTTCAGAGGAGGAGGCAGAATTCTCCCCCTCAGGCATAGCCCCAGCAGGTGCTGTGCCTGAACCTGCCTTATTGAATCGAAGGAACTCGTTGTGAACAAATATGCAAATTTCTTTAAGTTCACCTTGGAGAAGTTCCTGAAGAAGACGCCTTGAGGGTTCAGCAGCCTGAGCTATAGCTGCAACATTTGCCTGCACCGCTGAGGTGAGAACAGAGGGTATATACTGCTGAAGACTTTGGTTGAGTAGAGTAGGTAGTTGTGCCTTCAGAGCATCGTTCAACAGTTGCAGAAGCATAGCTGTCATAGAAGATTCCACTGATGAAGTTAGTGAAGTCTCTAGATTGGTGGTGAGCTCCTCAGCAGCATGAGTGAGGGTTTGGATTTCAGAGAGGAGATCATCATTTGTGACTTTGGGCTTTGTGGTGCTGATATCCCCTCTCTTTTGCCATAAAGCCTTAGCAGCCAATTCCTGTACATTTTTCATTCTGGGAACTTGTGCTGACTTGCGGGATTGTAAATACTCCAAGTGTTGCTTAGCCCCTAGTTCCAAAACGTTTGGCAAGGTGGGGAATGGAATAGGTGCAGGTGAGCAAGGTCTCTGTTCCCATAGCTTTCTGGCAGCCAATTCCTGAACATTTGGAAGTGATGGAACAGAGGCAGTCTTCAGCTTAATGGAAGACAGATTGTAATCATCAGTGCTCATCTCCTCAAAGTCAGAGGTGAAGGTTCCTTCCTCTACAACAAAAACTTCATCATCAGGCAATGATTCAATGTCTGAGAGGGCATCAATATCAATTGTGGCAACTTCAGCGGTTTCGTCATCAGCAATCGAGTAATCATCATTGTTAAGTTGTTCCTGATGAAGATTGTGAGCCTATGATAAGAGTTATTAGTTGACCAGTTGTGAAATAATAATGCAGTTATAGATCGCCAGTGGCTGCCCCTAGGAAAGCTGGGTGTGATTATCCAGCCCCCCCTAAGGATTTCTCCTTGGGACTCTTTTAATGTGAGATAGATATGTTGAAGGATCGCCATTCGCTACCCCTAGGAAAGCTGGGTGTGATTATCCAGCCCCCCTAAGGATTTCTCCTTGGGACTCTTTTAATGTGAAATAGATATGTTGAAGGATCGCCATTCGCTGGCCCTAGGATAGCTGGGTGTGATTATCCAGCTCCCCCGTAAGGATTACTCCTTGGGACTCTTTTTATATGTGAAAGTTATGAGGTGAATGGTCGCCGTTCGCTGCCCCTAGGATAGCTGGGTGTGATTATCCAGCTCCCCCTGAAGGATTTCTCCTTGGGACTCTTTTATTGTGAAACATGATATGGGAATGGTCGCCTTTCTCTGCCCCTGGGATAGCTGGGTGTGATTATCCAGCTCCCCCTGAGAGATTACTCCCTGGGACTCATTTGATTGTGAATTAATATGAGGGTGATGGTCGCCTTTTATCGCTGCCCCTAGAAAGACTGAGGGTGATGATTCAGTCTTTCCAAAAGAATAAATTCTTTGGGACTCTTTTAATAATGAGGGGGACCCAGAGTCAGTGAGAAGTGCAGAGACTCTGGGTCGGGACTTATATGTGCTCAGGTTGTTGTTTTCCAAGAGCACAGTCCAGAGGGTGAAGGATCATCGGGGTGCGTTAAGAGCACAAGTGAGTCATTTCCTAGTGAAGACAGAGTGTACAGAGAGTCCTAAAAGATATAGGTGCTGACACAGACACGCTAAGAGTTGAGGCAAACTCTAAATTACATCACTCTCTCCTAAAGACAATGAGAGTGAATGTATGTGGACCTCTGAGAAGGAAAAATAAAGGACAGGCTAATACCTGAGTGATATCAGCGTGGAGAGGGATCTTAGTCGTCTTCGCTGACTTGGAGACACTAGACACTGGTTGTTTGTCAGCAATGGGCTCTTCTACCACATCCACCAGAGAAGGGGATGGGTTCTTCTTTGTCTTTATCTTCTTTAAAGGATTAACATAAGGGGTTTCAGAGGAAAGGGTGATGTCTTTCCTCTTCTTCTTCTTTTCCTTAAGCACCTTGGGCTGAGAAGTAGATTGCACAGAGGTCTTGGACAGAGACTTATCAACCGTGCTTTCAGCATTCACCTCAAGTTGAGGGATCAAGGGCTCATCATCCTCAGCTAGTAGCCCAGCAACTCTCATCATATGCCTGGTAAGGGGCACTTCATTATCTATGGGAGTCTTCAGAGAAGCTGCGGTGATGTGATGAGAGGGAAAGGAGTGTAAAGCATCATTGGTGTAGGATTCACCAAGAATATCTTCTAAGACAAGAGAGAGATATCTGGTGTAGCAGATGGTGGCCCCACGATTCTTCTTTCCTTTGTTTTCCAACTTAGCGATAAGATCGGTGTACAGTATGTGAGCGATTCCAATATCCAAACCCCAGATTAAGCTGTATGCAATGGCTAGCTGGGAGCCATTGAGTTGGTCATGTGATCCAGTGTTTCCTCCTAGACACTTTACGATGTACAGCATCAGCGTTCTCCATGTGGGAGAGAAGTAATTCACCTTGATGAGAGATTTGCTTTGGAAGCCAGCAGCGGTGAAAGGTTGTTCATGATCATCATGAGGTTGAAGGGTGGCCAGAGCTTTTCTCACAGTGGCACTGGTGGGCAAAGCTGACATGTTACTGTTGTAAGGGAGTCCAATAGCTTTAGCAAAGGTTGTGAAATCAAAGGTGAGAGGTTGAGGATGGGTGGAAAGGTTGAAGGTGATGTGTGAAGAGGTTGGGTCAACTTCAGCGCTGTACCAGAACTCGCGAAGGTATTGGTAGTAGCAGGTGGAGGGTTCCTTGGTGATAGCTTCGTTGATGGTGGAGTTCTTGAGGAAGTTGAAAAGTGGATGGTAGAGGGGATTGTTGTGTTCAAGAAGGGCTACACAGTTATTTAGTGCAATCTTTCCATCAGAGACCTCGAAATCAACGTTTGTGGCGGCTTGTACAACGAAGGTTTGGTTTGGTGAAGTAGACACCATTGTTGAGAGATTGAAGAAGATGAAAGGGAATGTGTGTGTTAGGAAATTTTTAAAATGACAAAAAGATTTTGGGTCAAGGGTTTTGAAAGGTTGAGCCGTTTTCCAAAGTTGAGCATTAAATGCAAAAGTTAAGCTTTTCAGAAAAACGTGGGTCCCCTTGACCTTTCATGGGATACTTGTCCCCTTGGAAAGCGGGAAAGTTGGTAGCATTAAGAGACAATCATTTGAATTTAATATCAGAATATACACATTCCCATTGAAATGTAACTACCTCGTTACATTCAATTCCCTTAAATGCCCAGAGACAGCGGTCATCATCAGATTTATTTGCCAATATTGAGCATTCCCAGCTCAGCGACCAGCCTAGTAAAACTTGGCTCAGCCAGCGGCTTGGTGAAAATGTCAGCGAGCTGGTACTCAGTGGGTATGAAATGTAGCTCAATATCACCTTTTAGAATATGGTCTCTGATAAAGTGATACCTGATGTCAATATGCTTGGTTCTGGAATGAAGTACTGGATTATTGGAGATGGCTATGGCACTGGTGTTGTCACAGAATATGGGAACCTGCTCATAGTTAATTCCATAGTCAGCCAGCTGACTTTTCATCCAGAGAACTTGTGCACAGCAACCAGCGGCCGCAACATATTCAGCCTCAGCTGATGACATGGCCACATAGTTTTGCTTCTTAGCACTCCAGCATACCAACTTTCCTCCAAGGATTTGACAGCTACCAGAGGTGCTCTTTCTGTCAAAGCAGCACCCTGCGTAATCTGAGTCGGATTAGGCTTTAAGGTCGAAGCCTGAACCATTTGGGTACCAGAGACCCAATGAGGGAGATCCTTTTAAGTACCTGAAAATTCTTTTGACAGCTACAAGGTGGGATTCCTTGGGGTTAGCTTGGTACCTAGCACAGAGACACGTGGAGAATTGTATGTCTGGTCTGCTTGCTGTGAGGTACATCAGTGACCCAATCATGCCTCTATATAAGGTCTCATTAACAGAGACCCCTGAGTCATCAGCTCCCAAGTTGTTGGGAGGAAGCATGGGGCATTTTACTGATGCACAATCAGACAGATCATACTTTTTGATCAAATCTCTAACATATTTTTCTTGACAAATAGAAATTCCTTTGGAATTTTGTTTGATTTGAAAACCCAAGAAAAAGGTTAGTTCCCCCATCATGCTCATTTCATACTTTTTGGTCATTAGTTTGGCAAATTGTTTGCTCAAGATAACATTGGTTGAACCAAAAATTATGTCATCCACATAAATCTGTACTAAAATGACGTCACCCTTGGACCTCTAGGTGAACAAGGTTTGGTCAATGGTACCTCTGACAAATTTATTTTCAAGAAGGAATTTTGAGAGAGTTTCATACCAGGCTCTGAGCGCTTGTTTCAGCCCATAGAGTGCTTTGTGAAGTCTGCAGACATGATTGGGGTAGTCACTATTTTCAAACCCTGGGGGTTGACTGACATATACTTCCTCTGCAAGTTTCCCGTTAAGAAAGGCACTCTTCACATCCATCTGATAAACCATGAAACCCATATAAGCTGCAAAGGCTAGGAAGATTCTGATGGCTTCCAATCTGGCCACTGGTGCGAAGGTTTCATCATAATCAATTCCTTCAGATTGATTATAGACCAGCACCACGAGCCTAGCCTTGTTTTTTACAAACATACCAGCTTCATCCCTTTTATTTCTGTAGACCCATTTTGTTCCAACCACTTGCTTATCAGCTGGAGCTTTAACCAGAGTCCACACCTAGTTTCTCTTGATCTGATTGAGTTCATCTTGCATGGCAACAACCCAGCCTTCATCAAGCAGAGCAGCAGCCACGTTCTTAGGTTCATCCTCAGAGAGAAAATTTGCAAAAAGGCATTCATTTACAGAGGCGGTTTCCAGAGTTCTTAATTTTCCTCTGGTGGTGACTCCCTCAGAGGGTTCTCCAAGAATATTAACTAGAAGAATATCTTGGTTCCTACTCCATTTGGATTGTGGAGCAGGAGTCTCTGTGGGATCAGGAGTCACTTCAAGTTCAGGGAGTGATGGAGGTTCATGTGACAACCGTGGTTTTGAGGTTCGTCACTTGGTCTTACTTTTAGGTTATTTTATGTGTGACTACTTGATTTTTGTGCTTACGTGTTTATGTTGTGTGAACGAGGTTGGTGTGATTATTGTTTATGAGTATAGAGTACTCATAGGTAAATCGAAGTACGGTTAATTCATGTTCATGAGATCACAATTAGTGACTATGAAATGAAATGGTGGTATTTTGGTGGTTACGTATACGTATAAGTATTATAGTAATAGTGTATTTTTTTAAGGATTTACGGTTTAGCATTTAGAGGTCTCGGATAAGGTAATTAGCCATATGAATATTTTTCGGGATGGTTTTAGGTCATTTAGGACTTAATTATAAAGTTTATTTCAAAATTTGAGATTTTTTTTAAAAGTGTATATTTTACGACTTTTACGGTAAAACGCGTAAAAACTGACTAGTTTTACGGTTTTGAGGTTTTGAAGGCTTTAGGAGCTGAAATAAATTAAGGAAAATTAAGGTAATATTAATAAGATATTTATTAATAATAAAATAAAGAGAAAAACGAATTTTATGGTGTTTAGGTCGGTTTAGAAGAGAAAAAAAGGAAAAAAAGAAAAGATTTATGGTAAGTGGGCTTTGAGTTGGACTAGGATTCACCCATACCCTATATAATGTATATACTAAACCAAATTCATTATTTTTCTCCTGGAAATAAAAGAAATTCGTGAGTTATATAAAAAATTGGGGTTCTTCATAAAATTTTGGGGTTTTCATAAATCAAAGGTAAATCTTCATAACCCTTTTCAATTTAATTGTTTTTATGTTTAAATTAATCATTATTATGATGGATTAGGGTTAGGGTTTAATATAAAAACAGTAAATTAATGTTGTATTAATCATAATATGATGATTACATAAGTTAGGGCTTGTTATTAGAGGGATTAGGGTTAATTAATTAGTTCAATTTGTTTAAAACCCGTTTTTAAAAACTGGGCAGATTTTGAGTCAATTGTTTTGATCATATCGGGAGTTGTATAAACTCTTATTTAACGATCCAAGTACCCCTGAAAAGCTATTTGAAGTGGCTTTCCAATTCAAGAAACGAGAACTAAATTGGGGGTCGGGAAGTGGGTCAAAAATAGGTTACAACAGTCGGAGGTCAAAACAGTTTTGAATTCAGCCTGTTTTCTTTTTAAGTTTTGGGTTGTTTGGAGCACTTAGGGTTGCATTGGGATCTTCTCACGAACGTGAGAGATGGTTTATATATTGTAGTTAATATCTGCACTTGGGCTAAGGTGGTGGTTTAGGGTAAGACCCCTTAATGGTAACAAACTTTTAGTACGTTTAAAATCAGGAAATCTGGAATGACAAAAGTAGATATATATATATATATATATCGGGGCCTTAACAGTAGCTTTAAGGTTAGGCAAGTGGGAGTTGTTAGCCAACATATGTAAGGGTATGAATATTCCTTTTACAGAAACCATGGGTAGGTTTAAGTGGGCGTTTGACCTAAAGTTTTGAGACCTAAAACTGGGACTGTTTTGGGTAAAATACGAACGGGTTAGTTATTAAAATTAACCAAGTTAGGGACTTGTTAAGGAAGGGTATTGGGGTAATTAGAGCTTATTAATGAGGTATATATGTGAGAATATGCTAGATGTCCATCATAGGTTAATGAGCCATCTTAGTGATTGGTTCGTTTATTGATTTCGTGTTTTTGGTTTGTTAGCTTGTTGTTAGTGCAAGGACGTGTGAAGGAGCTATCAGGTGAGTGTTCATAGTCCCATGTTTATTTTTGTTTTTGACTTCCAGATGGGATGGAAGAGACACTGTGTTGAGTTGTTTCTAAATTGTTGCTGTGAATGTTTTATGGTTGTGATGGACTTGTGTGTACACTTGTGTGATTAACTGCTATGCGATCTTTGATTTGTTATTGTGGTTTGACAAGGTAGTGGCCTTGTGGTTTGCCAAGGTAGTGGCCTTGGGATAGGTACATAGGGTGATCATCTAAGGTACCATGATGTTGTTTGGCAAGGTAGGAGCCTTGGATTGGTTTGGTATGATTGGTCTTGATTGATAGTTGTTAATACATAATTGTAACACATTGTCCATATGTTCTTTTGTTAATGGTTGTTATTCACAGCTTGTAACTGATTTAGCGTTGGAGTCTAAACCTACGACTCTCACCAACTTTATGTTGACGTGTTTTAGTGTCTCTTTCAGGTGATACTATGGTTAAGCATGAGAAAATAAGTGGCTAGGATGGGAGAAGCATAGGATTGCATGTTGTGATGATATCCATACGTCGCGCCCCATGTTCCGCCATGGTGGGGTGTGACAGAATGATATCAGAGACAATGGTTATAGAGAATTAGGTTGCCTAGTCGCGTAGCCTAGTCTATAGCTTAAGGGTCCCTGCATATAGGCGTCATAGGAGTATGTGTGCATTTTATAATAATTGATGTGTTTGGATGTTATTTTGCGATGTTGTTAAGTTAGGAACTAATATGGTTCATACTTGACCACATAATATTTTCCTTTCGGGTTTTGACTAGTGCGGGTTTAACTACCATCGTCCACGCTAGTCATCTTTGTAATTTGCTAGAAAATGTATAATTATTTGTTTTAAATTTTCCGACTCTTATGGACGGCATGCCTTAAAATTATTTATGTTTTCGTTTGGATTATGTCTACGCTAGTTTAGCTAGACCATGGATTTGTGATGTTTCAAGTTTTGACTATGTTATTTTAATAAATGGAGTTTTGGATTTTATTTTGTGTGTTTATGTGCTTGTGAGTTGATGGATTATGTGTTATGTATAGTATTAATTTCTTATAAGTGTCATCATAGGAGGAAGTACATTGGTGAAAGGGAACATGTATAATTATAGAGGCCTACATAATTATATATGTGCCACAACACCACTAGACTTTCAAGTATGATTGCATGAAAGAGAATTGATACATGCTTGTATAGCATATGTTGGTAGTATGTATGATTATGATTAGGCGTATGTATAGTGGTAAGTATACTATATGGAGTATTCTGGTAGTTGTTAACGGGTGTCATGTTTTTACTATCAGCATGGTGAACACGCGAAATGGTGCTGGTGGAAGTGGTGATGGAAATCCTGACTTGGCTACTTTGATTGCTGCTCAAATGGCCAACATAATACCAACCATTGTTCAGCAGGTGACTAACAACCTGAACAACAATAATAACAACAATGGTCAAGGAGGAGGTGGAAACAATGGTTGTAGCTATAAGGCATTCACTTCTTGTGGTGCAAGAGAGTATGATGGGAAGGGCGGCGCGGTAGTACTTACCCAATGGATTGAGAAGATGGAGAATGTAATTTAGATGAGTGGATGCTTACCAAATCAAATGGTCATGTACGTAACTGGTTCACTGGTAGGGAAGGCTTTAACTTGGTGGAACACTCAAGTTCAAGCAAGGGGAAGAGTTGCTGCAAATGCTATGGCTTGGGCCGATTTTAAAGCTCTTATGACTACGGAGTTTTGTCCAAGCAATGAGATGGAGAAGCTGGAAAATGAGTTTCGGGGACATGCTATGGTTGGAGCGGCTCATGCAGATTACACAGATCGCTTCCATGAATTGGCAAAGTTGGTTCCCCATTTGGTTACCCCTGAGGCGAACAAGATTAAGCGGTACATTGCTGGATTACCTCCTCAGATCAGGGGAATGATTAAGGCTACTCAGCCTAACACAATACAACAGGCCATACTAACGGCAGTAATACTTACTGAGGAGGCGGTATCTAGTGGAATCTTGGTCAAGGCGGGAGATAAAAGAAAGGAGCCAGAAGCCGCGAAGTCGCCTGACACCAACTGGAAGAATGCTAAGAAGGCGAATGATGGAAGAAATTTTGCCATGAGGGTACCTCAAGGTTCTGGAAATCCGAACAACAACAATGCTGCCTGCCGAACCTGCTCTAGGTTCCATCCAAGAGGTACACCATGCCAGACATGCTACAATTGCCAGAAACCGGGACACTTTGCCAGAAAATGTGACGCACCTAACAGAAACGCAACACCAATCCAGTCTGTAAGGATGAATGTCACCGGGGGAAATTGTTTTGAGTGTGGACAACCCGGGAATTTCCAGAGGGAGTGTCCTAGATTGGTTGGAGCAACCAACCAGGGCAGAGGCCAGTTAGCTTTGGAGGGAAGTCGAGGAAACCAAGGCGGTGGAAACCGGAACAATGCTAACCGCAACAATGGGAACACTGGGAATCGGAACTAGAACAGGAACGAGGGAAATCAGAATAGGGGAAATCAGAATGGAGGCAGGGTTTACCTTGCAAATGCAGTAGAAGCGGTTCAGGACCCGAATGTAGTCACGGGTACGTTTTCTGTTAACAATAACCTCGCTACGATTCTTTTTGACTCTGGGGCAGATTTTAGTTTTGTGTCGTCTCAATTCGTTCCTTTGTTAGATATGAACCCTAGTGTAGCGAAACCAGGATATGTGATTGAAATAGCTAGTGGTAAGCAAGAAGAAGTAGATGAGATATTTTTGAACTACAAATTAGAGTTGGGAGAATTTAAGTTCACCATAGATTTAATCCCTCTAGGACATGGGAGCTTCGATGTAATCATTGGAATGGATTGGTTATCGAAGCATAAGGCTGAGCTAATGTGTCATGAAAAGATTGTTAAGATACCCATAGGTGATATGAAGGTGTTATACGTGTACGGAGAAAGGAATGAGAAGAAGACCAGGTCCCTTATGAATGCCAAGGATGATGAGCCACAAATCAATAAGATTCGAGTAGTAAGAGAGTTCGTCGATGTATTCCCGGATGACTTGATGGGGTTACCACCGGTGAGACAAGTAGAGTTTACGATTGACTTAGTACCCGGGGCAACACCCGTAGAGAAGTCACCATATCGTCTAGCACCGTCAGAGATGCAAGAATTAGCCGAGCAACTTAAGGAATTACAGGATAAGGGTTTCATTCGACCAAGTTCTTCTCCATGGGGAGCGCCGGTGCTATTTGTCAAGAAGAAGGATGGATCTTTCCGAATGCGTATTGATTATCGGGAGTTGAACAAGCTGACCATTAAGAACCGTTATCATCTCCCAAGGATTGACGATTTATTTGATCAGCTGCAAGGAGCAAGGTACTTCTAAAAAAATTGACCTTAGGTCCGGTTATCACCAACTAAGGGTCTGTGAGGAGGACATACAAAAGACCACGTTCAGAACAAGGTACGGACACTTTGAATTCACCGTTATGCCATTTGGATTGACAAACGCGCCAGCAGTGTTCATGGATCTAATGAACCGAGTGTGCAAGCCATATCTAGACAAATTTGTCATAGTCTTCATTGATGACATACTTATCTACTCTAAGACGGAGGAGGAGCATAACCAACATTTGAGATCAGTATTGGAGCTGCTCAGGAAGGAGAAACTTTATGGGAAGTTCTCCAAGTGTGAATTTTGGCTTCAAGAGGTACAATTTCTGGGGCATGTAATCGATAATGATGGCATACATGTAGACCTAAAGAAGATTGAAGCAGTAAAGGATTGGAAGGCACCTACTACACCGTCAGAAATAAGGTCATTCTTAGGCTTGGCAGGATATTACAGGAGATTTATAGAGAATTTCTCTAGAGTATCAAAGCCTTTGACACTGTTGACCCAAAAGAATCAGAAGTATGAATGGGGCGAAGAGCAAGAACATGCGTTTCAGACACTAAAGGATAGGTTGTGTAATGCACCTATCTTGTCTTTACCAGAAGGGGTGGAAGATTTTGTGGTTTACTGTGATGCGTCCAACCAGGGTTTGGGATGTGTTCTTATGCAGCTAGACAAGGTCATAGCTTATGCATCACGACAATTGAAAAACCATGAGAAGAATTACACCACACATGACTTGGAACTAGGAGCTGTAGTCTTTGCTCTCAAGATATGGAGACATTACTTGTAGGGGACGAAAAGTGTGATCTTTACGGATCACAAAAGTTTGCAACACATCTTTGATCAGAAAGATTTGAACATGAGGCAGAGACGATGGTTGGAGTTATTTTGTGATTATGACTGTGAGATTAAGTATCACCCTAGGAAGGCCAATGTGGTGGCAGATGCGCTAAGTAGGAAGGAGAGGCTAAAACCAAAGAGAGTAAGGGCAATGAGCATAACAATTCAGACAACTCTTAAGGATAGAATTCGGGCAGCACAAATAGAGGCCGTAAAGGAAGAAAGGCTGGTTGAAGAAAATCTACATACTATGGATCAGTACATGGAAGAAAGAGGAGATGGTTGCAAGTATTACTTGGATAAAATCTGGGTTCCGTTGTTTGGCGATACAAGGAAGGTGATATTGGATGAAGCTCATACGTCGAGGTATTCGATACACCCAGGAGCTGATAAGATGTATCGGGACATGAGAGATATGTATTGGTGGCCAGGAATGAAGAAGGATGTAGCTTTGTACGTTAGTGAATGTTTGACTTGCTCCAAGGTGAAGGCTGAACATCAAAGACCGTCAGGGTTACTGCAACAACCAGAGGTTCCTAAATGGAAGTGGGAGAATATTGCCATGGACTTCATTACAAAACTGCCAAGGTCTAACAGTGGAAATGATATGATTTGGGTAATAGTGGACAAACTGACTAAGTCTGCCCATTTTGTGGCAATGAAGGAGGATGATAAGATGGAAAGGTTTGCCAAGAAATACTTGGAACATGTGGTGGCAAAACATGGAGTACCGGTGTCGATCATATCAGATAGAGATAGCAGGTTTACGTCTAGATTTTGGGGACTATTGTAGAAGGCTTTGGGTACGAGGCTGGATATGAGCACAGCTTATCATCCGCAGACGGATGGACAGAGTGAGAGGACTATACAAACACTGGAGGACATGTTAAGAGCATGTGTGATAGATTTTGGAGGAAGTTGGGAGAATCATCTGGCGTTGGCAGAATTCTCGTACAATAATAGCTACCATGCTAGTATAGAGTGTGCACCGTTTGAGGCACTCTATGGTAGGAAGTGTAGGTCACCGCTGTTATGGGCTGAAGTAGGAGGTAGCCAACTAATTGGACCGGAAATGGTACAGGAGACTACGGACGCAATTACCGTGCTTAAGGAAAAATTAAAGGCGGCTAGAGATCGACAAAAGAGCTATGCGGACAAGAGGCGTAAGCCGTTGGAATTTGGGGTTGGGGACAAGGTGATGCTAAAGGTTTCACCATGGAAATGGGTGATGCGGTTCGGGAAGAAAGGGAAGTTAGCACCTAGATTTGTGGGGCCATTTGAAATCCTTGAAAGGATTGGGCTAGTGGCATACAGGTTGAGATTACCGGAAGAGTTAAGTAGTGTACATGATGTGTTTCATGTCTCAAACTTGAGGAAATGCTTAGCAAGAACTGACTTGCAAGTCTCGGTGGACGATATTAGTATAGATGCGAGCCTTCGTTTTATTGAAGAGCCGATAGAGATTATGGACCGTGAAGTTAAAACCTTGAAAAGAAGTAAGATACCGTTAGTTAAGGTTAGGTGGAATTCTAAACGTGGACCGGAGTTCACGTGGGAACGGGAAGAGTTTATGAGGAGTAAGTATCCTCAGCTGTTCGTTAATGACGATCCTAAGGAGTAAATCTCGGGACGAGATTTCTATTAGGAGGGAGTGATGTGACAACCGTGGTTTTGAGGTTCGTCACTTGGTCTTACTTTTAGGTTATTTTATGTGTGACTACTTGATTTTTGTGCTTACGTGTTTATGTTGTGTGAACGAGGTTGGTGTGATTATTGTTTATGAGTATAGAGTACTCATAAGTAAATCGAGGTACGGTTAATTCATGTTCATGAGATCACAATTAGTGACTATGAAATGAAATGGTGGTATTTTGGTGGTTACGTATACGTATAAGTATTATAGTAATAGTGTATTTTTTTAGGATTTACGGTTTAGCATTTAGAGGTCTCGGATAAGGTAATTAGCCATATGAATATTTTTCGGGATGGTTTTAGGTCATTTAGGACTTAATTATAAAGTTTATTTCAAAATTTGATATTTTTTTTAAAAGTGTATATTTTACGACTTTTACGGTAAAACGCGTAAAAACTGACTAGTTTTACGGTTTTGAGGTTTTGGAGGCTTTAGGAGCTGAAATAAATTAAGGAAAATTAAGGTAATATTAATAAGATATTTATTAATAATAAAATAAAGAGAAAAACGAATTTTATGGTGTTTAGGTCGGTTTAGAAGAGAAAAAAAGGAAAAAAAGAAAAGATTTATGGTAAGTGGGCTTTGAGTTGGACTAGGATTCGCCCATACCCTATATAATGTATATACTAAACCAAATTCATTATTTTTCTCCTGGAAATAAAAGAAATTCGTGAGTTATATAAAAAATTAGGGTTCTTCATAAAATTTTGGGGTTTTCATAAATCAAAGGTAAATCTTCATAACCCTTTTCAATTTAATTGTTTTTATGTTTAAATTAATCATTCTTATGATGGATTAGGGTTAGGGTTTAATATAAAAACAGTAAATTAATGTTTTATTAATCATAATATGATAATTACATAAGTTAGGGCTTGTAATTAGAGGGATTATGGTTAATTAATTAGTTCAATTTGTTTAAAACCCGTTTTTAAAAACTGGGCAGATTTTGAGTCAATTGTTTTGATCATATCGGGAGTTATATAAACTCTTATTTAACGATCCAAGTACCCCTGGAAAGATATTTGAAGTGGCTTTCCAATTCAAGAAACGAGAACTAAATTGGAGGTAGGGAAGTGGGTCAAAAATAGGTTACAACAGTCGGAGGTCAAAACAGTTTTGAATTCAGCCTGTTTTCTTTTTAAGTTTTGGATTGTTTGGGGCACTTAGGGTTGCATTGGGATCTTCTCACGAATGTGAGAGATGGTATATATATTGTAGTTAATATCTGCACTTGGGCTAAGGTGGTGGTTTAGGGTAAGACCCCTTAATGGTAACAAACTTTTAGTACGTTCAAAATCAGGAAATTTGGAATGACAAAAGTAGATATATATATATCAGGGCCTTAACAGTAGCTTTAAGGTTAGGGCAAGTGGGAGGTGTTAGCCAACATATGTAAGGGTATGAATATTCCTTTTACAGAAACCATGGGTAGGTTTAAGTGGGCGTTTGACCTAAAGTGTTGAGACCTAAAACTGGGACTGTTTTGGGTAAAATACGAACGGGTTAGTTATTAAACTTAACCAAGTTAGGGACTTGTTAAGGAAGGGTATTGGGGTAATTAGAGCTTATTAATGAGGTATATATGTGAGAATATGCTAGATGTCCATCATAGGTTAATGAGCCATCTTAGTGATTGGTTCGTTTATTGATTTCGTGTTTTTGGTTTGTTAGCTTGTTGTTAGTGCAAGGACGTGTGAAGGAGCTATCAGGTGAGTGTTCATAGTCCCATGTTTATTTTTGTTTTTGACTTCCAGATGGGATGGAAGAGACACTGTGTTGAGTTGTTTCTAAATTGTTGCTGTGAATGTTTTATGGTTGTGATGGACTTGTGTGTACACTTGTGTGATTAACTGCTATGCGATCTTTGATTTGTTATTGTGGTTTGACAAGGTAGTGGCCTTGTGGTTTGCCAAGGTAGTGGCCTTGGGATAGGTACATAGGGTGATCATCTAAGGTACCATGATGTTGTTTGGCAAGGTAGGAGCCTTGGATTGGTTTGGTATGATTGGTCTTGATTGATAGTTGTTAATACATAATTGTAACACATTGTCCATATGTTCTTTTGTTAATGGTTGTTATTCACAGCTTGTAACTGATTTAGCGTTGGAGTCTAAACCTATGACTCTCACCAACTTTATGTTGACGTGTTTTAGTGTCTCTTTCAGGTGATACTATGGTTAAGCATGAGAAAATAAGTGGCTAGGATGGGAGAAGCATAGGATTGCATATAAAAAGAGAATCCCCGTTTCCTTCTTAGTTTTATTTGATTGTTTTTTAATAAGTGATACTGTGGCACACATTTGTTTGTTGGTATGTTATTTGTTGTCTTGGGTAAGAAGTAGGACTGTTACTTACTTACCTAGACCCCTTGCATTTGTTGAGATATTGTCATGACCTTCGTGTCACCATTTTTATGACATTTCTTATTTCATATAGTTGTCTCTATAGACACGCCATGTTGTGATGATATCCATACGTCGCGCCCCATGTTCCGCCATGGTGGGGTGTGACAGTTCATCACATGTAATCTCTTCGTCCATGATCTCTTCATCTGATTGAATATTTAAAGTGACTGGATCAGCATTTTCTTCCGAGATTTGAGTAAGAGATTCAACACCAACAGTCTCTGGAATGATGTCAGAGATGGAGTGAGGATCAAAAGCTTGAACATATGGAAGATCCTTGTGATGACTTTGAGGTGATTCCTTGGGATTTGAGAAATCATCTTTGGGATAAGTTTTAACTTCATTGAAGTCAATGTCACATTCCTCTGAGTTGGTGTGTGTAATGACAGCGTCAGCTTCATTAAAGGTGACATGAATGGACTCTTCTAATTCTTGCCTGCGAATATTGAATACTCTGAAAGATCTGGAGGTAGGAGAGTATCCAAGGAAGAATCCATCATCTGATTTTTCATCAAATTTACCCAGGTGATCTTTGTAATTGTGAATGAAAACAGGGCAACCAAAGACATGGAAGTAGCTTACATCAGGGGCTCTCTTCCTATACACTTCATAAGCGGTCTTACCATGTCTCTTCACAATAATGGATCTGTTTTGTGTGTAGCATGGTGTGTACACAGCTTCACCCCAGAATTGTTTAGGAAGTCTTGATTCGCTGAGCATCGTTCTGGCAGCTTCAATGAGAGTTCTATTTCTTCTTTCAGCGACACCGTTTTGTTCAGGGGTTCCTGGGTTTGAGAAGTTCTATGATATACCCTTTTCATCACAAAAGGCTTCCATGGCATGGTTTTTGAATTCTGTGCCATTGTCACTTTTGATAGCCTTTACCCTGCAATCATTGAAGTTTTCTATTTCTCTGATGAAGGACATGATTCTTTCAGCAGCATCACTCTTTCTCTTAAGAAAGAATACCCATGTGAATCTGTAGAATTCATCTACAATGACCAAGGTATATTTGTTGTGATTGAGGGATTGGGGTTTAACTGGTCCAAACAAGTCCATGTGAAGAAGATGAAGGCACTTGTTAATGGAGAATGATTGTTTTGTTTTGAACGAAGCTCTGTGATGCTTCCCTTTCTCGCAGGCTGAGCAAGGTCTGTCCTTGCTGAAGGTCAGAGAGGGAAGTCCAGCTACCAGATCATTCTTTGCTAGTTTGTTGATGTTTTTGAAGTTGAGATGGGAGAGTCTCTTATGCCAGAGCCAATTTTCACTATCAGATGCTTTGGCAAAGAGACAGGTGTTCTCTCCTTCAGGGGATGACGTCATGTCAATGACATACACATCTCTTCTTCTGGGTGCAATTAGAACGACATCATCGTTCTGATTGAAGATAGTTCCTTGGGTCTTAGTGAACAGAACCTTGAACCCAGCATCGCAGAGTTGACTGATGCTGATTAGGTTGTGCTTCAAACCATTTACATAAGCGACCCTTGTGAAGGTTATTCCATTGCAATCCACTGAGCCATATCCTTCAGTGGCCCCTGAGGAGTCATCCCCAAAGACTACTTTTGGACCAGACTCCTTCTTATATCTATGCAGATATTGTTTAATTCCTGTCATGTGTCTAGACCACCCGGTATCCAAGTACCAAACAGATTTCTTTAGGTATGCCTGCATAGATATAACAAACCAGATTAGTTTCTATGATGAACCCACTTTCCAGTGGGTCCATGCTGTCGCTGGCTGGCGACATTGGGTCTTCTGGGCCTTTCTCCCCCTCTTTGGTTGCAATCCCTGGTTTCATGACGCATGCTGCCACAGATGTCACAACCAGGGTAATGTTCACACTCATCAGAGTGGTGGTCATAAAAGCCACAATATTTGCAGGGAGGATTAGGCCTGTAACCCTGAGAATTTTCTCTGGATTTTGGTTGCTCAGGTATTCTAGAGGGCCTGTTAGGGGTTTTAGATCTAAGATGTGTTCGAGTTCTTTGAACAGCGATGATCTCCTCATGCTCTCTAGAAGAGTGTTCAGTGGACTCACATGTGATACACTTGGGTTTCTTGGAACAATCCTCAGAGGAATGATTTTTGAAACCACAGTGTTTGCAAGGCCTAAATAGCGTTCCCCCCTTTGAGCTGCTGGAGCTTTCACCAAGAGAGTTAACAGAAGGACTGTTATCCTTGGGGTTGATTTTTTCTTTCAACCCTTTTACCTCTTCCATCAGGGTGAGGAGAAGTTTCTTGGTGGGTGATAACTCTTCGGGGGAAGAAGTGGGTATGTCAGTGTTTTTGGCCACATAAACCTTCTTGTGTGCTTTATCAGCAACTTTGGAAGTGAGGTTCCCAGAGGTTTTGAGAACTGGTTTTGGGCCAAGCAAGGAATCTGATGGGTTAGCACCAATAAGTTTGGGAGTAGCTGATGCGTCAAATTCTTTGTCAGAGTCCTTCTCAACCACAGAGGTGGAGAGAGGAGAAGAGACTTCTGATACAAATTTAACACTGGGCACTGGAATGTGATTTTTGAACCTACCCTTACCCCCTATTGCCTGAACCACATTCCCTGGAATGGTTTCAGCAACTATTTCTTCCACAGTGGACTGGCCAAGGTTCCATTTTTCAATGGTTTTTCTCAACTCAGAGTTTTCATCAGCTAAAGATTCATTTTCAATGGACAACTTGCTGACCTCATTTTGAAGTTGATTAGCGATGTTCACAAAAGGTTTGAGATTAGCTAATTCAGATTGACAAAGACTCAACTCGTTTTTGAGATTTTGAAATTTATTTAACAGATTTTTTCTTTGTTCTTCTACAAAATGGAGGTCAACTAAAGTGTAGTCACTGACATGGTCTCTGTCAGGACCCTCAGGCATAGAGAGTAATCTTTGTACCTTTTTCATAGTGATGTCAACCCATTGACCTAATCTTGCTTCACTTTTACCAACTGCTGGTTCTTCATCAGCAACAGCCATGAAGGCTCTGACGGTAGTGGTTCCTTCATCCTCAGAGGTGAGGGGTTCATCATCCCAGTCAAAAGAAGCAGCTATTAGACCTTTTTCAGTCTTTTTGTTATCCTTCTTCTTGGCTGCATCATCAGCTTTCTGACTGAGTTTAATCAACTCAGCTATCAAGGCCTTGTATTTTACCTTGTAGTCCTTTTTACCCTCAGAGTCACTGAGAGAGGATTGCTTGAAAGGTGAGGAAGAAAACTTCTTTTTGCTGTGGGTTTTGCTGGATGATGGAAAGCTGGGAGAAGATGTCTTGTTTGACCAGCAGTCCTTTTGGAAATGACCAGTCTTTCCACAAGTGTAACATGACACTTTGGATTGTTAATCTTGGCAGCACCAACTCTACCAGATCTTTTGTAGTATCTCTTCTGGTCAGCTAAAAGGGCTCTGTCATGGAATTCAGCATGTAATTCATCAAGGAATTCTTGACTGCTTCTTGTGTCTTCTTCCACGTCAGAGTCACTATCCTGAAAAGAGTGGTTAGCAACAAGAGCTTTTGACCCAGATATAGGAGAGGTAAACCTATCAGTCTCTGATTTGTAAATAGAGTCAATCAGTCCTTCTTCATAATTGTATCTACCAAACAGTTGAGCAAGAGTATCATTTTTTATGGCAATATTTGCTCTCAGGGTTTGGTTAAGACTAAGCCATTTCCTAGGCAAGCTGTTTACAAACGTGGCATTAACCTCAGCCTTGGGTAGTACAACACCATTGTTACCTAAATCATTCAGCAAGATCTTGAGTCTAGTTTAAGTTTAAGAAACAGTTTCAGTTTCCAAGGCTTTGAAAGCGTTAAACTTAAGTCTTAATGCTTGGATTTTGGTCTCTTTAGTCTCTTCTGGTCCTTCATACCCTAGAACCAACTCAGTCCACATTTCTTGTGCGGTGTTGCACTTAATGATGGACTTCATAATGTTCTTGGGTAGGTAAGAGACTATTATACTTTTAAGTCTCTTGTCCTGGTTAGCCAGACGTCTATCAGCGGGAGACCATTGCTTAACAGGTTTCTTAATGGGTCTCTCTAGTGTAGAGGAAATGGCCAGTGGTACATAAGGACCATTTTCTAAGATTTCAAACAAGAAGGGTTCTAGACCATCTAAGTATATAAGAAATTCACTTTTCCAACTTGAGAAATCTTCTTCATCAAACACTGGAACATTAGACACATGTGACCCTCCACGATTATCAAGAAGTTGTGGAAGATCATCCTCATTTACACCAGTGCTTACAACAGGTGTAGGCATGGTAGTAGATGTGGTGGCTGGTGCGTTTGTTGAAGTATTTGCTTGGTTAGATTGACCAAACGGTGGTGGGATGGGTGGCATAGTTTCAGTCATATTTGGATCTTGATTTTAAAAACTAGAATGGTTTTTAGAAAAGTTTTATAAATCAAACCGCTCTGATACCAATTGAAAGTCCCAAATTACAACTATTGTTGAAACTAAGTCACGAAAAACAATAACACACAATAGATATACTTTTCAAACGAGTAATGCTTTATTAACTATTATCAACAAAGTATTACAAAGTGTTATGAATACACCTGTTGAATAACAACAAGAAATGAACCCTAGAACAAGTAAACTTGATTCGAGACTCAAGTTTACAAGAGAACCAATGAGTCGCTGATGGACAGCTGAGGGCTCAGTGGTTCCAGTGGGAGAAAGAACTTAGATTAAGATTCCAAGCACAAGGGTTGAATCTTAACTTCTTTCTCATCCCTATTTATAGTGGTACGAGGTTGTATCCTTAGTGGGAGTAGTTGATACGTGTCATCTTCTGAGTGGAAGAGTACAACGTATTAAATGCATGTCCAAATCGAGACATGCCTTTAACTACTTTAGGTGAACAGTTCTGCCAACTGTTCACCTTTGTCCCACTAGGTCGTACTAGGCATTGATTTGAATCTCTTGTTTTGTCCCGCTCAAAACACTTGCAAGATTCTCCCGCCTAAACTATAAAGGGTTGGATAAGCTTTGCTTAATCCAAGTCTCTAGGGTTCTTAAGTGATCTCTGAGTGTTGTCAACTCAGAGATCCTTGAACACCAGTGCATTCCTTTGACATCCCAGCTATCCATAATCGCTGATGAGTCTGACTTCAGATTGTCTTCGACTTCTCTGACGTTGTCTTTGACTTGAATGATCCTGGTGTGCCAGCTGAGGCTTTGCCTTCCACTAGTCTAGTCTCTGTCGCTGGTCTTCTCAGCGACCTTTCAACACTTAGTCTAATTTAAACAAATCTAGACAGGGCCATAGTTAAAACTTTCATTGGCCCAACATATATATATACGATAATATACAAGATCACGATAAGAGGATACTCTAGAATAGTTTACCACCACTATTCTGCAGATTCTTCTGCCAACTCCTTAAGTGTCGCCGGTGAGAATGATTTCATGCCCAGCCTTTTGATCAAAAACTCTATACGTCCTCGATCTAAGGCCTTTGTGAATATATCCGCCAGCTGATACTCAGTATTGATAAAATACAGCTCGATTACTCCATTTTCCACTTTCTCTTTGATAAAGTGGTAGCGAATGTCAATGTGCTTCGTCCAGGAGTGTTGAACGTAGTTGCAGCAAAGGGCAATGGCACTTTTGTTGTCACAGTAGATCGGGATTTTGTTGTATCCAAGACCATAGTCAGTTAATTGTGATCTCATCCAAAGAAGTTGAGCACAACAATCGGACATAGCAATGTATTCAGCCTTTGTACTTGATATCGCAGCGCTTTTCTGCCTTTTGGATGCCCAACTAATCAGTCTATCTCCAAGAAGTTGCATGCTGCCAGAAGTGCTACGTCGAGTATCTTGACACCCAGCATAATCCACATCTGCATATGATATTAGTGCAATAGAGGAATCCTTCGGATACCACAGACCACGATTAAGTGTTCCTTTAAGATACCGAAAGATCCTTTTCACAACATGTAAGTGCTTTTCGGTAGGCCGAGCCTGATACCGGGCACACATGCAAATAGCAAATTGAAAATCAGGCATGCTAGCAGTCAAATAGAGAAGGGTGCCGATCATTCCACGGTAAAGTTTAGGATCGACAGCAATCCCATCCCTATCCTCATCTAGCTTGGATCTCTCCACAATAGGAGTATCCACGGGGTCACAGTTTTCAAAATGATACTTTTTCAACGATTCAAGAGCATATCTGGATTGATTAATAAAGATGCCTCTAGGATTTTGATAAATTTGCAACCCTAAGAAAAATGAAAATTTTCCCATCATCGACATCTTAAAACGTGTGGACATGATTTTCTCAAAATGGTCAGACAATCTTTGAGTAGTGGCAGCAAATATTATACCGTCAACATAAATTTGTACCAGTATCATTCGTTGTCCTCCTTGAGAATGAATAATGTTGGGTCCACTTTGACTTTGGAGAAGCCTTACAAGATCAGATAAGACGATAGGAGATCGTACCACGCGCGCGGAACTTGTTTCAACCCATAAAGAGCATTCTTGAGATTGTACACGTGATTATGATACTCCGAGTTGACGAATCCATTCGGCTGGATTACGTAGACATCTTCCCTTAATTCACCATTAAAAAATGCCGTCCTGACATCCATTTGATAGACGATCATATTCATATTAGCAGCATAAGCAAGGAATAGTCTAATCGCCTCCAATCGTGCAACAGCAGCAAAGGATTCTTCAAAGTCAATACCCAAAGCTTGTTTGTAACCTCGAGCAACCAATCTAGATTTGTTCTTTAACACTCCACCTAACTCATCGAGTTTAACCTTATATACCCATAACAATGTAAGGATGTCAACGTTGTCGGGTAGAGGAACTAATTCCCATACTTCAAGGCGTTGAAATTCATTAAGTTCCTCTTGCATGGCTTCAATCCAAGATGACTGTTGCATGGCTTGTTGCCAAGATGTAGGTTCCTTCTCGCAGAGAAACGCATCAAAGAAGCAATATAATGCGTGCTCTTGTAGTTGATGACGTGTTAAGACTGGTCGATCGATGTCACCAATAATATTGCGGATTGGGAGATCCTTTGTCCATTTGGCTTTGTGATTTTCAATCTGTGGTGGTCTAGAGTAAACGATTGCAGGAGCTTCCTCTGAGGTAGACGCACCGTTAGGGTTTTCGGGTATTTGTGAACCAAAGAATGGAAGCTCTTGTAGGTGAGCAAGTTCCAAATCGTGATCATAGTAATCCTCTTCAACATCATTAGGAACAAGCGGGGGCGATGATTCGGGTGTATTTTGAGAATTGGTGGGGGATGGTGCATCTAGTTCAATAGTGACAGTAGATGCATCAGACTGATTTCCATTATCTTGAGCAACAACTTCAGGAATCAGAGCTACTGCTACAGGTGCTGGAGAATCATCATTTGGGGAATCAAAAAGTTCATCAAACATAGGTTGAAATAACTCATCCCACTCGGGCCTTGTAGGTGGTGTAAATGATGTAGAAGTAGGATTGTTGGGAGTTAATCCGGAACTAATAGTACCGGTTCCCATCTCATGAAGTGCGGGTTCAGAGCTGTGTTGATCAGAAGCCATCGATGTCAGCTCATCAAAATCGGTATCCAAAGTTTCTACTATCTTGCCAAGACGACGGTTATAAATTTGGAAAGCTTTCTTTGCGGGTGAGTAACCAATGAAAATTCCAATATCAGCCTTCGGTTGAAGTTTGCCCAAATTCTCACTATTAATATTTGGATAACATAGTGCACCAAACACATGAAAAAATGAAATATCGGGTTTATGTCCATGAAGTAGCTCATATGAAGTTTTACCATGGCGCTTACGAATGATGGATCGGTTTTGGGTATAACATGCGGTTACCACTGCTTCAGCCCATGTGTCAACCGCGGTTTTGAGGTTTGTCACTTAGTTTTATTTTGTGCAAGTTACGTGTCTTTACGTGTTTATGTGCTAATTGGTGTGTATAGATTGTGGTTTGGATATCGTTTCCGGTACGGGGTACCTTGTGAGTGAAACGATGTGTGATGATTTCATGTTCATGAGCTCACATGGTAGTGACTATGAAATGAGATGGTGTTATTTAGTGGTTTACGTATACGTATATGTATTATAGAAAATCGTATTTTTACGATTTACGGTTTAGCATTTTGAGGTCTCGGACACAGGAATAATTTACGGGATGGTTTTTAAGTCCTTTATGACTTAGTTATAAAGTTTATTTCAAAATTTAAGATTTTTTTTAAAACTGTATATTTTTACGGTATACGCGTAAAACTGACTAGTTTTACGGTTTTGAGGTTTGGGAGGTCTTAAAGGCTGAAATAAATTAAGGTAAATTAAGGTATTATTAATAATATATTAATAAGTAATAAAAAAATATATATATATAAGGGGAATCGGTTTGGGACGAACCAAAAGAGAAAAAGGGAAAAAGGAAAAGGAAGTTGGGCTTGAGTTGGACTAGGGCTCACCCACACTCTAAATGAGTTTATACTAAACCAAAAATTCATTATTTTTCTCCTGGAGACAAAGAAAATTCGTGGGTTTCACAAGGAGTTAGGGTTCTTCAGTAAAAATCTTGGTTTTCAAAAATCAAAGGTAAATCTTTAAAATCTCTTTTCAATTTAATTGTTTTTAATGTTTTTATAATCAATATATGATGGATTTAGGTTAGGTTTAATTATAAAATCTGTTTTCTAATGATATATTAATGATTATAATAATTAGGGCTTGTAATTAAATAAATTATGGGTAATTAATTAGGTTAGTTTAATTAAATTCGTCATTAAAAACTGGGCAGAATTTAGGGTCAATTGTTTTGATCATCTAGGGAGTTCTACAAACTCTTACTTTACGATCCAAGTATCCATGGAAAGGTAACTGAAGTGGCTTTCAAATGCAAGAAACGAGATCTAAATTGGAGGTAGGAAAGTGGGTCAAAAACAGGTTACAACAGTCGGAGGTCAAAACAGTTTTGAAATCAGCCTGTTTTCTTTTTATGTTTTGGGTTGTTTGGGGTACTTAGGGTTGTATTGGGACTTTCAAACGAGCATGGGAGTTGGTTTATATATTATCGGAAGTATCTGCATTGGAGCTAAGATTGTGGGTTCGGGTAAGACCCCCTAATCATAACAAACTTTTTGTATGTTCAAAATCAGTAAAATCCGGATAGACAAAAGTATATATATATATATATATATATATATATATATATATATATATATATATATATATATATATATATATATATATATATATATATATATATATATATATATATATATATATATATATATATATATATATATATATATATCGGGGCCTTAACAGTAGCTTTAAGGTTGGGGCAAAAAGGAGGAGTTATCTAACATATGTAAGGGCATAGGGTTTCCTTTACAGAGGTCATGGGTATGGTTAGGTGGGCGTTTGGCTTATAGTTTGGAGACCTAAAAGTTGGGACTGTTTTGTGTAAGATATGAACGGGATACGTATCAAACTTAACCAAGTTTAGGACTTGTTAGGGAAGGGTAATGGGGTGTTTAGAACATATGAATGAGGAACATATATGGGAGAAGGATAGATGTCCATCATAGGTTGACGAGCCATTTTAGTGTTTGGTTTATGTTTTGATTGTGTGCTTTTGTTTGTTAGCTTTTTGCTAGTGCGCGGATTTTTGGAGAAGCTCAATCAGGTGAGTTTCATAGTCCCATGTCTACTAATGATTTTGACTTCCAGATGGGATGGAAAAGACACTATCTTGTTTTTATAAATTATGCTGTGAATGTTTTGTGTTTGGTGATGGACTTGTGCATACTTATGTGATTAACTGCTAACTGATTCATGATTGTTTTGTGATTTGACTTGGTACCAATGGGATGTTGACAAGGCGGGGCCTTGGGGAGGTACATCGATGTGTGAGCATCTATGGGACCAATGTATAATGACAAGGCGGGGCCTTGGGAATGGTACATAGGTGTATGGGCGCCTATGGTACCATGGTGTTTGGTAAGGCTGGGAGCCTTGGATTTGGTTTGGTTTGTTAAATCTTGAATATTAGTTGTTAATGCATGTTTTTATCACATTGTCCATATGTTCTTTTGTTAGTGGTTGTTGTTCATAGCTTATGGTTTGATTTTGGCGTTGGAGTCTAAACCTATGACTCTTACCAACTTTATGTTGACGTGTTTTAGTGTCTCTTTCAGGTGAGAATTTGGTTAAGCTTGAGAATAGAAGTGGCTAGTTTTGGAGGCATTAGGATTGCATATAGAAGGAGATCCCCATTCCTTCTTAGTTTCTTTTGTTTGTTTAATTAGTGATACTGTTGACACCTATATGTTTGCTTTGTTTATGTATTGTTTGTCTTGGGTAAGAGGTAGGACTGTTACCTACTTGCCTAGACTCCTGCTTTGTTGAGATATTGTCATGACATTTGTGTCACCATTTTATGACATTTCTTATATCATATAGTTATCTCTATAGACATGCCATGTTGTGATGATATCCATACGTCGCGCCCCATATTCCGCCATGGTGGGGTGTGACAGAATGGTATCAAAGCCAATGGTTATAGAGAATTAGGTTGCCTAGACGCGTAGCCTAGTCTATAGCTTAAGGGTCCCTGCATATAGGCGTCATAGGAGTATGTGTGCATTTTATAATAATTGATGTGTTTGGATGTTATTTTGTGATGTTTGTTAAGTTATGAACTACTATGGTTCATACTTAGCCACATGTTATTTTCTTTTCGGGTTGTGACTAGTGCGGGTTAAACCATAATCGTCCACGCTAGTCATTGTTGTATTTTGCTTAAATTGTACATTATAGTACATAATTTGGTACAAGGTAGTTTCTATCTTTTGTTGAGTTATTTTATGTACCTGAGGTATGTTATTTTTCTTTTGATGTTTAAGTCATGTTCCCTTAGAATCGTGTGGTGGTTCGAGTTACTAGGAGTACATGGGTAGGAAGGATTTTAAGGTGTTTCCATTCTGATGGGCAACATGACTTATAATTGATTATGTTTTCGTTTTGGATTTTGTATTTGCTGTTTTAGCTAGACTATGGATTTCTATATTCCAAGAGTTTGATTATGTAATTTTATTAGTTGGAGTTTTTGACGTTATTGTTTATGTGGTTATGTGCTTAGGTGAGTTGATGGATTTATGTGCTATGTGTTGTATTGATTCTTATAAGTGTCATCATAGGAGGGAGTGCATTGTGGAAAGGGTAATTTTATAAGTATGGTGGCCAACATAGTTTTACAAGTACCACAACTTCAATGGGTTCCTAAGTATGATTGCATGAAAGAGGGTTAGTACATGCTTGTATATGATGAGATGTGGATTATTGGTATATGTATAGTATATGGGTTTATGTAACGGTTGCCTACAATATGGATATTTTTGAGTGTGTTATTGTTTTGGGTTATAGTCATGTTGTGTGATTATGGGGTCACACGATATGGACTGGTTTTAGTGATGAGTTTTATGCTTTGTGGTAAGATGGTGGTTAATCGTAGAGAAAAAAAACGAGTGTATGACGCGATTGGTTGATCTGACATGTATGGTAACGAGTATGTTTTGGGGATTTAATAGGTATATATATGCGGATGTATATATACTACTATGTGTTAAGTTATGGTATATGGTCGTTCACTAGTTATTATAACTTGAACGTACCTTGTGTTTGTTCGTGTTTTATGGTGCTGGAGTTTGATGGAGTTCCAACGACGTTTTGAGTCTTTTGGATGTGTGTCTACATTCGGGTATGTATTTTTATTAATGCGAACTACTAAATTTTCTTGCAAATAAGTCTGGCTAATTATAGGAAACGGTTTCGAAAATAATTTGTAAGTGTATGGTATGATATCGTGACTTACATTTTTTTAGTTGTAGTAGTAAGTTATAAAAAAGGGGTTGTCTTGAAAATAATTGGATTAGTCTTCTATGTAACATGTGATAATATATTTTAAAGGGGTAAAGAAATTTTACAATAATTTTCTTAAGTGGAGTTAAAATTTTAAAATAATTTAACTAAGACGGAAAGAGTACAAAAAAGAGATTTTATTATAGTAATGATAATAGTAACACCACACCTTGTAAACGTGTAGTAGTTTAGTTATAACCAACTTAAATGGAAAAAAAACAGTGTATTTTATAAACATGTATTGGTTTCATAATAACAAGTGAAATAAGTTTAATATGGGTAAACAAGATAATGGTTAGAATAAGTTTGTAGTATACTAACTAATTGATATCTTGATAGAATGATGAAGATAAAGGATGAGTTATTGGTTAAAAATGAGTATGATTGATTTTAGTAGTATTGGAGTTTGGTTCTTATGAAAAGTAACTAATTGGGACGAAAGTTTAAAAATTTTCTAAGGTATCGAGATTTGGTAATACAAATCGTGAAGAGTCTAAATTTTTCGTTGTTGGCACACTCTATTGATCTTTGGATTACATTGTTTTGTTTTCAGTTGTTTTGGCTAGGGTTCGTTTTACCCTATATTTTATTAGGACACGATTGTTTGGAATTCTTTTGTTACACGTCATGGCTGATTTAGTTATGCGGTTGTGGAAACGTTAGGATGAGAGGATAGAGTTGGGTAGTATTACTTATGGTTAGATATTAGAATGGAGAAATGTGTTTTGGTTTAAAGGTTGTGTTGAAGGTATGATTAAGATTTGTGGAGTTTGGAAACTTAGATTGGTTACGGGAATAAGAGAGTAAGTAAAGTTAGTTGACTGGTAGTGGGAACGAGAAGTCATGCTATGAGAAATTGGTTGAAGTACCATTAGTAGATTGATGAAAGTACTAGCGGATGTGAGGGTAGAGTAGAAAGTTTATACTAATGAAAAGGTTGGGTAAATAACATGCAAGGGATTGGTATAGTTATGGAGGCAAGGTAGTAGTAGACACGTGAAGGAAAACAGGAATGGAAAAGAATGATTGGTAGGAGGCTGATTAACGGTGGAGTACAACAAGTAAGGAAGAGTGAGCCATTGAGGGGTTGAAGTACTTCTAGAAATATTGTGGTAGATGAGTTGAAGTTAGAAGCTACTGGTAGTGTGAAGTTCCTAGGTAACATCATGGAGACGAGAAGGAGCGCGTAAAGAGCTACATTGCGAAGCAAGGAGCTGAAAGGACTACGTGTCGGCTGCAAGAAGGATGCAAGAGATTTCGAAGGAGTCACAAAATTTGCGAGGACTGGAAAGGTGACAAGCACTATGATGGGAAATTTACGTATGGTTCGTGACGAAGAAGGGCAGATCGAGTATCAGAGTGGAGCTACAAAGAGCTGAACCGGTGGATCGTGATGAAATGAATACATGACATAGGAGATTAAGAACTTGTGGAAGTAACAAAGGGAGTCGAGTGACTACGCGGATAGAATTTTTGTGGCAATCAATATCGAGGGATGAGAAGTGAAGCTGAGCTGAATAAGTTTCGTGGAGAAGTGATTAGAGAGTCGGTTTTGTGAAGGTGTTATGAAAGATCTTTGGAAGAGAAAGCTATGCATTATCCAATGCACTAGTGATTTCCATAGATTTGATGAATGAAGTATGGAATTTTTGTTGGACGGGATAGTGTAGGTATAAGGGAGAACCATGGAAGGAGAGAACCAAGTATTCCTAGAAGATGATGATTGAAAATATCTTGGGTGCAAGATTAAAATAGAAGTATGAGATTTGAATAAGAATTCAAAATATGGCTTAGTAGACAAATGGAAACTAATGTGGGTATAAGATGAGAGTGTGATCCGCATGGAATCACATGAAACTCTAGTCTGTCCCTATTAGGAGGGAGTAGGAGAACTGGTTGTGAGAAAAAAAAACAAGTGAAGCTACTTGGAAAATTTTGGCGTATAGATGACTAGATAGACTTAGTTAGTGGAGTTGGATTGTTATATCTGCCTAGAATGCTAGAGGCATTTGGGGTACGAGACGTATAGAATGATCTATACAGATCATGAACGTCTCCAACACATATTTAATCATCTTGATTGAACATTTAGAAAAGGTGATGGGTGGAGTTAAGTGATGAAAGAAAATTGCAAGGCCAAGTACCATCTGGGAAAGGCAAGCATGGTTGATGAGACATGGAATAAGAAGAATGAAGTGAAGCTGAGACGAACTTGAACAATATGGATGACGTATTAGGGTGGTTTGGATGAAGGATGTAGGTTGCACGAGTTGAGTTGTCTAAAGCAGAGAACGTGTCAACATGTATGTTGCGTGGCTTGGACAATCATATGGAGAAAAGGTACGTGGACTATACTTCCTACATAGATAGGAGTAGCTTAGAAAGGGCGATGTAAGGACGAAATTAGTGAAAGGGATACATAATGGGGGGGGGGAGGAATAAGTACGACGAGAGTTGGGTGATAGTCGATATACTAACTAATTCATCTCATATTTCAAGAGGAATGAGAAGTCGCATAGTTGAGAAGTTGAAAGGATTGCGTACGAATGTGAGAATGTGATGGAATAGAGGGTTTTGCGTAAAAGTTAGCCTAATATGTATGGAATGCCTTATGAAAGATTATGGCAAGGGAAGAAACGATGGGAAGCATCACATCGTGATGTATGGTAGGAGTTGAGGAAGAAGAAGGAAGTGTGTATAGAAGCGAAGCATGAATGAAATAGGTCGAGATAGGAACCGAAGGTAAAACTTTGGTAGAGCTAAATGAGTAGAATTAAGCACAACGCAGGCTAATATTGTCGTAGTGTGGAAAAGGAAATGGCACTGACCTATACTGATTGTTTGGGAGGCTTAGTATCGATAATCGAATGGATGAGGAGTTATAGGTGTGATGTGCCATAGGGACGAAGGGCTTGGTCTAATTGAGACAAGATGAGGAGCAATGTGACCTTGAAGGTAGGACATTGTGTAGGTATAAAGGAAGTGTTGGGTATAAAAAAATCATGAAGAAAAGTGAGAAAGAAGTGTATAGGTGCTAATAGTGAGCTATCCAAATTTAATGGAAGTAGTTGTAGCATGGGTTTGGATGGCATTTGATAGACTAACTGAGATAACCGTTCCTTTGATGATGTGTATAGATCATAAGTTTTTGGATTGGAAGAACTAATGGATATGTGAAAGATCGTCATAGGTCACTTTGTAAGGAAATTGGAGTTTTTAAGTAGTTTGGGTTACGGACTAAAGGGAGTTGATGAACATGATTGGATATGAGTATATCCAGCTAACTGGAAAAGGATGGGCAAGTGAGATATTTATACAACCTTAGGAGTTACACTGAGGGCATGAGTGATTAATTTAGAGGGAGTTAGGAAACTCTTTAGCGATGGCTGAGTTTTCATATAATGATAGTTATCATACTAGAAGTCGATAAATGCCATTTGAGGCACTATATGAAAGGATAGGATGAGTTGTCCCCATTGTGGACTAGAATTGGTAAAAGAGGCTACTAATGTGGTAATGGTGTTTGTGGAAAGGATGAGAGCAACAAGGGATGCTATGTTGAAAAGGAGGAAACCACTAGAGTTTAGTGACAAAATGTTATCAGTGACAAAGTTATGTAGGAAGTTTCACCCATAGTAACGGGTGGTATGTTTTGGTAAAATGGAAGAGTTGATGTAGAGTTTTGTAGGTCCATTTATGATCTTTGGAAAGATCGGACCAGTAGCTTATGAGCATAGAATTACCCGGGGGAGTGGTATACATGTTATATTTCGTGTATTAAGATTGGTAAATGTTGTTTGAGAATGCATATTTGCATGTACGGTTATTCGGGATTTGTGTTAATAAGGGTTTGTATTATCAAAGAGTCATTTGTGAGATTTATTGACTGGGAGGTCAAGAGTTTGGCAATGAATTTAAATATTGTTGGTTAGTATATGTGGTAATTTGAGACTTGAACTAAAGTTCACGTGGAAATGAGAGGAGTTCATTTAGAACAAGAATCCTCAGTTGTTTGCTAATGGTATGTTTGATCCTAAGGAATAAATCTCGGGACGAGATTTCTATTAGGAGGGAGTGATGTGACAACCGCGGTTTTGAGTTTTGTCACTTAGTTTTATTTTGTGCAAGTTACGTGTCTTTACGTGTTTATGTGCTAATTGGTGTGTATCGATTGTGGTTTGGATATCGTTTCCGGTACGGGGTACCTTGTGAGTGAAACGATGTGTGATGATTTCATGTTCATGAGCTCACATGGTAGTGACTATGAAATGAGATGGTGTTATTTAGTGGTTTACGTATACGTATATGTATTATAGAAAATCGTATTTTTACGATTTACGGTTTAGCATTTTGAGGTCTCGAATGAGGTATTTAGTCACGGGAATAATTTACGGGGTGGTTTTAAGTCCTTTATGACTTAAGTATAAAGTTTATTTCAAAATTTAAGATTTTTTTTCAAACTAAATATTTTTACGGTATACGCGTAAAACTGACTAGTTTTACGGTTTTGAGGTTCGGGAGGTCGTAAAGTCTGAAATAATTTAAGGTAAATTATGGTATTATTAATAATATATTAATAAGTAATAAAAATAAAAATAAAAATAAAAATATATAAGGGGAGTCGGTTTGGGACGAACCAAAAGGGGAAAAAGGGAAAAAGGAAAAGGGAGTTGGGCTTGAGTTGGACTAGGGCTCACCCACACTCTATATAAAGTTTATAATAAACCAAAAATTCATTATTTTTCTCCTGGAGACAAAGAAAAGTCGTGGGTTTCACAAGGAGTTAGGGTTCTTCAGTAAAAATCTTGGTTTTCAAAAATCAAAGGTAAATCTTTAAAATCTCTTTTCAATTTAATTGTTTTTAATGTTTTTATAATCAACATATGATGGATTTAGGTTAGGTTTAATTATAAAATCTTATTCTAATGATATATTAATGATTAGAATAATTAGGGCTTGTAATTAAATAAATTATGGGTAATTAATTAGGTTAGTTTAATTAAATTCGTCATTAAAAACTGGGCAGAATTTAGGGTCAATTGTTTTGATCATATAGGGAGTTTTACAAACTCTTATTTTTCGATCCAAGTATCCATGGAAATGTAATTGAAGTGGCTTTCAAATGCAAGAAACGAGAACTAAATTGGAGGTCGGGAAGTGGGTCAAAAACAGGTTACAACAGTCAGAGGTCAAAACAGTTTTGAAATCAGCCTGTTTTCTTTTTATGTTTTGGGTTGTTTGGGGTACTTAGGGTTGTATTGGGACTTTCAAAGGAGCATGGGAGTTGGTTTATATATTATAGGAAGTATCTGAATTAGGGCTAAGATTGTGGGTTAGGGTAAGACCCCCTAACCATAACAAACTTTTTATATGTTCAAAATCAGTAAAATCCGGATAGACAAAAGGATATATATATATATATATATATATATATATATATATATATATATATATATATATATATATATATATATATATATATATATATATATATATATATATATATATATATATATATATATATATATATATATATATATATATATATATATATATATATATATATATGTATATATATATATATATATATATATGCATATATATATATATATATATATATATATATATATATATATATATATATATATATATATATATATATATATATATATATATATATATATATATATATATATATATATATATATATATATATATATATATATATATATATATATATATATATATATATATATATATATATATATATATATATATATATATATATATATATATATATATATATATATATATATATATATATATATATATATATATATATATATATATATATATATATATATATATATATATATATATATATATATATATATATATATATATATATATATATCAGGGCCTTAATAGTAGCTTTAATGTTGGGAAAAAAAGGAGGAGTTAGCTAACATATGTAAGGGAATATGGTTTCCTTTACAGAGGTCATGGGTATGGTTAGGTGGGCGTTTGGCTTATAGTTTGGAGACCTAAAAGTTGGGACTGTTTTGTGTAAAATATGAACGGGATAGGTATCAAACTTAACCAAGTTTAGGACTTGTTAGGGAACGGTAATGGGGTGTTTAGAACATATGAACGAGTAACATATATGGGAGAAGGCTAGATGTCCATCATAGGTTGATGAGCTATTTTAGTGTTTGGTTCATGTTTTGATTGTGTGCTTTTGTTTGTTAGCTTTTTGCTAGTGCGCGGATTTTTGGAGAAGCTCAATCAAGTGAGTTTCATAGTCCCATGTCTACTAATGATTTTGACTTCCAGATGGGATGGAAGAGACACTGTCTTGTTTTTATAAATTATGCTGTGAATGTTTTGTGTTTGGTGATGGACTTGTGCATACTTATGTGATTAACTGCTAACTGATTCATGATTGTTTTGTGATTTGACTTGGTACCAAGGGGATGTTGACAAGGCGGGGCCTTGGGGAGGTACATAGATGTGTGAGCATCTATGGGACCAATGTATAATGACAAGGCGGGGCCTTGGGATTCGTACATAGGTGTATGGGCGCCTATGGTACCATGGTATTTGGTAAGGCTAGGAGCCTTGGATTTGGTTTTGTTTGTTAAATCTTGAATATTAGGTGTTAATTCATGTTTGTATCACATTGTCCATATGTTCTTTTGTTAGTGGTTGTTGTTCACAGCTTATGGTTTGATTTTGGCGTTGGAGTCTAAACCTATGACTCTCACCAACTTTATGTTGACGTGTTTTAGTGTCTCTTTCAGGTGAGAATGTGGTTAAGCTTGAGAATAGAAGTGGCTAGTTTTGGAGGCATTAGGATTGCATATAGAAGGAGATCCCCGTTCCTTCTTAGTTTCTTTTGTTTGTTTAATTAGTGATACTGTTCACACCTATATGTTTGCTTTGTTTATGTATTGTTTGTCTTGGGTAAGAGGTAGGACTGTTACCTACTTGCCTAGACTCCTGCTTTGTTGAGATATTGTCATGAAATTTGTGTCACCATTTTATGACATTTCTTATTTCATATAGTTATCTCTATAGACATGCCATGTTGTGATGATATCCATACGTCGCGCCCTATATTCCGCCATGGGGGGGTGTGACAGCCCATAAGAATAAAGGAGCATTCGCATAAACTAACATCGTTCTAGCAGCTTCCATAAGTGTACGGTTACATCTTTCCACGACACCGTTTTGTTGTGGAGTGCGAGCAACTGAAGTTACATGTGAAATACCAACCTCTTCATAATTGTAACACCCCATTTTGATAAATGGAATGTCACGCGTAATTATGGCGTGTCATCAAAGCATACAAGGATAAATGTATAAACATTACATGACCATAAAGGAAATACCAGAATCAAACATCGGTACCCTAAAAGTAGAACTCATCACACACAAACACAAGTACTGTAAATGAAAGGACTAAACAATGTCCATGGAAATGAGTATCAAAGTATAAAGAAATGCATAAAGTAAAGAAGGCTAGGAAGCTTCCAATCCTTATGCACGTACGCTTAAAGTCTACGAGCGTCCCTGAGTACCTGCCGTTTTGGGAACATGAAAAGGAAAATGGCTGAGCATAACGCTCAGTGCACGGATATACAAGTATAGCATGAATAAAATAAGCATATAAACATGAAGCAGCGGAAAAGACTAAGTCCTGGATAACCTGGTTATATCATAGTAAAACTGGTTTTATAGTTTGAAAAGCCTTATGTTTATCTTGTAAAAACTGTTTAACATATTTACCATTAGCCAATATAGGTCATGAATTATCAACGTCCATGAATACTTGGAGGGGTGACCTCGTCATGCAAATTAGAGGGGCTGCCTGTAATTTAATATACTGGTTTTGGGTAGGAGGGATAAGCTCCTCGTGAAGGATGCAAGGCACACATCACATTCACACTGAATAATCTGCTGAAAACATGTAAACTAGGATGCACCCATACGCCCCACCTGATAATAATAATATGGCCAAAAGCTGAAAGGGACGCCACGAGCTATCACTCCGCCGTGGTGAAGTCATAACACTGGTGCCTCCAGTATTATGGTTATGGTACCTCCATAACTAGGTGAAACTGGTCATGCATGTATATGGCATTAGGTATTCTAATTAAACATAAGCAATTCAAAAACATATAAAACATATACTGGGGAAAACAGTTGGCTCCATACGGGAAATCTTAATAAGGAAGAATGTCCATACTGAAAGGACGGAGAATCCGTACCTTGTGTCCAGTGAACGAAGAAGACGAACAAAAGAGAGTCCTACTTCGGTATTACTAATGCTACATAAATACATACGTGTATGAGTATCTGATTACTGAGTACGTAACTAGTTTTATATCATGTCTTAGCTTGTTTTATATGTTCATGTCATGTTTTACTTATTTAAGCTTTATACTGTGTTTATCATGTATTCTGTCTATTCTGTTTAAGTATTTCTTGTATTTCATGTATTATTATAGTTGTTGTGTAATAATAAGTAACTTTCTAAAAATAACAGGTTTCCTAAAATAGAAAGTTTCCATAAATAGAAAGTTTCAAAAAAATAGATTAACTGCTTAAAATAGATGAGTTTCTAAAAATAGAAAGTTTCCATAAATAGATTAGCTGCCTTAATTAAATAAGTTTCTAAAAATAGAAATTTTCCATAAATAGAAATAAGATGGATTATTAAGCTAATTTTATAAGCTTAAGTGTTTACTGATTAATATTCTAAGTCATGTAATTAAATAGTATAGTTTATTAATTATTTCATGTGAATTAAATAAACTATAGGTTAAAGTATTTAATTAAATATAACATGGTTTAATTAAATAAAAGGTACAAATACTTAGGTTAAAACATGTATTATTATCTATTAATAATATAACCTAAGTCATATAAATTAATTAATTATAAGTCATGATTTTATTAATTAATTATATAGTCTAATTAAATGGAAATTACTTAGGTTAAAATTTCATGTATTAATAATAATATTAATAACCTAAGTCATGTATAAATTAAATTAATCATGTACATGTTTTAATTAATTTAATTTAAGTCTTGTAATATAAACTTGTAAATATAATTAATCTTGTAAAAAGTAACCCATGAACCGAACCGTGTTTTAATCTAAACATGTGTGAACCAGACCAGTTTAAACCCGTGAACCGGCAACCAAACGCACCCTTGGTCAAACTAGCCGCCGGCTAGCCAAAAGTTCCCACCGGCTAGCCAGTGGTTACCCTTACTGCCGTGGCATGGGGTTCCCCCTGCTTTCCTTATTTAGCCACCGGCATAAGCCGGTGGTGGTTTTTGGTTCTAGCCGAGACCCACCCGAGCACAACCATACCCCGACCGAGGTCGTGGTCTCCTTTCATTCTGCTGCCGAGACACAAGACCAGCACACCAAGACCTTGAGGTCTCGGTGGTGCGAATTAAAAACAAACCCAGACACCCATGGGGCTCGGTTCATGCGTCGGCCAACAAACAAACACCCCTTAAACCCGTAATTAATTTACCCCCATGATTAATTAACATGTGTTTACTTGTTTTTAAAACATTCATGATTCATGTGTTCCTGATTTATATAAAACATAAAAGAAAAAGGTTTAGGGTTATACCGATCACGTGAATCAAAGGAGGATGAACACAGAAACAATCCTTGCAATAAATCAAGCACCAAAAATCAACCAAACACACCCTTGGTGTGTGTAATACCCGGCGGCCAAAGAGAGGAGAAGAAAAGGGATTAGGGTTTTTAATTATTTTCTAATTTCTTGAATTATGAAAATAGTTTTCCCTTGATTTCATGTTTAGTAAAATTTGCATGGGCTTGGCCCTTTTCTTTGTGTTGTAGCCGCGGGTAAGGGGGCCCACGTGGGGTAACCCATACGTTTTCCGTGTCTAATATTTAGTGTGTTCTCGCGTTTGTGTTTTACATGATTTAAATAGCTACCGTTCGTGTCTTATTATATTTATTCATGTTCGTAATAAATATACATACATACGTACTACTAAGCTCGTGATTAATTTACGTTCATGATTTCATGTTCGTATGTTCGTGATTATAATTATTATTGAAATAAATACCGTGTCTTCATACGTAATAAATACTTATCGTGTTATAACACGTACGTAATACTTGTAATTCTTGTTCATGAAACGTAAAGGTGCTATAAAAGGAAAGTTCTAATCATGTACGTACGATCATAAGGGTACTATTCATGGTAAAAGCATGCGGGTTTTACAACTCTTCCCCCCTAAAAAGAATAATTCGTCCCCGAATTATAGATAAAGTAAACCGGAAATTAAGAACATACCTGAATTCAAAATATGAAATGAGGGTAAGAAGCCCGGATAGACTCCTCTATTTACCAAGTGGCTTCCCGCTCGGTATGATCCCTCCAAAGGATTTTGACGAATGGAATCGTCTTCCTTCTCATGACTCGTTCTTGTCTGTCAAGAACTCGTTCGGGTTCTTCTAAGAAAGTGAGATCTTCACGAATCTGTTCCAGTGGATACTGAACCATGTGAAGGGGATGATACTGGTACCCTCTGAGTAATGACACATGAAACACATCGTGAACATGAGAAAGCTGCGGAGGTAACGCTAAACGGTAAGATAATTCACCGACTCGTTCAATGACATCAAACGGTCCGATAAATCGAGGACTGAGCTTCCCTTTTATTCCAAAACGTCTAACACCACGTGCCGGCGAAACCTTAAGGAAAACGTGATCTCCTACATTAAAATGTAAGTCCCTACGATGCTTGTCTGCGTAACTCTTCTGACGTGATCGTGCTTCTTGCAGTTTCTACATAGCTACTGCGACCTTCTCATTAGTCAGCTCTATCATTTCTGGTCCTTCAAGTGTTCGCTCACCAACCTGATCCCAGTAGATTGGGGCGCGACACTTTCTGCCATACAACATCTCGAATGGAGCATACTTGATACTTGCGTGCCAACTGTTGTTGTATGCAAACTCCACCAAACAGATATAATCGTCCCAATCACCCGTCCATTCCAACACACATGACCTCAACATGTCTTCCAATGTCTGAATCTTTCGCTCCGACTGCCCGTCTGTTTGAGGATGAAAAGCCGTGCTAAGCTTAAGTTGTGTACCCCAAGCTTTCTGCAGACTTCTCCAGAATCGTGAAGTGAAACAAGGATCTCTGTCTGAGACGATGATGGATGGAGCACCGTGAAGTCTCATGATCTCTCTCCTATAAGTATCGGCGAGTTTACCTACCGAATCGTCCTTGCGGATCGGTAAGAAATGAGCTGATTTGGTAAGTCGATCAACGATAACCCAAATTGCATCGTGCTTCTTCTTTGTCGGTGGAAGACCAGTAACAAAATCCATGGTGATTTTGTCCCACTTCCACTCTGGAATATCTAACGGTTGAAGAAGACCGCCAGATCGCTGATGCTCGATCTTAACCTGCTGGCAGGTAAGATATTTGGAGACGTAAGTAGCAACATCCTGTTTCATACCACTCCACCAAAAGTACTGCTTGATGTCATGGTACATATTTGTCGAACGAGGATGGATAGAGAATGGGGAGCTATGAGCCTCAGCTAATAATGCTTCCCGGAGTTCTTGGTCATCAAGAACACAAAGTCTCGTGCCCAGCCATAAGATACCATCTACATCTACTCGAAATTCTGTCTGTTTCTCCAAATTATGAATTATCGCCTAGATTTCTCCATCATCTTTCTGAGCTTCCTTGATCTTAGAGAGTAACTCGGGTTCCACTCTAAGATAAGCCCAGTAACCGTACTGTCCACGTACCATGATCTCTCTGTCTAGTCGATCCAAGTCTCTTATGATTTCCTCCTCAATTTTAATGCCGTTTATCATTCTGGACTTTCTGCTAAGTGCATCTGCCACTACATTCGCCTTGCCGGGATGATACTGCAGATTAATGTCATAATCCTTCAACAGCTCTAACCATCTCCTCTATCTCATGTTCAATTCACGCTGAGTGAAGATATACTTCAAGCTCTTGTGGTCCGTGAAAATGTCACATGATTCTCCATATAAGTAGTGCCTCCATATCTTCAATGCAAACACGGCTGCTGCGAGTTCCAAGTCATGCGTCGGGTAATTTTCCTCGTAGGCTTATGCTGCCGTGAAGCGTACCTGATCACTTTCCCATGTTTCATGAGAACACAGCCACGTCCCTTCCTCGATGCATCACTGTAGATCTGAAATCCACCTGTACCAGATGGGAGAGTAAGAATCGGTGCAGATACTAACTTCTGCTTTAGGTCTTCAAAGCTCTTCTATCGTTCTTCAGTCCAGACGAATTTCTCCCCTTTCCGCATCAGTTTGGTCAATGGTAGTGCTAAGCGGGAAATGTTTCTCCACGAACCTACGGTAATAACCAGCTAAGCCTAGGAAACTACAGACTTTAGTCACTGATGTCGGCCTTGGCCATTTGGTAATCGCCTCAACCTTCGCTGGATCCATTGTGATTCCTTCTATTGATACAATGTGACCTAAGAATGCCACCTTGTCTAACCAGAACTCACACTTGGAGAATTTAGCATACAACTGCTTCTGGTGAAGAATCTGTAGTACTGTACGAAGATGGTCTTCGTGTTCCTCCTTGGACTTAGATAAAATCAGGATGTCATCGATGAAGACAATGACGAATTTGTCCAGAAATTCATGGAAGATTCTGTTCATCAAATCCATGAACACTGCTGGAGCATTGGTAAGGCCAAATGGCATGACTACAAATTCGTAGTGGGCATAACATGTACGGAAGCAGTCTTGGCGATGTCCTGCTCCTTAACCCGTAGCTGATGATAGCCCAACCTTAGATCAATCTTGGAGAAATGTTTGGCCCCTTGGAGTTGGTCAAACAGATCATCTATACGTGGTAGTGGATACCTATTTTTGATGGTAATCTTGTTGAGCTCGCGATAGTCTATGCAAAGACGCATACTGCCGTCCTTCTTCTTAACAAATAAGACCGGTGCGCCCCATGGAGATGTGCTCGGTCGAATAAAGCCTCGTTCCAGAAGTTCTTGCAATTGATCCTTCAGCTCCTTCAACTCTATGGGAGCCATGCGATAAATAGCCTTGGAAATCGGCTCAGCACCTGGGATGAGCTCGATATTAAATTCTACTTCACGTGCAGGTGATATGCCTGGAAGTTCTTCTAGAAATACATCTAGAGATTCTGACATTATTGGCTGATCCTGGATCGATGGGGATTCAGCATCCATGTTATGAACATTAACTAAATAACCCTCGCAACCATGTGAAAGTAATGCACGTACTTGCAGGGTTGATATGATTTGTATAGACCTGCCGGGTACGAACCCGTTGTGAATGTACTCTGGCGCATTAACATCACCGAAGATGACTCGATATGAATGGCAGTCTATGGTAGCATGATGCTTGGATAGCCAATCCATGCCCAAAATCATGTCAAAATCATTCATGTCCAGCGGAAGTGCGTCAACAGGACGAACCTTGTCGCCAAACTCTAGGGGAAGGCTCTTGTAAACATGGGTTATGCGTACAAAGTATCTCAAAGGCGTGGAAATACTCAGTATATTCTCTAGTGGCATGGGTAGTATCCTAACATTCTTGGCATAAGTAGTAGAATTGACCGAGTGAGTAGCACCCGTATCAAACAGAACACATGCAGCTTGACCATACATATACAAGATTCTAGTGATGGTACCTATAGACTTGTTGGCCTGATCGCGAGATGTCGTGTAAACGCGTCCACTAGTAGGAGGCGGCTTGGTATCAGCATGTCCCGATGTACCCTCCATCTCTCCCTTGCGGCAATCCTTCATGCGACGGCCAGGAAAACCACACTTGTAGCATGCATCGCTGTCGTGGCGACATGGCCCTGGGTTCCTACGGTGGCAAGTAGAGCAAAGAGGATTAGTATAGACTCCAGCAGGTGTCCTGACTGGCTGAGAGCCTGATAAAACAATATACATGAGACATGATAATAGGTACAAAGGACAATGTGGATAATCGTAAGATTGAATACCAATGATAGCTGGACGGTTAGGATGTGAACCTCTCTGGTTCTGGTCCCTCCCGTTACCATGATTTCTGGTAGAATATTTGCTAATGTGTCAGAATTAAGAGTTATAACATGTAATCATAAGAAAATGAGTAAGTATAAGGACCTGTTGCTGTTGGAGTGTCCAGCGTTGTTTCGGTAATTATCATTACCGCCGCGCTTATCCGTAGCAGAACGGTCGTGAGTCTGACCGTTTCCCTTGGGCTGATTAGGCTATTGCTGAGTAGCCGGATGAGACCGGTCCCCAGCCTTCTGCCTGGAAGATACAATTTAAGAGATGAAATATCGACATAACTGAAAGAATACGGATTGGTAACCGCTTGAATACGAATGATTACCTCTTATCGGGTCTCTCTGTTTCCCCAACTCATCTCTTTCCTGCAGCATCTCCAGCTTACGTGCTGAATCGGCCACTTGTGCTACCGTGTTGAACGTAGCACACACCAAGTTGTTTGCGACCGATGTACGAAGAACCCACCTGAAGTGGTGTGCTTGCTCTTCAAGAGTACCTGCTGCTGCACCAAGAAAACCAACAAAGCGAAGAAAGCGCTGCATGAACTCGTTGCTATTCTCCCTAGCTCTCTATCGGATTCCATGGTACTCTCTCTTCAGCTTGTCCTGCTCAGCCTTGTGAAAGAACTGTTCCATTACCCTATCCCTGAACTGAGCCCAAGTCAAACCAGCCACTCAATCATCACCTCCTTCAGACTGATTCAGTGCTATCCACCATGCTAACACATCACCTTCGAACCGGTAGAATGCCAACCTCGACTTGAAGACGGGGTCACAACCCATAGCATCGAAGATCTTCTCAATGTGAGCCAACCAGCTTTCAGCTTCACTAGGGCTATCTGTTCTCTCGAAAGCTCGAGGGCGAAGCTTATTGAATCTCTCCAACTATGTGGCCAATGTTGCTGGAGGAGGAGGAGGAGGTACTGGGTGCTGCTGCTGGTTGTTGGCAGCCTGAACCTCAACCCTGATTTCGCTCCTCAGCTGAGGAAGCATAGCTTGCATTGCAGCTTGGATCGCTACATTGAGTTGTTCCTGCTCGCGTGTGAGAACCATCTGACAGTATAACATAAAATACATGATTAAACTGATCAAAACATAAACTATATACATGAAAAAAATTTATACCAATAAATCATGAGAAAATTTTATGCAGGAAAAACTAGTACATGAATGCATGATGCAGTTTTATGAAAACTTTTGTATGCGCGAGAGTGAACGCCTATGGTCAGTTCACTCAAAACAAAAGACATGGCAAGGGGACGCCAATGGGTCGGTCCTAAATTTAAAAGTTTTAATAAAACACATGCGACTAAATAGGGCAAGTCCTGTACCAACCATTACTTAGACATAAACCTGCGACAATGACATATATATGTATGCATGAAAATGATGAATGCATGAAAACCGACTGTCATTTCTAGGAAGACCATAGTGACTACCCACTAATCACAGGTCGTGTTTTGAGAGCCTACAGGTCGAAGCCTTGGCTCTGATACCATAAGTGTAACACCCCATTTTGATAAATGGAATGTCACGCGTGATTATGGCGTGTCATCAAAGCAGACAAGGATAAATGTATAAACATTACATGACCATAAAGGAAATACCGGAATCAAACATCGGTACCCCAAAAGTAGAACTCATCACACACAAACACAAGTACTATAAATGAAAGGACTAAACAATGTCCATGGAAATGAGTATCAAAGTATAAAGAAATGCATAAAGTAAAGAAGGCTAGGAAGCTTCCAATCCATATGCACGTACGATAAAAGTCTACGAGCGTCCCTGAGTACCTACCGTTTTGGGAACATGAAAAGGAAAACGAATGAGCATAATGCTCAGTGAACGGATATACAAGTATAGCATGAATAATATAAGCATATAAACATGAAGCAGCGGAAAAGACTAAGTCCTGGATAACCTGGTTATATCATAGTAAAACTGGTTTTATAGTTTGAAAAGCCTTATGTTTATCTTGTAAAAACTGTTTAATATATTTACCATTAGCCAATATAGGTCATGAATTATCAACGTGCATGAATACTTAGAGGGGTGACCTCGTCATGCAAATTAGAGGGGCTGCCTCTAATTTAATATACTGGTTTTGGGTAGGAGGGATCAACTCCTTGTGAAGGATGCAAGGCACACACCACATTCACACTAAATAATCTGATGAGAACATGTAAACTAGGATGCACCATACGCCCCACCTGATAATAATAAAATGGCCAAAAGCTGAAAGGGACGCCACGAGCTATCACTTCGCCGTGGTGAAGTCATAACACTGGTGCCTCCAGTGTTATGGTTATGGTACCTCCATAACTAGGTGAAACTGGTCATGCATGTATATGGCTTTAGGTATTCTAATTAAACATAAGCAATTAAAAAACATATAAAACATATACGAGGGAAAACAATTGGTTGCATACGGGAAATCCTAATAAGGAAGAATGTCCATACTGAAAGGACGGAGAATTCGTACCTTGTGTCCAGTGAACGAAGAAGACGAACGGAAGAGAGTCCTACTTCGGTATCACTAATGCTACATAAATAAATACGTGTATAAGTATCTGATTACTGAGTACGTAACTAGTTTTATATCATTTCTTAGCTTGTTTTATATGTTCATGTCATGTTTTACTGATTTATGCTTTATACTGTGTTTATCATGTATTATGTCTATTATGTTTAAGTATTTCTTGTATTTCATGTATTATTATACTTGTTGTGTAATAATAAGTAACTTTCTAAAAGTACCAGGTTTCCTAAAATAGAAAGTTTCTAAAAATATAAAGTTTCCAAAAAAATAGATTTACTGCTTAAAATAGATGAGTTTCTAAAAATAGAAAGTTTCCATAAATAGATTAGCTGCCTTAATTAAATAAGTTTCTAAAAATAGAAAGTTTCCATAAATAGAAATAAGCTGGATTATTAAGCTAATTATATAAGCTTAAGTGTTTACTGATTAATACTCTAAGTCATGTAATTAAATAGTATAGTTTATTAATTATTTCATGTGAATTAAATAAACTATAGGTTAACGTATTTAATTAAATATAACATGGTTTAATTAAATAAAAGGTACAAATACTTAGGTTAAAACATGTATTATTATCTATTAATAATATAACCTAAGTCATGTAAATTAATTAATTATAAGTCAGGATTTTAATAATTAATTAATTATATAGTCTAATTAAATGGAAATTACTTAGGTTAAAATTTCATGTATTAATAATAATATTAATAACCTAAGTCATGTATAAATTAAATTAATCATGTACATGCTTTAATTAATTTAATTTAAGTGTTGTAAAAATAAACTTGTATATAATTAATCTTGTAAAAAGTAACCCATGAACCGAACCGTGTTTTAATCTAACCATGTGTGAACCGGACCGGTTTAAACCCGTGAACCGGCAACCAAACGCACCCTTGGTCAAACTAGCCACCGGCTAGCCAAAAGCTCCCACCGGCTAGCCGGTGGTTACCCTTGCTGCCGCGGCATGGGGTTCCCCCTACTTTCCTTATTTAGCCACTGGCATAAGCCGGTGGTGGTTTTTGGTTCTAGCAGAGACCCACCCGAGCACAACCATACCCCGATCGAGGTCGGGGTCTCCTTTCTATCTGCTACCGAGACACAAGACCACCACACCGAGACCTTGAGGTCTCGGTGGTACGAATAAAAAATAAACCGAGACCCCCATGGGGCTCGGTTCATGCGTCGGCCAACAAACAAACACCCCTTAAACCCCATAATTAATTTATGCCCATGATTAATTAACACGTGTTTACTTGTTTTTAAAACATTCATGATTCATGTGTTCTTGATTTAAATAAAACATAAAAGAAAAAGGTTTAGGGTTATACCGATCACGTGAATCAAAGGAGGATGAACACACAAACAATCCTTGCAATAAATCGAGCACTAAAAATCAACCAAACACACCCTTGGTGTGTGTAATACCCGGCGGCCAAAGAAAGGAGAAGAAAAGGGATTAGGGTTTTTAATTATATTCTAATTTCTTGAATTATGAAAATAGTTTTCCCTTTATTTCATGTTTAGTAAAGTTTGCATGGGCTTGACCCTTTTCTTTGTGTTGTAGCCGCGGGTAAGGGGGCCCACATGGGGTAACCCGTACGTTTTCCGTGTCTAATATTTAGTGTGTTCTCGTGTTTGTGTTTTACGTGATTTAAATAGCTATCGTTCGTGTCTTATTATATTTATTCATGTTCGTAATAAATATACATACATACGTAATACTAAGCTCGTGATTAATTTACGTTCATGATTTCATGTTCGTATGTTCGTGATTATAATTATTATTGAAATAATTATCGTGTCTTAATACGTAATAAATACTTATCGTGTTATAACACGTACGTAATACTTGTAATTCTTGTTCGTGAAACGTAAAGGTGATATAAAAGGAAAGTTCTAATCATGTACGTACGATCATAAGGGTACTATTCATGGTAAAAGCATGCGGGTTTTACAATAATAATCTCGTAGAGTCTTATTAACGAACTCAGTTCCATTATCAGTTCGAATGCGGCGAACAGTAGCATTAAGACGCACTTGGATCATCTTTAGAAAAGTAATAATATAATTTGGTACTTGATCCTTGGTTGCTAAGAAATTTACCCATATAAACCTGGATAAATCATCCACCATGACGAGGATGTATTTTCTACCACTCACACTAGCCGTACGCATTGGCCCGCAAAGATCCATGTGCAAAAGATGCAGTGGTTCTTGGTTGGTGTCTTCAGCTTTAGGTTTGTATGATTTCTTGGTGCTTTTCCCCAAAGAACACGCGGAACATAAATGATCCTTGGCGAACTTAAGTTTTAGAAGACCACGAAAAAGCTCGTTTTTAACCAAATGGTTAATAGCATCAAAGTTAAGATGAGATAACTGGCGATGCCAAAACCATGACTTGGTCTTAGATGCTTTGGAGAGAAGGCATACAGGAGAGGCGGCCATCATGTTTTGAATGGACAGTGTGTAGAGATTATCCCCTCGAGAACCTTTTAACAAATCATTTCATACAAGATCACGAATGAAGCAAGTATGTTGTCGAAAAGCAACCTCAAGGTTTGAATCGCAAAATTGTCCCACTGAAAATAAGTTGTGACCAAGTCCCTCCACGTAATATACCCTTGAAATCGTAACATTCCCAATTTGATATTCACCATAACCCATGATCTTCGCAATATGGTCGTTGCCAAATTTAACCGTGCCTAGAAACTTGCTGACGAAATTTCTGAGCATCGAGCGATCTCCGGTCATATGCTTTGAGCATCAGAGTCCAAGTACCAGAGGATGATTTGGACCACCTAAAAATATCACCAGACGAAGACAATGTATCGGAATCTAAATGTTCCTCTGTGTTAGCAGGTACAGATATATCTATCTTAGATTTGCTATCAGAAGAGTTCTTAGGCTTCCAAATTTGCTTCCTAGATGCTGGCTTAGATTCTAGTTGTCTGATAACCTGAGGTACTTCTTCACTGGTAGGAACAATAGTGGATGCAGACCTAGTTAAAAGGGGGTTTTTCCTATTTCTTAGTGCTGAAGTTCCTAGTTAAAGGACGCTGAGACCTAACTTCAGTGGATGTGATCCTAGTTAAAGGGCACTTAGTTCCATTTGCAGTAAAGGTCCTACCAGTGGGTTTCCATTGCCAACCAACTTGGGTGAATTTCTTCTTTGTTGGAATCCATTCAAGATTGTTCCTAATGGCATACATTTCATTCACGTGATCAACAAGGCATAAATCATGACGCTGAGAAAACATGCATTCATTACAATTCCAACATCTCAAATTAGAACTCACATTTTGCTTAGGCTTCTGCATAGAGGCAGAACCTTTTGTCTTAGCTACATGATTCTTTTTATTTAAAACTGAAATAACATTCCTAGGGTGAACTTCTACTCTCTTCTTCACAGTCCTACTAGTGGAAGGCTTGTCCTATCTTTCTTGTCTTGAGATCCTTTAGCCTTAGTAGACACAATTACTCCTGTAGAAGCCAAGGGAACATTAGTGACATATTTTGATTTAGCCTTGATGGATGTGTTTAAATCAGGCTTAGCTCCTGGGGTCTTATTGAATGGAGTTATGGCAATGGTCGGGGTTTGTTGTTTAGGTGGTGCAGAACCCAGTTGTCCTATGTAAGTCAAATGCTCTAAGCATTGTTGTACCTTCTCAATGTAAGCATGAGCAGAGTAATAGTGACTATTTGAGGGATCTAGTTTATAGAGATCATCTACAACATCCCTAGCAAGATCCGCATGCTTAATTGCATGCTCCATATAAAGCTTATAAGATAGAGGATTGTTCTTATGGTACGAGTTCTTAGTGATCACCACCTTTTTTGAAGTACTAGAGGACGGTGCAGAAATTATAGCTAGGTTATCAACAACTTGTTGTCCTTTGAGTTAAAGTGTCTCCTTTAACTCAGCCAAAACCATGTTTTTGTCTATGAGATGCATATTTAAGTCAGAGATTTCCTCACACTTTTGGTTCAGTTTGTCAACAAGTGACTTTTGCTCTGCCGCATTAAAAGCGAAGTGTTCTTCTAATGAACCATAAATATGTGAAAACCCATGCTTTACTTTATCAAACTCCCAGAGCATAGAAGTAATTATATTTTCTAGGACATGGTTTTTAACCTCTACAGCCTCTAGTTCCACTTTCTCTTTTTGTGACTCTCTCTTAAGTCTCACGATTTCTTCCTCTAATGCCTGAACCACCCGAATCATCTTGTCACTAGTCTCAACGGTGTTTTCACAATCATTTTTTTTGAAAGAGTTACATTTTTAGATTGATTTTCAATTTCAAGAGATATATAATGTTGTTGAAGCTCATCAAAACGTTTTGAAAGTGAGTTATAAGAATCTTGAAGCTTTCAAAATTCAGCGTTAGATTCATGACAAGAATGATTATCTACATTATTCACAGGTGCAACAATATTCACAGAGATCATGCACATCATCACATTTATTCACAGCAGATGTAATCTCAGGAGCATATTCAATAGTAACAACTTGCATCATTTCAAGAGACACTACATGTTCCAAAAATGGGTCATATTCGGACAAAATATTTACTTTCTCAATTAGATGTTGCTCATAAGCATCATCCATTTCGTAGAAAACTTTTCGAACTTCAGCCATTTCGAAATTAAGATTATCCCCGAGATCTAGAAATCCCTCTTTAATATTGTGTACAAACGGAACGATCTCTTTCTCAAACACCATTTTCATGTGTTCGAAAGCCCATTATCCAGTGGTTTGATCCGTTGAAGTCGTACATTCCTTGATGACCTTGTCAAATCCGGTAAGGTATCGCTTAATTTTTTTCAAGCTTAGCAATATTGTACTTGCCGCTGGAAGACCCTTTGGAATTTCCTTAGGTTCATTTGGATTGACAAGTGTAGGAAGTATACTAAGGCTTTCTCTAGTATACATGTAAGTTGGTGTATGGATAAATTCCCTTTGTATATTAAAGCGAATTCTAAAATCCGTTTGTGAATTTTCTTCATTAAGTTGTGGATAGACATATTTAGGATATGTAAAAATCACTTTTGACCGATTCCCTTCATGTAATGACATATTCTCGGATTCATTCGAAAACACAATCGGATCTAAGACCAATCCTAACTTGGTTGCATCACAAAGTCGTGGGTTGTGGTTAAATGCTTGCTTTGCATATCCCGGGTTAGGTGGTAAGTCTATTAGACGCGATGGAGTGAATTCCTTAAAAGATGAATGAAACAAATGTACTAGATGTGAAGCAGAGTATTGTTTTAAAAGCAAAACTTCAGTCTTTTTAACTTTCTCAGACGCCTTAATTTCTGTTTCAACCCTTTTAGACTCGAGAATTTTGAAATCCGTTTACAGTTTTTGAAAATTATTAACGACTGACTCTTTTTCTTTAAGTTCTTTTGAAAGATTTGCTCTTAAACTTTCAATTTCTAGCAAGTTATCCATTTGGACTTTCCTAAACCTATCAAATTCTGGATTGGTTAAGGTAGTGGTCACTGGAGTTAATTGCAAGGTTTTAACCTTTTCCTTATACAAAGCAAGCTCGGCAGATAGTGTCTGATTAACCCCGAGGGTTTCAAGGACCACATTATTCATTTGGCCAAGCATAGATGCCGACACCATAACCAAATCTTGTTGAGTAGACGAATTTGTAGACGTAATATCTCCCAGTTGTGTTTCACTTAAAGTCTGGGGACTTGCATTGATATTGCTATCATTGTTTGTCTCCTCGTTTGAATTACTGACCACCGGAGGATGTTCCGAATACTCAGACATATGCTCAACTTGATAAGGTACAATACTAGTATCATTAGCAGTATTTGGTACCTCAAAGATTGTGTCAACTCCATAAAGTGAAATATTTCCCATGCGAGCTGCCTTGGCGGTATTGAGATCATCACAGTCTGAATTGTATGCATCAAGATCATCGTATTGGTATGCTGCATTGTTGGTAGAAGCTATTGTGAGTCCTTCAGTATCCGTAACTCCTGGATCTGCTAGAAATGCTAACTCTTCTTCATCGAGCTCTCGACCTTATGCTTGAGCATTAACCAAGTATATCTTTTCCTGAAACCATGTGCCATCCCTATTCCTCTTTGGTTGCTTACACTCCCGAGCCATGTGTCCTTCCCCTTTGTAGTTCTAACAGATGATCATTTTCATTTTGCCAGTGTTATTTCCCCTTGTAGCAGTGTTGAATGGGCGTGCACCAGTATTGGATGAACTTGGTCTCCTCTGAAGTGGTTGCACAGTAACTCTGCCATCTTGGATTGTAGCTTGTTAACAAGAGTTAGAAGAATTCCTCAACTGATTGTTTGTTGGAGATGGTCCTCTGTAACCTCTTTTGTTCAACGTTTGAGTGATGTAAGTAGACAGTTGTACAAGTATATCAGTAGGATTATCCCCTTGTCTGAAATCAGGAACTGGAATCTCATCATCACAGTAGAAAACTAGTGCTGGTTGAGCTTCATACACACTTGAAGGAGTACTGACATGTTGTGAGTAATAGGGTTGAGGAACCTCATGTTGCTGGTAAGTGATGGCAGGGCTTGTTGGAGGTTGATAAGGAGAGTATGGTTGTGAAGCATAAGGTAAATGAAGTGAGTCACCTTATGTTGATAATGTTGGTTGCTGATATTGTTGCTGATATGATGTTGGTGGTTGTGGTAAGATCAAATACTATGGAAAGCTGGGAGTCTGAAACATGGGCTTGTGATAAGATTGTTGTCCCATAGCATAAGGAGTGTTGTTATATGACAGTGTTGGATGATTTGCCATTAATGCCAATGGTTCATAATAAGATCCTTGAGACATGCATTTCTGGAGCACATGCTTCTCGTGTTGCTGCAAGAAAGCATAAAGTTGATCTAAATTTGATTTATAAATATCCCAAATCAATTTAACATTAGTGACGTATTGGCTTCACTCTGGGGGTAACGTGTTCAAGAACTTGGTGTTGATTTGAAACTGAGCAATTGTAAGATTATACACATTCAAATCATTCATCAAAGTAGTGAAGCGCCATAGTAGTCATGAAGTGTTTCCCATAGAATGTATGAGAACCTATCAAACAAGTCATAGAGTTGACACTCTCGTTCCTGTTTTGAAAGTGAAGTCCCTTGTAACAAAACTGCTAAGCGATCCCAAAGTTCCTTTGCTAGCTTGTAGTTGCTTACCATGCGATAAATATCGGGTGGAAGAGCTTGCTTGATGGTCTGAACGGCCTTGTCATCCGCATCGGCAATGATTTGATTGGCAGCCGTTAGTTCATGAAAAATCCTTGGCCTAGTCACATTGTCTACAGTAACTTCACCCCAATCGAGTGGTCCTTGCTCAATGGATTGAACCATGAGTCTCCCACTGGGTCTACCCATAATATAAGACATCATGCGACCTTGTCATGTGATAGGTGTGAAAACACCCATCCTTTTACCACTTATTTCTGGCTAAAACAAGACCAAAAGACGTATTTAATATCATTTGTTTGGAATTATGCGTGGTTTTTGTGTTTATTGTGTTTTCAGAGTCAACCGGATGAATATTGAAGAAAACATGGGATTGCACGGGTTTTATCGAGGAAAAAGACTCCAAACGAAGTCTATTGTCCAAGAGATGCAAAAGATTTGAAGTCATTGTGCCTATTTGAAGATTTATCGAAGATTAGAGCCAAAGATGGAAGATTCATATATGTCGAAGAACTCGAGTCTATTAAACAAAAGATTATAAGACGAGTTGGAACTATTCACCGACGCTTCTCAAAATCCAAAGTCGGAAACGTTTATTTAAAAGAAACGTAAAGACTAAAGAAGGAAGAAGAAAAGAAGCCCAAACCAAAGCCCATTCACAAGCCCACATCACACGCCTATAAATAGGATTTACTTAACAAATTTGGAGCTAGTTAGTTTTTTGTTTTAGTTTTAGTTTTTCATTCTCTCTAGTTTTAGAGAGAGAAAGTTCTCAACTTTCTCTCACTAGTTTTTCATCTTTCTTTCTTTCAAGATCAAACCTTTGTATTGTTTTTCATTAATCAAGTTTAATTTCAAGCTTTTAATCTTTAATCTCATTCTACCTTTCTTGATTTTAGTTAACTTTTGGTGCAAAATACTTATGATCCGTGTTGTTCATCAATGTTTTGTGCTTAAAAGGTTAATCTTTTTATGTTTCCTTAAGTTTCTACATGAATAAGCTTTAATATCATTGTGCTTATTGGCTTATTTGTGAGTTTAGCTTATCTACTTTTAAAAGTTTTTATAAAAAGTTCATCTTTTTATTATTTGATTTATAAGATCGATTATTTGAAGTTTAGATAAGTTGTATTCGTGCTTATTTGATCCACTTAATATTAGATTCGTGCTAGTTTTGGAGTTAGCTTATTTCATAGCTTATCTCCTTAGCTTTTATTTCGGATCATAAAGGATATCGGAAAGGGTTATAAACCCTTTTCCGATTTGTGTATTCCGACCAGCAGCACACCCTCTTTCCGATCACCCGATCGAAACATGGTTTTAAAGATTCCGATTTGGCATGTTTATGATTATTCCAATTGGAACATTATTCCCATATTCCGATTAGACTTAGTTTTCGATTATTCCGACGGGGCCTTGTTGGTTATTCCGATCTGGGTCTTTTAATAAACATTCCGATTTGCACTTCTTTTTGAACATTCCGATCTGCCCTTTTATGATTATTCCAATCAGCTCAATTTTTGCTTATTCCGATTGTGCAAGTTTATGACATTTCGATTAGTACTCATTATCCAACATTCCGATCAGACGATCGAAATATATTTCGATTGGTCCCATTTCCAATGCATTCCGATCAGCTTATTTCCAATTGTTTAATTTCTTGTTTCCAAGTTTTAGTTTTATTAAGTTTTCTAGCATTTTTCTAAATTCTGCTTTTAAGTTTTCAAACATTTAGTTTAACTTGTCAATTTAGTTTAATCTTTTAAAGTTTTAATTTCACTCTTCGACACTTACTTACTTGTTATTAGTGTAAAATAGATAAACAAACCAACACCTTTTTATTAACCAAGAACAAATCATTCCACTTAGAACCGTGATCAATTCGAGGAGATACCGAGAAAATTCTGAACCCATATTAAACGCAAGTATCAAATGGCGCCGCTGCCGGCTCTTCTCGCTAAGATCAACAGTTTTTTTGTGAGAACTTGGATTTTGGGATCTGTTCACCGTGAACGTTACTTTTTCATATAAACTTTCAAAAACCCTAAAAAATATAAAATTTTCAAAAATCCTAAAAATTAAAAAACATAAAAACCAAAAATACTTCTGCTTTGTTTTTGCCTTGTTAGTTCTTTTGCAGGTGCATGCGTACACGATCAACGTCTTATCAAGAGCCCGAGCCTCTCGAAGACTTAGATATGGTCGGTGTACAAAACAACAACAATAACCCACCTCAAAACAATAACAATCCACCTCTCAACAACAATAATAACAACAACAATGAGCCTCTACCAGACAATCGCCCGATGATTGAACTGCTGCAAGCACATGTAGATGGAAACAATGATCCAATTGTCATACTCGCGATTGCAGCCAACAACTTTGAGCTCAAATCCGGTTTTATCCAGATGGTCACTGCTCAACCATTCTTGGGGCGTACCATTGATGATCCACATGACCACATCAAGAGATTCCTACAACTCACGAATACGGTCAAATTCAATGGTGTTCCACTAGAGGTAATCCGTTTACAACTTTTTCCCTTTTCTTTAGAGGGACAAGCCCGGCATTGGCTTGCTAAGGAACCGCCACAAAGTATTCTTACGTGGACGGATTTGGAGACCAAATTTATCAACTACTTTTCCCACCCTCTCGTACTACCGCTTTGCGGAATGAAATCATTAATTTTGAACAAAAGTACGATGAGTCTTTTAGTGAATCTTGGGACCGTTTCAAAGATCTTTTAAGAAAATGCCCACAACATGGTTTTACCAAAGTGCACCAAATTAATACTTTTTATAATGGTTTAAGCATGAATGACCAAGATTCACTAAACAGTGCCTCGGGGGATAATATTTTGGCTAAGACTTCTAATGCCGCTTGGGATATTATTGAAAATAAGTCTCGTGTGCAAACCAAGAGTGTGCGGACCAATGTCGCCAGTGCTAGTACTAGTGACAGCGATAAGCGACTTGACAAACTTACTACGCTTCTTGAATCGCTTGCCGCCCAAACAGCCAGCAACACCAACAGCATCAATGCTAAAAACGCTCAAGTCAATGCTGTCAACCAACCATGTGAGATATGCGGGGGTCCTCACTCTTACACCACTTATACTGCCACCCAAGACTACCCTTCTGAGAATGTGAATGCAGCATACGACACCTATCCTCCGGACGCTTATCAAGCTCGTCCTCAAGGTGACCGCAGCTTGCTTAGCTACCGATCAAACAACTATCTCTCACCACCCGGTTTTCCTCCTAACAAACCAAACCAACAACAAAACCTTAATCGCCCTCCTCAACAACAACAACAACCTCGTACACCATACATACCACCTCACAAACAACCATATCCACCTCAAAGAAACAACCAAGTTTACCAGCAACTTGCTTATCAACCACCCGCATACAATGCTCCTCCCAACCAACCCACCGCATTACACCAAGACATTGGAACCTACAAGAGGACTAATGATGTGATCGTGGACAATCTCCAACGGGAAGTGCTCAACTTGAAAGCAGACCTGGTGAAACAAGGGAACGATCTAAGAGCTGATATGAGAAACACTTTGGATAGTCAAACGAATGACTTAAAGAACATGATGGCTAGTTTCTTCCAAGGTAATCAACCCTCTTCTTCGGGTACTCTTCCGAGTAACACCGTTGCGAATCCAAGAGGGGAGATGAAAGCAATCACCACTCGCAGTGGCAAAGGTACCAAGGAACCCGAGCTTCCTATACCTCCACCGGTGATTGTGACTAAGGAGAACGAGTCACCTGTTCCTATTCCTCATCCTTCTACTTCCCCAATTTCTCCACCTCTTACTTCTACCCCTCCTCCACCCAAGGATGTGAGTGATCCTATTCTCTCAAAGCCTTCCTCTTCTTCCGATATACCTTATCCCTCAAGGTTGAGGAAAGAGAATCTCAAAAGCAAGGATGATATTCAAGTTTCGAACTCTCTCAAAATGTTTAAACAATTGAATTTTAACATCTCCTTCGTTGAGGCTCTCGCTCACATGCCCAAATACGCGAAAATGTTCAAAGATCTTCTTAGCGACAAGGAGAAGCTTCTTGATATTGCTAACACCCAACTTAATGAGAATTGCTCTGCAGTGCTCTTAAGGAAATTACCAACCAAGCTTGGTGATCCGGGTCGTTTCTTAATCCCTTGCAACTTCCCGGGAGTATAGAATTGCATGGCCCTAGCCGATCTAGGTGCCAGTATTAACTTAATGCCTTTAAGCGTTTGGAAGCAATTATCTCTCCCCGAGCTAGTCCCCACCAAGATGACTTTGGAATTAGCTAACCGTACGGTTGCTTATCCAGTGGGGATAGCCGAAGACGTCTTTGTAGGAGTCGACAAATTCACTTTTCCTGCCAATTTCGTCGTCGTCGACTATGATATGGACCCTCGTGTGCCATTGATTGTTGGTCGTCCATTCCTGAGGACCGGTCTCACTCTCATCGATGTTGAAGCTGGTGAGCTTATCATGAGAGTGGGTGACGATAAAATTGTCTTCAACATAGGAAAGCTTTCTAAACAGCCTTATTCTAACGAGAGTGTTAATTGTATTGACGTTCTTGATGAGGCTTGTGAAGAACACTTCAAAGATGCTTGTAAAAGTATTCCTACCTCTCTTCCCAATGTTGAGACCGTTTCCTCTATTGACTCATCACTATCTCTATTTGGTGAAAGTGATTTCCTTTGGAAAGATTTGGAAGCCACCATGGGAGATGTGAACTTAGCTAATGACGATTCTCCCACCGATTGGGATGAAGATCTTCGCCTCATTGAAAACCTTCTTAAAGGAGACAATATTTCACCACCATCTCCCACGGTTATTGCTATCGATGCTCCGACTTTGAAAACGCCTCCCATCGAAGATCCTCCGGATTTAGAACTTAAGGAGTTGCCGCCCCATCTCGAGTACGTGTTCCTTGAAGAAAATAAGAAGTCGCCTGTCATCATTGCTACGGACTTGAAAGAAGAAGAGAAATCTCGCCTCATCGCCGTGCTTAAAGATCATAAGAAGGCAATTGCTTGGAAAATTTCCGACATCCGCGGAATTGATCCAAGCTTTTGTACTCACAAGATTCTCATGGAAGATGACTTTAAACCCGCAATCCAGAGCCAAAGAAGGGTTAATCCTCGTATTCATGACGTCATCAAACAAGAGGTTATCAAACTTCTTGATGCCGGCTTTATTTACCCTATCTCGGATTCGCCGTGGGTAAGTCCCGTCCATTGTGTGCCCAAGAAGGGCGGAATAACCGTTGTTTCCAATGAACACAACGAGTTGATTCCCACTCGTCTCGTTACTGGGTGGAGAGTTTGCATCGATTATCGTAAGCTCAATGATGCCACGAGAAAAGACCACTTTCCTCTTCCTTTCATGGATAAAATGCTCGAGCGTCTTGCGGGTAATGACTATTACTGCTTCTTAGACGGTTTCTCCGGGTATTTTCAAATTCCCATCGATCCCAAGGACCAAGAGAAGACCACATTCACTTGTTCCTACGGAACATTTGCTTACAAACGCATGCCTTTTGGTTTATGCAATGCTCCTGGGACGTTCCAAGGGTGTATGATGGCTATCTTCCATGACATGGTGGAAGACACTATGGAAGTATTCATGGATGATTTCTCGGTTTATGGCGATTCTTTCTCTGCTTGCCTTGCTAATTTAGAACGAATGCTTAAGCGGTGTGAAGACACTCGCCTTGTTCTTAATTGGGAAAAATGCCATTTCATGGTAAAAGAGGGCATCGTGCTAGGACACAAGATCTCCAAAGCCGGTCTTGAAGTGGATCATGCTAAAGTCGATGTTATCGCTAAGTTGCCACCACCTTCAACCGTGAAGGGTGTCAGAAGTTTCATCGGTCATGCGGGCTTCTACCATCGATTCATCAAAGATTTTTCTCAAATCGCTCGCCCGATGACCCACCTCTTGGAAAAAGATACTCCTTTTATCTTTTCCAAAGAATGCCTTGAAGCCTTCAACTTGCTTAAGGATAAGCTAACTAAGGCACCCGTCTTGGTTACCCCTAACTGGGAGCTTCCCTTTGAGTTGATGTGCGATGCTAGTGACTATGCTATTGGAGCGGTTTTGGGCCAAAGAGTGAACAAACACTTCCAACCGATCCATTACGCTAGCAAGACAATGACGGGGGCTCAATTGCATTATACGACAACCGAAAAAGAGCTTTTAGCTGTTGTCTATGCCTTTGAAAAGTTCCGCCCCTATCTTGTCCTTTCTACCACAATCGTTTACACCGATCATTCCGCATTGAAGTACTTGTTGACTAAACAAGATTCTAAACCAAGACTTCTTCGCTGGGTTTTGCTACTCCAAGAATTTAAAATCGAAATTCGCGATAAAAAAGGAGCTGAAAACCTAGCCGCGGATCATCTTAGTAGACTTGAGGATCCTTACCAAGGGGCTCATCCGAACAAAGAAATCAATGATTCTTTTCCCCTGGAGACCTTAATGTCTATCAACTCGACTTCTAATGAAACCCCATGGTTTGCGGACATTGCAAACTACTTGGCGGGTGGAATTCTCGTTAACGGGTTAACATCCCAACAAAAGAAGAAGTTCTTCCAAGACATTAAGACTTACTTTTGGGATGACCCGTATCTTTTCAAACAATGTGCCGACTTGATTATTCGCCGATGTGTTGATGGACCGGCAGCTTTAGAAATCCTTGACGCTTGCCACAAAGGACCCACCGGTGGTCACTTTGGTCCCAACTACACCGCCAAAAAAGTGTTTGACTCGGGATTTTATTGGCCCACCATTTACCGTGATGCTCACGAGATGGTTAAACGATGCGATGCTTGCCAAAAACAAGGCAAGATCACACATAAAGATGAGATGCCTCAAAATTTCATACAAGAATGTGAAATCTTTGATGTTTGGGGTATCGACTTTCTGGGGCCATTCCCTTCATCTAAAGGAAACAAATACATCCTTGTAGCCGTTGACTACGTTTCAAAGTGGGTTGAAGCCAAAGCTTTACCTACTAATGACGCAAGGGTGGTTTGTTACTTTTTAAAATCGCTGTTCGCTAGATTCGGTGTGCCTCGTGCCATTATTAGTGATCGTGGGAATCATTTTTGCAATGACCAATTCGCAAGAGTCATGGCTAAGTATGGTGTAAATCATCGTCTTTCCACCGCCTACCACCCACAAACTAATGGCCAGGCTGAAATATCCAACCGAGGATTAAAGCGAATTCTTGAAAGAACCGTGGGAGAGCATCTTGCCTCATGGGCTGATAAACTTGATGATGCTTTATGGGCTTTTCGTACCGCATACAAGGCTCCGATTGGTTGTACACCATATCGTCTCGTGTACGGAAAGGCGTGCCACCTCCCCATTGAGTTGGAGCACAAGGCTTACTGGGCCTTGAAGTGGGCTAATTTTTATATCAACAAAGCCGGTGACCTACGCAAGATCCAACTTAATGAGCTGAATGTACTCCGTAATGAGGCTTATGAAAATTCTTTGATCTATAAGGAAAAGACTAAGCTCATTCACGACTCTAAGATTAAGAACCGAGAGTTCCAAGTTGGAGACAAAGTTTTACTCTTTAACTCTCGGTTGAAAATCTTTTCGGGCAAGCTGAAATCTCGTTGGTCCGGCCCATTCACCATTGCCCAAATTTTTCCATATGGTACTCTCGAGCTCGCTCAACCTAATGGACCTAATTTCAAGGTGAATGGCCAACGAGTGAAGTTGTACTTTGGTGAGGACATCTCTCAAGAGATGATTCCATCCCTCACCACGTTCCCCATGAGCTAATTTTGGGTCGAGTCAGGCTCGTGACTCGGTTATCAAAAACAAGCGCTCCTCGGGAGGCAACCCGAGTATCTATCATTTTCTGTTTTAACCTCCTAAGTGTGGGGGGACCTCTATAGGTGTTTGTATTTGTGTGGTGATGTGATTACAGGGATGAATGCACTTTTGGAACCTTTGAAGAACCGTGCTCCCGTGTTATCCGAAATCCACCACTTTATTAATATTTTTTTACTTTATTGTGGAACATATACATATGAAAGCAACGATAAAAATTTAAAAATCACGACTAAATGGCCAAAGTTAATTAAAAATTTGAAAAATGTTGAAAAAGATGATTTTCCGGTTAAATGAAGGCATTTTAATGGAAAAGTCCACTTAAAACTTCGATAGAAGTCCCCCTTACACTTAAGATAAACATTGTCCTCAATGTTTAAGCATGTGGGAAAAATCTCCCCTACACTTATGACATTGTGCACGTTGGTTAAATCAAGCTAAGGAAGAGACAACTAACGTGATCAAATTTCAAATGTGAGTATGAAGAAAACTGAATCACGATAGTAGAGAGTTTAGAAGTCTTTGACGTATTAGGCCCGTTGCGATTATTTTGACTCAACCCGAATAGACTTGTCCAAGTTTATTCTAGCTAGTATCCTTAACCATGTAGACCTTAATTGGTTTATTAGGCTAAGCATCCACGAGTTTTGTTGGAAATACGTTTTACGTATTAGAAAGGATCGGTCACTCCAACGATAGTATATGTTATAGCTCGTAGTTTAGTTATTTACATTTATCAAACAAAGCCCAAAACCGAGCCCATGGATTGTATGGGCCGGCGGCCTGTTGTAAACCCAAGCCCATCACATGGGCTTGGGTATATAAACCCTCTCCTTAGATGGAGAGGGGTGTGGTTTCATTATTTTACACATAGTTCCTTTTAACTTTCTCTCTCTAAAGTGTGAAATCCACCATCTCTCTATCTCATTCTCTCTCTAAAAACATAAGCATAGATTTACAAATCTACAAATGGTATCAAGAGCTTGGGATGAAATATAGGTTTGTTTTTGTGTTCTAAACATTTCGTAGATTGTTGATTTGTTTTGAGCCGAATCTTCAAATTTTTTTTGTGTTGGATCGAAGTTTAAAGTAGTGTAACATAGGGATTCGTGCTTAAGAGTGTTCTTGGTATCTTGGTTTTCATTAAAACATCAGTTTTCTTGGATCAAAAGTGCAAAAAAGTTGGTGTTCTTCATTCCGAAATTCTAGCAGAAACATCCATCGGAAAGTACAAATTGTACTTGGTTTTCCATCGCAATAACCTTACCATCGGAAAGGGTTTGGTTCTACATTGCGATCGCTGGTTTTTTATTACTTATTCCGATCTGGCATTCCGATCGTACTTTGCGATCTGAGATTCCGACGGGTATAAGGAAGGTTTGTTAAGTCGTTACTCTGCTTAAATTTTGTCAGCCACTTTGCGATCTGAATCATTCCGATAGGCTTTGCGATCTGAACATTCCGATAGGACTTTGCGATCTGAACATTCCGATAGGACTTTGCGATCTGAATTATTTCGACAGCTTTGCATTGCGATCTAGGCATTCCGATACCATCATCATTCCGACAGTGTTACATTACGATCTGGTATTCCGATCTGACATTTCGATCTGGTATTCCGATCTGACATTCCGATCAACATTCCGACAAACCAAAAATTATTCCATAAAAAATTTCGAAATCGTGTGTAATTTTGTCTTGGAATTTTTGGTTTATCGAGAACATATTTTAAGGGATTTTAACATTGTTTCTCGACTTCAACACAAAAATACTTAACCTTATTTCATTGTTCGATCAACTTTGTAAATCTTAACTTATTGAAATGGAGTATACATCTCTTACGGATAAGTCCATCCTCTCGGGTACGGATAATCGTCCACCAATGTTGGTGAAGACTATGTATGAGGAATGGGCTTCCCGAATGGAACTTTATATGTTGAACAAGGAGAATGGACATCTAATTTGGGCATCGGTGCTCAATGGACCATTAGATTATGGTACTGTGACGGAAGGTACGACCACTCGTCCTCGCACAACGGGTGAGTTGACTGGAGATATGAAGATTCAAGACAAATGTGATAAGTATGCAACAAACATCATTCTTCAAGCCCTTCCTCCAGATGTCTACAAACTCGTCAGCAAACATAAAGTTGCCAAAGAGTTATGGGATAGAATTCGTGTTCTAATGCAAGGCACCTCGTTAACTAAACAAGAACGAGAGTGTAAGCTTTATGATACTTTTGATAAGTTTGCCTATGTGCCAGGGGAGACTCTCAATGATTACTATCTGAGATTTACCCTATTGTTGAATGAGCTTAATATCTATGGCATGGCAATCCCTACCTTTCAATTGAACACCAAGTATTTGAACACTCTTCCTCCAGAATGGAAAAAATACGTGACGATGTTAAATTGGCTAAGGACTTGCATAACACCAATGTGGATCAACTTCAAGCTTTTCTTCAACAACACGAATGCCATGTGATCGAGGCTCGGTTGTCTACACCTCAAGTTCATGATCCACTTGCAATGTATGCTTCTCAACAAAACGTGGCTTATACTTATCAACAACCATCATACTTGCAGCAACCACAACAACCATCTTATCAACCATCAATGATGCCACAACAAGAATATCAACAAAGTGTTCATCAACAATCTTTTCAACAGCAACCACCATATCAAACATCACCATCACAAGCCAACACTTCTCCATTGGGCTATACTCCTCAGCAAGGATATTTTCCAATAGAAGCACAACCAGCACAAGCTTTCTACTCTAATGAACTTCCACCAATCCAAGCACCGGTCTTTACTCCAAATGATACGCCAGCTGATGTTCTAAACCATCTCACCGCCTACTTGTCAAAACTTGTTGCAACTAGAGGATTTCCACCAACAAACAATCAGCTCCGCACCTCATCAAATCCTCGACAACAAGCCACTGTTCAAGATGGTCAAGTGACGATGCAACCTATTCAGGGAAGGCAAAATTCATATGGACCTCCTACAAGGACTGGGAACAATCAAGTTGTGAATTCTCAAGCTAGTGGAAATGGGAGTCCTATTGGTCCTAAGAAGGTTGTGACTTGCTACAATTGCCGAGGACAAGGTCATATGGCTAGGGAATGCACTCAACCGAAAAGGAGGAGGGATGATGCATGGTTTCGTGAGAAGATGTATTTGGTTGATGCTCAGTCTAAGGGGAAGATTTTGGATTCAGAGGAGTTGGCATTTCTTGCAGACCCAGGGGCAGCAGATACTGAAGGCATTGCAGTCGTTTCTACTTCTAATGCAGCTTATCAAGCAGATGACCTTGACGCATATGATTCTGATTGTGATGACATTCACTCTGCCCAAGCTGCTCTCGTTGCTAATCTCTCTCACTACGGTTCTGATGTCATCAGTGAGGTATCAACCACATCTAATAATATTGATGATAACCAACATAAAGTTGGGCATGAAAATGACAACCTCGAACAGCATTCGGGAACTAGTAACTCAAATGTTGTGGTACCCAATTCTACACATTTGAGTGAACCTCAACCAAATGCTACGACGGGTATGGAATCTTATGCTCAACATGATTTGGTCATGGTGCCTAAACATATTATTGATCAAATACATATGGCCCTCAGACAATCCGTAGATACGAATTCCACCCTAACTGCTGAGCTTGCGTTGCATAAAGAAAAGGTCAAAACTTTTGAAATGGTCCCTCAAGAAGAGAAAATAACATGTTCTGAATTTGACCAATTTCGTTTTGAAAAGATTGAACACTTGAAAGAAATAGAATCATTAAAAGCTAATCTTTCCAATGAGCTAAAAGAAAAAGAGTCGGTTGTCAATGATTTTCAGAAACTTAAAATGGATTTCGAAACTCTCGAGTCTAAAAAGGTTGAATCGGAAATTAATGCTACCAAACTTCTTAAATTCAAAGAACAACAGCTTTTAAAACAATACGCTTCCACAGAAAAGGTTCATCTTTTAACTAAATCATTTAAAGAATTCGAACTTAAGCGTCTTCAAGATTTACCACCTAATCCCGGTTATGCAAAACAAGCTCAGGAATATATTCCCGGCCTTTATGATATGACCATAATTGGCAAATCGAAAGAAGCACCTTTTGTTCGTAGTACTGAGGAGACACAATCACTTGGGGATGAAACTCATTCTAAAATGCTTTCAAAATTCCATACAATTGATTATGATCAACATAACAAAGATCAATTTTCGAAAAAGACACGCATTCGCTTACAAAAGGAATTAGCAGAATTAACAGTTCTTGTGCCCCAAAGTTTGTCAAGTGAAAACCTTCCTAGTACGTCTCCTACACTCGTCAAAAAGGATTTAACGAAGTTAATTCCACCGGTAAGTAAGGCGTCCGTTAACTTAAATACGGTTCACCAACACTTAGCCGATTTTGACAAGGTCATTTTGGAACGTACGACGGCGACGGCCATAACGGAAGGTGAATGGAACTTTGAGCACACTAGAGCTGCGTTTCGAGATGAAATTGTTCCGTTTGTAAACAATGTTAAAGCTTGTCTTCGTAATATTGATCAAGATTTGTTTTTGGAAATAGAAGAAGTTAGACGTGTTTTCAATGAAATGGAAGATGCTTATGAAAACAGTTTACTTGAAATAGAACGGGTTTCACGCCATAATGATCTGCTTCTGAATCAAGTGATGTCTCATGATATAGTTTCTATCTGTGTGAATACAAGTGTTGATAATGATTCTATTGTGCATAATATTGAATCTGTGGATACTGTGGTAGATAGTACTTGTCACGAATCTGACGCTGAATTTTTAAAGCTTCAAGATTCATATTCTTCGCTTTCAAAACGTTTTGATGAGATTCAAACACATTGTATTTCGCTTGAATGCAAGCAACAATTTATTCAAGAAATTTTTGAAACGTCATTCGAAGGTGTTAATATCGATGATGCAAACTTTGAAAAGAATTTTCGATTGAATTTACAATCAAAACAGCGTCAGCCAAGTGACAAAGTTGCTAACTCTTTGCCAATAGAAATAGAGAAATCTAAGGAGCTTAACTGTGTGAACGTACTTGAGGCCGCTGAGAATTTTACACTTGATTTAGATAATCGAGTTTCCAAGATTTTGTCCAAAGTTGATAACTTAAAACAGAAAAATACACGACTCTTCGATTCAGTAAAGCCCGCATGTGTTGATACCACTGCACAGAATCAATCATTGATTGAACAATTGAATCGAAAGTCGATGGAAATATCTGATTTGAGGGAACAAATTTGCGATAAGAATCTGGTCTTGGCTGAGTTAAAGGAAACACTTCGTACTCTCAAAGGTAAGAATGTTGTGGATAACGCAACCACTATCTCAGCATCGTCCTCTAGTGCAATCAAAAGATCCCTTATAGCCGTCACACCACTTAACAAGGGCCCTAGGACTAAACCATCTCAAACTTTGGTCACTAAAGATAAGGCAGAATCAAAACCAACTTCTAATATTCCCGTGTTGCCTTCTACAGGAGTAAGCACCACTACTAAGGCTCAAAGATCTAAGCTTAAAAGAAACAAGAAGAATGATAGGATCTTGCCCCCATCTAGTAGTCAAGTGAAGAAGAAAGTAGAAGCCCATCCTAGGAATGTTATTTCTGTTTTGAATAAAAAGAATCATGTAGCTAAACCTAAAGGCTCTGCGGTTGTGCAGCATTCTAAGCCTACTGTGAATTCTAATTTGAAATGTTGGAATTGCAATGAATGTATGTTTTCTAGTCGTCATGATTCTTGCCTTATTGACAATGTGAATGAGATGCATGCCCGGAAAAATGGATTAGAATGGAAACCGACTGGGAAAGTGTTAACCCAAGTTGGTTGGATGTGGCGCCCCACTGGTAGGACTTTCACTATAGTAGGAAATATGTGCCCTTTAACTAGGATCACTCCCACTGAAGTGAAGAAAGCGTGCCCTTTAACTAGGAGTACCAAGGCTACCAAAACACAAGCGTGTCCTTTAACTAGGAACACCGACACTACCGTAGGAACCAAGTGCCCTTTAAATAGGTCTACTCCCACTGTAGTGCCCGCGAATAATCCAAAACCTAAGAAAGTTGGAACAGTAAAACCTGTTAGTGCTAAAACTCACATTAGAAAACGCAGGAAATCTAAGGATCTCAAAAATGTTAGTAATTCTGATAATTCTATATCTGTATCTGCTAACACTCTGGAACCAATAGTTTCCAATGCATTGTCTACTGTTGTTATTGAAAACAGGTGGTCCAAATTGTTCTCTGGTATTTGGACTCTGGTTGCTCCAAGCATATGACCGGAGATCGCTCTCAGCTCAGAAATTTCGTCAGCAAGTTTCTTGGTACGGTTCGATTTGGAAATGATCATATTGCAAAGATAATGGGTTATGGTGAATATCATATTGGGAATGTTATAATTTCGAGAGTGTATTATGTGGAAGGTCTCGGTCATAACTTATTTTCTGTGGGACAATTTTGTGATGCAAACCTAGAAGTTGCTTTTCGAGAGCATACCTGCTTCATTCGTAATTTGGAAGGGGTTGATTTGTTGAAAGGTACTCGAGGGAATAATTTGTATACTTTGTCTCTACAAGACATGATGGCCGCTTCTCGCGTATGTCTTCTCTTCAAAGCATCGAAGACTAAGTCATGGTTATGGCATCGACGGTTATCTCATCTTAACTTTGACGCTATTAATCACTTGGCGAAAAACGAACTTGTTCGTGGTCTTCCTAAACTATCATTTCACAAGGATCATTTGTGTTCCGCGTGTACAATGGGGAAAAGCACTAAGAAGTCTTACAAACCCAAGACTGAAGACACCAACCAAGAGAAACTTTATCTGTTGCATATGGATCTTTGTGGGCCAATGCGTGTTGAAAGTCTTAGTGGCAAAAAGTACATCCTCGTCATTGTCGATGATTACTCACGGTTTACATGGGTGAAATTTCTTAAAGCAAAAAATGAGGCACCTAAATTCATCATCAGATTTCTCAAGATGATTCAAGTGCGTCTCAACACTACTGTCCGACGCATTCGTACAGATAATGGAACCGAATTTGTGAATCAAATTTTGCGTGATTATTATGAAGAAGTTGGCATATCTCATGAAACATCCGTTGCACGCACTCCACAACAAAACGGTGTCGTTGAAAGGCGAAATCGCACACTTATGGAAGCTGCTCGAACGATGTTAATTTACGCAAAGGCTCCATTGTTTTTATGGGCAGAAGCAGTATCTACAGCAGTGTACACCCAAAACCGGTCACTAATTCGTAAACGTCATGGTAAAACACCTTATGAGCTTCTCCATGGAAAAGTACCAGATTTATCATATCTTCATGTATTTGGTTCTCTTTGCTATCCAAATAATGATGGTGACAATTTAGGAAAACTTCAACCAAAGGCTGATATTGGTATTTTCATTGGTTACGCACCCGCAAAGAAGGCCTACCGAATCTACAACCGTAACTCTCGCAAGATTCTCGAAACTATGAATGTTGATTTTGATGAGCTGACAGCAATGGCTTCTGAGCAAAGCAGCTCTGAACCCGCACTTCATGAAATGGGACCCAGTAATATTAGTTCTGGTCTTGTCCCAAACAACCCTACTTCATCATTTATACCACCTACTAGGAATGAATGGGATACGTTGTTTCAACCGTTCTTTGATGAATTCTTTACTCCTCCAAGTATTGTTGCTCCAGAACCTGAGGTAATAGCTCCGGTAACCGAAGTTGTCGCTCCTGCAACCGAAGCACAATCAGACACATCTGCGCCAACAATTGGTCAAGATATACCAACAACGAGTAATTCTCAACCAACACAAGTAACAACTACCCATGTCATGCCTATTGATGATGAAGAGGATGACGATGATCACGATTTGGAATTCGCTCATATGCGTGAACTTCCATTCTTTGGTGTATCTATTCCCGACCCTAATCAAGCCGGGTCGTCCACCTCAGAGGAAGCTCCTTCTACAGTTTACTCTAATCCACGGATTCGTGAACATGACAGCAAGTGGACAAAGGATCATCTTATAGATTCTATTATTGGTGACCCTAATCGCCCGGTATCCACACGAAGTCAGTTACAAGAAAGTGCACTGTTTTGTCACTTTGATGCTTTTCTCACTGAAGTTGAACCTAAGACATGGCAACAAGCTTTTACTCAATCCTGTTGGATAGAAGCTATGCAAGAAGAACTTAACGAATTCATACGTCTTGATGTTTGGGAACTTGTCCCATGCCCGGATCAAGTGCAGTTACTCACTTTGAAATGGGTTTACAAGGTGAAACTCGATGAGTTAGGCGGAATATTGAAAAACAAAGCTCGACTAGTAGCTCGTGGATACAAGCAATTATTGGGCGTCGACTTTATGGAATCCTTTGCACCTGTTGCCCGTTTGGAAGCTATTAGACTATTCCTCGCTTATGCAGCCCATATGAATATGATCGTCTATCAGATGGATGTGAAGACGGCATTTCTTAATGGTGAAATCAAGGAAGAAGTCTATGTTCAACAGCCGGATGGTTTTGTGAATCCTAATTATCCTAATCATGTGTACAAGCTTAAGAAGGCTCTCTATGGGTTGAAGCAAGCTCCACGCGCATGGTATGATCTATTGTCACAATTCCTCATTACTCAAGGCTTCGCAAAAGGCAAGGTGGATCCCACACTGTTCATTCAGAAACGAGGTAAAGATATGATTATGGTACAAATATATGTTGATGATATTATATTTGCAGCCTCGACCCAAACCTTATCGGATGAGTTTGGGACACTCATGTCTTCCAAGTTTAAGATGTCAATGATGGGCAAGGTATCATTCTTCTTAGGTCTTCAGATATCTCAGAGTCCCAGAGGCACCTTTATTAATCAATCCAAATATTCCCTTGAATCGCTTAAGAAATATAAGATGGAATCTTGCGACCCCGTGGACACTCCAATGGTGGAGACTTTATCGTGGAATGATCGGTACTCTTCTGTATATCACAGCAAGTCGACCTGATCTTCAGTTTGCTATATGTATGTGTGCCAGGTATCAAACTAGGCCTACTGAGTTACACTTAGCTACCGTTAAAAGGATCTTTCGATATCTTAAAGGAACCATTAATCGGGGACTTTGGTATTCGAAGGACTCTTCTATTGCACTAATGGCATATGCAGATGCGGATCACGCGGGTTGTCAAGATACAAGGCGTAGCACGAGTGGAACTTTGCAACTACTAGGAGATCGACTAATCAGTTGGGCATCGAAAAGGCAGAAAAGCGCTGCAATTTCAAGTACGGAAGCAGAATACATAGCTATGTCCGGTTGCTGTGCTCAAATTCTTTGGATGAGATCGCAATTAACCGACTATGGTCTACGTTTCAACAAGATTCCGATGTACTGTGACAACAAGAGTGCAATTGCCTTATGCTGCAACAACGTTCAATTCTCCCGGTCGAAGCATATTGACATTCGCTACCACTTCATCAAGGAGCAAGTAGAAAATGGAGTAATAGAGCTTTACTTTGTCCGATCTGAGTATCAATTGGCGGATATTTTCACGAAGGCTTTAGATCGCGCTCGAATTGAATTTTTGGCCGACAAGCTAGGAATGAGAACTTTCTCGCCTGAGACTCTAAAGGAACTGGCAGATGAAGCGAAAGAATAGTGGTGGAAAAACTATTCTTAGTATCCTTGGTGATCATTTGTATAAATTGTTTATATTTTTATCCTCAAAAGCAAAATACAAAAATATAAAACCATATAAAAACCATAAAAATTGAAAAATTCAGAAAAATCCAAAAATATTTTTACTCTATTTTTCAAAGGCATGTCTTTTGGTACGATAATATTTACGGCCTTAGAAATGTTGATTAATATCGACACGGTGCCATAAATAGAGTTCGTACAAAAGTTGTAAATATTTCATAAAACATGCCTCAATGGCTTGTAGTTATTTCTGACTGCAACCCGGTTTTCATATTAAAGTCAAGTATTTCTTATGAAAGCTTTGGCTCTCAATGGGAATTAACTTTCTCGGGCAAGGTTTACTTTAAAACCTTGTAAGGGATCAAGTTTACTTTATAACTTGGTCTAACACAAATATATGTACGTTTCAGTGCATTTATTTGTTAAAACAAGAGAAGTCTTGTTTGTATGAAGCTATCATCTCTACGACCATGCTATCTACAATTGGTATCTACATACTCGACGATGCGACTACTCAATCGACGACTACAGCTCTTTCAATAGAACACGGGTCAACAATTGAGGGGGAGCAATTGTCAAGCATTCAGAATCTTTGATGCCGAACGTGCCAGGCTCACTAACTGGTGTCAAGACAACAATACCAATCGTACACGTGGTGTCGAGAGATGACTTCAGATGTGACGAGGCGACCAACATATGCTGACAAGAACTATTTGATCTTATCATATAATGTTCTCATCTATCAGGTCCAACCTTGTCAATTTTTTTAATATGGTGAATATGTGATCATGCTACAAATCGGTATCATATCTCATACATTTGATATCATGAAGATAAAACGGACTTGCATTTTTCTTCCCAAAACCTTTGTTAAAACGTCATTAAATCAATTGATACTAAAAACATCGATTGGGTTAATATTTTTAATATGGGGGAGAAAATGTGATTTAATATGGGATATTATCACAAATGGTTTGACTTAATGTGATGGCTCATCCCGACATGTGTGAAATGTTTTCGAATATCGTGGCATATGTTAAGGGGGAGCAAAATGGATTTGCATATCAAAATGGATTTTCATGGTGACATATACTTACCCAAAACCTATTTATTTCATGACGATGAAGATTGTGGTGACATAAGGATGGTAGGATAGGTTAAGTCCAATGATTCTTCCAGAACCGGAGGAATCTTCCCAAGGACATTCCATAGCTAGAAATAGTAGTCCTTAGGAAAGGTGGAGAAAGATTGTGAACGTAGCTGAATGCCGACCAAGTACTTAAGTTAGCACTGGAACAATCACAACAAGGTGCTAGTTATGACGTATTGGTAAGCATTGAAGGGGTTGAAGAATGAAAAAGAATTGTAAAGATAAAGGGTGTAAAGAAAGAAGCCCTCCTTACAACTTTAGGCAGAAACCGGGTCAATACATATGCTATTGAGATCATTTTAATGATTCTTGATATTGAAGACAAACATCATGGACCCAGTGATGCAATGCACAACCCATCCCAGCTAACTCAGATATCTCTCAAAAGGTATTTGTTTTAATCACACGGAGACAACACGTTATCTATCGATTTATTCACTCCGAATAAATTGGTATTGAAATGGCGGCAATCCTCTCCAGCCTCCGATCACTAAAATCCAAAGTGCACGATCGAGTCTAGAGCCATTTGAGATCATCAAATATCTCGTTAGGACACACTTTCATATTTCCTTGCTTCTTCACACACTGTGAAAAGTAAGAAAGATTTTAAGAGTCCTACGCAAAATCTTCATGATCTTGCCCGAACATCCGAGTAATACGAAAGTATTTAAAATGAAGATGGAAATATTTCTTGAGCGAATATCAAAAAGCTCATGGTAGGTGACTTGTGCGATTCTTTATGAATCAAACTTGTGATAACTGGAAAGCAACAGCTGTTTAATTCTTAACTGAATTTAAACACGTTCCAGGCCTCTACGCAATATCTTAGTGATCTTGCCAGAACACTCAGAGTGATACCTTAGTGTTCACAGTGATGAGTGGAAATCCTTCTAGTGTCAACCTCAAACAGCACTTGGTAGGTAACTTGCAAGATTCTATACGAATCAAGCTCGTGACAACTGGAAAGCAACGATGGTGCGGTTCTTAATTGAATTTAACTTGTTCCAGGAACATGAATTGACGGCTTCAAATCATGCGGATATTATTATCCAAATGATTCACTCTTTATGTTCGCAGTCAGCTTTGGACGGTCGAATAAAGAGAACGGGTTTACCCGCGAAATCCTGTCAGGAAGTTACTTAATTGAAACTATCCGTCACGGGTACGATATCTAATATCGTCCAACGGTCTTCACCGACCGGAGGTAAAATGCTACCGAATTAGAATGAAATGTTCAAAGCCATTTCGTTCGTGTCTACTTATGTTGCGGCATTTGAAGACGGTGGCGTTGCAGGATCCAAGAAGAAGTCGTCCCCGCATGCTTATACTTTATGCACTTAATACCTCATCAAATTCAAGAAAGCCTAAAAGTTAAGTCTTCCGCTGTATCGAACTCTGAAGCTTTCAAGAATTACAAAGGTATAAGTATGTGGGACGTGAGGTCACGAAGAGGCGAAGATCACAAGTGATGGATGCACGAGATCAAGGCAAGAGATTGATGCTCAAAGATTGATATCAAAGATCACATCAGCATGTTCACCAGAAAAGAAAAAGAAAAAGAAAGACGAAGACTACGAGCTCAAGACAAGCATAGTATGCTAGGTTTATCTTATTATTGTAACTTGGGTAACGCCCTTGTTTGGAGTGACCTCCCTTAGGGGGAGATTGTTGGAAATACGTTTTACGTATTAGAAAGGATCGGTCACTCCAACGATAGTATATGTTATAGCTCGTAGTTTAGTTATTTACATTTATCAAACAAAGCCCAAAACCGAGCCCATGGATTGTATGGGCCGGCGGCCTGTTGTAAACCCAAGCCCATCACATGGGCTTGGGTATATAAACCCTCTCCTTAGATGGAGAGGGGTGTGGTTTCATTATTTTACACATAGTTCCTTTTAACTTTCTCTCTCTAAAGTGTGAAATCCACCATCTCTCTATCTCATTCTCTCTCTAAAAACATAAGCATAGATTTACAAATCTACAAGTTTCATTACTTGAGATTTTAAATTGTGGAGAACGAGAAATGATAGAGTCAATTATAAGTCGGTATTCTTGCACAAGCTCACTTGGTGTAATTATTTGCCTATTCTCCCATCACTTGCTAATAATTTATCTGCAATAAGTAAGGTCGTACGATTTTAAAAGTTACTTAGCTTCTAGCCCAAGATCGTTTAAAAGTTGCTCGGTAATGATAAGAGTTCATAGCCAAGGCATAACTTATGAAGCGGGGCGCGAAGATTGGCGAGTCCCAAAAGGCCCTAACAAGGCATGAGGATTCCATTTTATTGCTAAAGATCCAAGGTGATGAGAAAAGCATTATTCCCAAAATCAATATGAATGATCAAGACTCACGACGAAAAGCAATCAACTCCCATAAAGATCATGGAGAAGTCTATCCGAAAAGACCCTAACAAGGTATGAGGATAAATAGATCCAAGTCCGAAAAGGAGGCGGATCGTTGTATCTCAAAATCCCAATTAGAAATTGAAGAAATAGTCATGAAGTCGTGGTCAACAAAGTTGGAGGACCCCTCAAAAGTCTCCAAGTGAAGAAACTCTATTAACGATGAGAAGACCATTATCTCAAGCACGTCTCTCAAGATATGAAGTATGAAGTACACGCCAAATATCGGCCCGAGAAAGGTCTCAAATCGTGAACCAAGTTATGCCAAGATATGAACTTTTTGATATCCCGAGAAGCAGTTTTAAGAGATTTTGTCCTTTAGCTAACTATTGATCAAATCGTCCTACTTTGCTTTCAGCCTAAATAAACTATCAAAATAAGTCCAAAAATGCATCTTCATGATCATTCTAAGACAAACATAAAATATAAGAGATACCTCTAGGAATAAGGGAGTTTAAGCATTTAATTAAGCCATGTGTGTAAGTGTTTGATTTGCTAACTTATAATAACAATGATCTCGTTTTTAAGCTTAGTTTGGGGAACGTGAATCTTGAGGGTGATAAATCTTCGCAGCACCAAAGCCCTAATGTAAGTCCATGATCTCCTTGCAAGTTATTTCCATGTAACTATTTTCAAGTGAAAACGGTTTTCTATCCTTTTGTTTATTTTAAAGTTTTAATTTCTATTAGTACTTTAATTTTTGTTTAGTAGTATGTTAATAAGATCAAGGTTGATTGATTATGAGAAGAGTGTAAAATTGCTTTATCACTAAGCATTGCATGAGGGCATGGCAATGGTTAAGTGTAGGGGATTTGATAGGTGTGAAAACACCCATCCTTTTACCACTTATTTCTGGCTAAAACAAGACCAAAACACGTATTTAATATCATTTGTTTGGAATTATGCGTGGTTTTTGTGTTTATTATGTTTTCAGAGTCAACCGGATGAATATTGAAGAAAACATGGGATTGCACGGGTTTTATCGAGGAAAAAGACTCCAAACGAAGTCTATTGTCCAAGAGATGCAAAAGATTTGAAGTCATTGTGCCTATTTGAAGATTTATCGAAGATTAGAGCCAAAGATGGAAGATTCATATATGTCGAAGAACTCGAGTCTATTAAACAAAAGATTATAAGACGAGTTGGAACTATTCACCGACGCTTCTCAAAATCCAAAGTCGGAAACGTTTATTTAAAAGAAACGTAAAGACTAAAGAAGGAAGAAGAAAAGAATCCCAAACCAAAGCCCATTCACAAGCCCACCATCACACGCCTATAAATAGGACTTTACTTCACAAATTTGGAGCTAGTTAGTTTTTTGTTTTAGTTTTAGTTTTTCATTCTCTCTAGTTTTAGAGAGAGAAAGTTCTCAACTTTCTCTCACTAGTTTTTCATCTTTCTTTTTTCAAGATCAAACCTTTGTATTGTTTTTCATTAATCAAGTTTAATTTCAAGCTTTTAATCTTTAATCTCATTCTACCTTTCTTGATTTTAGTTAACTTTTGGTGCAAAATACTTATGATCCGTGTTGTTCATCAATGTTTTGTGCTTAAAAAGTTAACCTTTTTATGTTTCCTCAAGTTTCTACATGAATACGCTTTAAGATCTTTGTGCTTATTGGCTTATTTGTGAGTTTAGCTTATCTAATTTTTAAAGCTTTTATAAAAAGTTCATCTTTTTATTATTTGATTTATAAGATCGATTATTTGAAGTTTAGATAAGTTGTATTTGTGCTTATTTGATCCGCTTAATATTAGATTCGTGCTAGTTTTGGAGTTAGCTTATTTCATAGCTTATCTCCTTAGCTTTTATTTCGGATCATAAAGGATATCGGAAAGGGTTATAAACCCTTTTCCGATTTGTGTATTCCGACCAGCAGCACACCCTCTTTCCGATCACCCGATCGGAAAAGGGTTTTAAAGATTCCGATTTGGCATGTTTATGATTATTCCGATTGGAACATTATTCCCATATTCCGATTAGACTTAGTTTTCGATTATTCCGACGGGGCCTTGTTGGTTATTCCGATCTGGGTCTTTTAATAAACATTCCGATTTGCACTTCTTTTTGAACATTCCGATCTGCCCTTTTATGATTATTCCGATCAGCTCAATTTTTGCTTATTCCGATTGTGCAAGTTTATGACATTCCGATTAGTACTCATTATCCAACATTCCGATCAGACGATCGGAATATAGTCCGATTGGTCCCATTTCCCATGCATTCCGATCAGCTTATTTCCAATTGTTTAATTTCTTGTTTCCAAGTTTTAGTTTTATTATGTGTTCTAGCATTTTTCTAAATTCTGCTTTTAAGTTTTCAAACATTTAGTTTAACTTGTCAATTTAGTTTAATCTTTTAAAATTTTAATTTCACTCTTCGACACTTACTTATTTGTTATTAGTTTAAAATAGATAAACAAACCAACACCTTTTTATTAACCAAGAACAAATCATTCCACTTAGAACCGTGATCAATTCGAGGAGATACCGAGAAAATTCTGAACCCATATTAAACGCAAGTATCATCATGCTTCAAAAATCTTTTTGATAAGCAATGATGGACGGGTATCGGTAACCGAGATGATAGAAATGTCAGTAAGCGATGTCATTGTTGGCATGTATGAATGTGAATTCATTTTATGATCCCTTGAATAAAGATTACCAAAAATGATCGAGCAATGAAATAAGATTATGTGTTTTAGTGTTTTTTAAACAAGGATGTTGTTATCTTTTGATTATGTGTTTTTGTTAATGTCTCCAAAGAAATGCAAAGTTGAAAAATCCTCTAAGTCTTGCAAATTCTGTCCTGATCGGAAATGTTCTATCGCAATCTGTGATCGAAATATTGGATCGCAATCCGTGATCGGTATATTAGATCGCAACACCTGATCGTAAGATTAGATCATAATACCTGATCGTAATATTAGATCGCAATACCTGATCGTAATATTAGATCGCAATACCGATCGGAAAGCACGATCGGAATAAGCGATCGCAATCACAATCGCAATAAACGATCGTAATATGGCTATCGGAATATTCGACCGCAATGTAGAAACCCTAGGGTTTTTGCAATCGTAATATTCTGATCGGAATGTGGAATAAAGTTTCCGAGACTTGAAACCAACAAAAAGGTGAGATTTTTTACCTTGTAATTCGTGTTTCTAACCAAACTAGAATACCCAAATCGCTACTACAACTAGTTACAAGAGATATAGATCACTTGGCACCACAAAAACACGAAATTTTTTAAAAACTTTGGTAAAATCAATAAAAAACACATGAAGACACTTAAAAATGCATGAACAACACGTAACCAATCTTTATTTCATTCCACGGATCTTGATACCGATTGTAGAAGTATGATAAACTTTGATTTATCAAGAGGGTTGTTGTTTCTAGAGAGAGAAAGTAGTGAGAGAGATGTGAGAAAATATGAATGTATTGTGTGAGAAAATAAAACAACCAACACCCCTTTCTATGGTGGAAAGGGGTTTATATACCCAAGTCCCTTAGTGGACTTGGGCCTCCGGCCCATGAACATGCTCATGGGTCGGGCTAAATATAAACTTTAATTAAACAATACTACGAGCCTATAACTATATTGTTGGAATGACCGAGACTTTCTAAATACGAAAAACGTATTTCCAACAGTATGCATAACACGGCTCTGCATAGGACCATAAGAACATCCTTTTTCCAGATCACTATGACCAACCTATGACCATTACCTATAAATATGCTATCTGAACTTTTATAAATATACGTGGTTATGGATTAAAAAATATATAGACACATACCATCGTTTGATTCTTTATGCATTAGATACCAATTGTGCAAGTACTTCCGCATTGATAGCCATCAAAGCCGTAAGATCTTGATTGACATAATACTTTTGATAAGGCATTCTTTTTTCTTAGTCTTCTAAGTTCATACAGTCCTTCGGCACGAAGTTTAACCATTGGTAGTGACCATTTTACAACATCCATACGAACTATAAAACAAATAGTGTTACACGTCAAAACAAAGCTAGTGTCAAACATACCTTATAATAAAAATATATAAATTCGAAGATAAGTCTTTTAAATATGATAAAACAAACTGTCTTCAAAGTATATATGAAGTTTAAGTAGTAATTAGATAAATGTATATTTCAGTAGAGAATTGTAGTTTATAAATAAGTCTAAAATGTACTACATTATTCTAAATTTTGAAAGAGTAATATTTATTGTTTGTGCATCTATTCTTTTTGTAAACATTAGGAAGTTGGGAGAATAGGTTCACTTATCTAAAATACAAAACAACCATGGTGAAATATAGCATCAGAAACGTCTACACGAAAGTTTTTTTTGCCACTTTGCATTTATCGCTTCCTTACTTACCTTAGGAGTGTTTGGGAATAGGTGCTTATATGAGACTGTAGTAACCTGAAAAATAAAATCAACATTTAGACCGATTTCTAATACTATTCATAATATTTGGGCCAATATTTATTACCCGACGTTTAATTTTCATGTTCGTTCTATGAATTATATGAAATTCTTGACTAACCGGGAAGGTTAGGGCTTTGCCGTATCGAATACGTGTAATTTATTATTTATCGACAAAGTCAACCCCCGTCGTCGTCCATAAACGTTATCGTTATGACATAAAAATTACGAGATTGAATCGTAGTAATAAAACATAAAATGTGATCATTTTTATAAGAACCTAGGTGGTAGTACCTACTTATTTGGAAAATTGAAACTCATTTATATACTGATATTGTTAAAACTCGAGACTCGACCATCGGAAAATATTAAGTTAATATTGTTTGAGGCATTTTTAGAACCCGAAGTGTATATATATTGGACTTGGGCTCTAAAGCCCAATTTACACTTATAATAGCTATTGGGTCATTAATGGGCTTGAGGCTAGCCTTAAGTTAAGACCCCAAAACTAATCATATAATTTGTTTATGTCAATGGGACACTTAATGAGCCACACTAGTGGAATAGTAATGGGCTTTGTTTATCAAGAAATGAATAACATTTCATAAATGTTAGATTTCTATTAAAAGTTTTATAGAAAGTATATAAAACTTATACAATGTCTAAAACTCCCTTAAAATATAATATTTACATATATGTATGAATTATGTATAGTCTCGAACCTAAGATGTCTCTCGTCATCGTAGGGCTCGCTCGATCATATGTCGACCGTTGGACATCTCGTTCTCGATCAATGAGCGATTGATATCTCGTGAAGTCGTGTATCGACTATTGGACGTTTGTTCCTTAATCTACGTGTAATCGCTACATGTGAGTTCATAGCTCGATTTTGCTGCTTTATATAAACCCGCTAGGGGGAATACATGCTCTTGGTATAAAAATATATGTTGTATATATATATATATATATATATATATATATATATATATATATATATATATATATATATATATATATATATATATATATATATATATATATATATATATATTTATATTGTTAACATATAAGATTCAAGCTAACAAGAGGGTGATCCAGAGGTCGGGGATAATAAAAGTGATGTTTAGGCATTTTTAGAGAGAGAAAGTAAAACTTGAAAGGAGTGTGTGTATTTTAGAGAGAGAATGAAAATACAACAAATGAGAATCCTCACCCCTCCATGGAAGTATGGAGGAGTATATATAGCCTAGACACACACGAACTATTCTAACTTAACAAAACTAGTCCCTGCGTGGGTGTGGCTATTTTAAACTAATGTAATTCCGTAAATGGCGCTCACATTTTAAGGCTAACAATCTTCCCCCAATGTGGAGACATACATAATTACTTACAATGTTCCTAACAAGTACAAATACAAGCAAAATAATGTCTTCCAAGGTGCTTCCAGTGCTGAGGATGTCTTCTAAGTCTTCTTGTCTTCATAACTTGTACCTCATCTTGAATCCTCTTTGTCTTTGCTTGTTGTGGAACAATTGTAATATGCATGATTTAGATTAACTTCCCCCCAATTCATGCAGCACGTATTAAAAAACTTTCTTCATAGACTTCTTTTTGACGAAGTTTCTGAATCAGCTTCCCCCTAAACCAATATCTGTATCTTAAGCAGATTCTGACACTCTGATGTAGTTTGAACAATCTTCTAGCTCATCGTTAAGTGTACAACGGAAATTTGTAGAAGAACCACACCAGATAATACTGCTTCTATACTATCTCATGTCGTTTGGTTTTTTGGTGATAATTCGTTTGGGGTAACATGTAGGAAATCAGCAACAATTCTTCTCACGCCTTCAGAATACTTCATAAAAATCATATAAAGTAAAGTAGATACCATTCCATGTACACTACTTCCCCTTGGAAGTTGATCCGATTACTTCAAAGTACACGATCTTCCCCCATGATGATTACGAACTCTCGGAAGCATCATTATCGTGGGCGTCCATATACTCGAGAAGCTCTTAGTCTTAAGCAAATGTCTTGAAAAGTTTTGAAAGTCGTTGAGAAACTTTGAATTATTTTTTGCTTAGACTATGAAGTACCATTGTCGTTATGAGGCTCATGAATATCCCGTGAGAATTGATTGCTGATTCCATCTCCCTCCGTCTAACTTACCATCCTAGAATTCATTCGGCTATTTGTCGTGACCACATGTGAAGTAAACCCGATATTCCAAACTTGAAACTGAAGTACAATCCACCAAATTTGTTACTTAAGCTTGCACTTATGTCGATTGAAGAACGGTGCAGAAACAAGTCTCTTATACCTCTTGAAGTTATCCACACGAGCAACTGCGTGTGACACTGAGAACTGCAACAAAGCTCCCAAAAATGATAGTAATCCATGTCATCGACCATCCACCCCTTGACAGTGGAAACTAGATAATTCAAGTCTCAATCATAAATTTTGTCACCCAAGCAAGTCATCAATCGATAGACTGGGTTTGAAGAAAAGGGGTAGAAAAATAGAAGGAAGGCTCGATGATGAAATAAGTAGACGCCTTCATGAAATCCTACTTCAAGTTTAAATAAAGAATACCAAATCCACTTCGTGATCACTTGGCTTTGTAGAATCAAAACTAGCCATTGTCGTTAAAGTGAATCTTATATCGGATCGTTTTAGCGTTAAGTGTTTTGTTTGCTTAGGTGTTGTGTTTGAATGTCGTTATCTAGAACAAATTATGAGATGAATTGTCATTAAGGGACACAATTTGTCTAGACAACTTGTCATTTAAGATCAACGTCAGTCAAATGCCCAACTGATGCGCGGTTTCAAACCTAAAATCTTCTTTGTCGTTTAAGCACTTTCGATCGAAACATACCGAATACCCATGTCCGGGCCAACCACAGTTAACCAAATTCAACCTATGAGAATAGCTTGTTTTGCGTCCTTGGTTACTATCGTTTAGCATTACCCGAAAATGCAGATATGTATACCATCCCTATGGTCCAGCCAATTAACAAATTCACTAACAAATGGAGTCCGAATATATGACAAATAAAACTGTTACCATCCAATTTGTTAAACCCGGTCCCATCTATGAGATATAAGTTTGCTCAAACCCTAAGGATTAGGTAATCCTAATCATATTTATCACCGCTCCCATCTAACTTTTCCTCTCACCAGAGAAAACTTAGATAAATCCGCCTCCTTTTCTTCAGGTAAACTCAGCCACCCATCACTCCATCTCAATCTCTTATCATCATCATATAAACCAGTAAAAAAATAATCTCAATCTCATCTCATGAATCTCTCACTGATCCCTCAAACTAAACGCAACATACATTACTAATCATATAGTCAAACCATCATATAGATTTGTAAAAGAAAGCCTCAACCGTACCTAGATCATTCTCATATCGATTTAGATCCTGTGGCTTCAAGATCTTTATAACAGATATCAAGTAGGTTTGCATGTATGTTTTTCGTATTGCTGATTAAGATCAGTGATGGTTTTGAGTGTCATCAATCGAAACAAGGAAGAATCTGTACATTCTTGTTCATGATTTTCCTTTTTGATTTCCTATAACAATTGATCTGTGATGATTATGTCTTTCGTGTTGTTCATTTACCTTTAACGGTCTTGGACATGATTGCAACACACACGAATAAACAAGAGCTGAGATCTTATGTTTCTGTTTCTATTTAATTCGAGTCTTAATGATTTTATGAGATAGAGGTGGTTATGTAAGACGATGGGATTAGGTAGATAGAATCGAGGTTTGATTGAGTATATAGTCGGATTATCTTAAGTGAGTTCTCGGTATTTTTTTATTTCGAGTCTTGTGGGTCGTGTATTAGATGGGATAGGTGAGCTGGTGTTGGACAAAGGGTTAATAGAGTCTATTTTGTAGTCATGGTCTCAGTATTTTCAGATTGTCATGATCTCGGAATGGTTTTACAACCATGATTTCAGAATGTTTTTTTTAACGTCATGATTCCGCAACGTTTTTCAACGTCATGATTCCGCAACGTTTTTCAACGTCATGATTCCGCAACGTTTTTCAACGTCATGATTCCGCAACGTTTTTCAACGTCATGATTCCGTAACGTTTTTCAACTCATTCAATTCCGCAATGTTAAAAAACATTCGATTCCGCAATGTTAAATAAATTCCGCAATACGGTACTTTACCTTGTTATCTCCGAAAATACTGGATCTGGGTTATCATATAGATCTGTTCATCTGGTCATATTCATCTTTAGAAAAAGGCATATACACAACAAACACAGATCTGATTGTCTCGAAAAATAGAAATAATAGAAGAAAAAAACGGAGATGAAGCATAAGTTTTACTATCTTTACAGATCTGATAAGAACTGAGACATAAAATATGATAAAAGAGTGAGAAGATAGAAACAGTAAAAAAACTGTTGAAAATTTAAGCATCAGACTATGCATCAAGGCAGGATAAAAAGTGGACTTGTGGACAAATTTTATGATAACAAAAACTGCTTGTTTGGACATATTGAACAACAAAAAAAACACCTCGTGACAAAAAAGCTTATGAAATAAGCTGTAAACAGCAATAGCAGCCATGAATTTAAGCAAACATAAACACAAAACACCCCCGGTTAGCTCTGATACCAATTGGTAACATATAAGATTCAAGCTAACAAGAGGGTGATCCGGAGGTCGGGGAGGATAAAAGTGATGTTTAGACATTTTTTAGAGAGAGAAAGTAAAACTTGAAAGGAGTGTGTGTATTTTAGAGAGAGAATGAAAATACAACAAATGGGAATCCTCACCCCTCCATGGAAGTATGGACGGGGTATATATAGCATAGACACACACGAACTATTCTAATTTAACAAAACTAGTCCGTGCGTGTGTGGCTATATTAAACTAATGTAATTCCGTAAATGGCGCTGACATTTTAGGGCTAATATATATATATATATATATATATATATATATATATATATATATATATATATATATAGGTGAGAGTTAAAATAAAAAAAAAATTTGTGTGAGAAGAATAAGAAGGATTTTCAGCCATTGATTTAAAATAAATGGATGAGATCAATCCATAGTTTAACTAACTAACTAACCATCTAAACATAATTTTAAAAAAGTTCTCGAAAAATTCTGAAAAAATTCCATAATATTGGACATGTTGGTGCATAAAAAAGTTGTGAAGAAAGTTTTCTTAATTTTGAGTTTTTTACGTTTTTTTAATGCACAAAAAATGAAATTTGATGCACATAAAGCAGAAATTTTGTGTACAAAAATTTTTTCATGCACAAAGTTTTCAAGTTGTTTTAGTTTGATGCGGCAACAAATTTTAAAGCAAAAAGTCAAAAGAAGTTGGGTATTAAAATGAATTCTTGATGCACAAAAAACGTAAAAAACCTAAAAATTATCGTTTTTGTGCATCAAAATTTCGTTTTTGTGCACTAAAAAACTTAAAAATCTTCGAATTAAAAGAACTTTTTTCACAAAAGTTTTTTTCACCAACATACCCGATCTACTGGAATTTTTTCAGAATTTTTGAAAAACTTTCTAAAAATCAATTATAAATGGTTAGTTAGTTAGTTGGTTAGTTAGTTAGGATTGTGGTTTAATCTCATCCATTGATTTTAAATCAATAGCTGAAAATCCTTCTTACCAAAAAAGTCTTTTTATTTGATCTCTCCCTTCATATATATATATATATATATATATATATATATATATATATATATATATATATATATATATATATATATATATATATATATATATATATATATATATATAGGAAGGTTATTGTAAGAGAAAACTTAAAATTATAAAAGTGAGAACTATTAATAACCATTGGATTAATTAGTTGGTGTTTGATGAAATTAATAAATGCCCATTAACAGTATAATAAATCAATATAGTTTGAAGGGTATTTTAGGAAGTTAAGTTAAAATCAGTTTTTGTGCTTTTTTAAAAATTTTCTTTCAAAAAACTCTGGTACACATCGGCGTTTCATAAATTTGTGTAAGACATATAAAAATTAATAAGTATACAAAATTATTGTCTTACTGATACATTTAAATTAATAAAAGATATACCACTAGTCAATTAAAAATTATACATAATCAATAACGAATTTAAAAAACAAAATGATGGTATTGACAGTACGCATATGCGTTTGACACTGTACAATCCAAGACAAAACTTTATTCAAAACTAATACAGTACAATACAAGTGGTACAAATATCATAAATATGATTTGGACTCATCTATAATAGTACACTGTTACAACAATTTGTTATTAATAATATATTAATTCTTCAACAAAATCATAAAAATTCTAGCTTACAACCGGCTAGTTCATGATCACTCTCATCGAAACAAAGCAATATCAAATTCTGATACATCCTCGTTTATGCGTCATTGCACCACTACAAACTACGATTCTTCAGTGCATTAGCTCACCACCATGAGATTCTGGGACACCGGTATATCGCCCACCACCATGAGATTCTGGGTCACCGGTATATCTCCCGCCACCATGAGACTCCGCGACACCGGTACATGAATGCACCAGCCCACCACAATCGCACTCTGGTACATGGTACATCGGTGCACCAGCTCACCATCATCACACTTTGCTACACTGGTACATACCACAATGTATCAGCGACACATCAATGGATCTTAACCCACCAGTGGTTAATGGATCTAAAACACATCCATGGTTTTTGACGACGTGAAAAAATAGACCAGGAATCTCGTTTGAGTTGTGCACATCTATGATCCGGTTGCCCCACACCATCTCAAGCATGATCCAAGGCCAATCTGTCGTGTATAAATCATGTTTTTATTTTTGTGGATAGATGGGTAAGAAATAAAAATGAAGATGGAGATTGAAGCTGCAATAAAAATTTTTTGTTGATGTGTTATGATTATAACTTTATGAGTGGTTTATAAAATTGCAAGTTACCTGTAATACCCTTTTGGTCATTTATTTACTTTTTGGTTTTTTTTGTGATTGAATTCCACATGTCAAACATTGATTTAGTTCTTATTTTTATAACCTTAAAAAGTTCTCATTTGATCCAAATTATATATATATATATATATATATATATATATATATATATATATATAGGGATGGGTTCTAGAGAAAACTTATCATTGGTAGAAAACTTAGAAAACAAATTAAAAGGTATATTTAAAAAATAGCTTGAAATTCAAGGGTGACAAATGTAAATTAAAAAAAGCGGAGGGGTAAAAACTGTCAAATCGCAAACACACTCGTACTACTTTCCAAGCTGTCATTTGGATCAAACACACTCTTGATCATAAACACACACTAAACCTTATGTAACACACACACCCCGATTAAGACGTATTAAATCACAATCAGATACGGATTTTCCCAGATTCACACACACATATCATAGTAGTCAGTGTTTATGGCGAATAAAAATTGTTCAAAAATCAAGTGTCCTATTTTTTTATATAGCTAACGACTTTTTTTCATTCTTTGATACTAGAATAACCCACGAAAGATTAAAAAGAAGTGACAACTAGAAGATGAAGAATCATATAGTTGTAAGTTATATTTATTTTTATATTTTTTGTTTTTTGTTTTTATGTTAATTTTATGTTTATCTGATATTTTTGTGAGTTATTTATGAAATTTATATGTAAAAATATGTTTGTATCGATTACCAGTTAAAAATATGTTTAATTTAGGGCATATGTTTATTTGTTTAATTTAGGGTATATGGATAATATAGTTATTAATGTATCATACAGTTTGTTGAATAAGCTAGAACACGAGGAATCAGCGGTCGTTAAATACATACATTTTTGTTTATATATTGACATATTTGCGAGCCTCATAAATTAAGAATTAGATTTGTGTTCGCTAGCTCATTGTTGACAAAAAAGGCAATAACCCCAGCATCGAAAATGTGATGCGATCTTTTCAACCATTGACAAAACGATCTAGGACTTTCTTGCGTATTAGATATGATTGTTACATACTGAGATAATCACCTAAGAATAAAGTGGTACCTACTATATTATAAGCATATAATTAGTTTGAGATAAGAAATCCTAAACACTCCCTAATTTATGTTATGGATCATAATTTTTGATCCATCAACAACAAAAATTTGCTTATACTAATCCTAAACACTCCCTATTATCCATGGTTAAAACGAAGCATTTGATCTCATTCCTCAAAAAATTTATATCTTCCTTTACCTAAATGCAAGAAGACGGATTTTATTTGAAGCTTGTAGGAAGCAAAAAATGTATATTTTTTTGTATTGTTTGACTAAAATTTTGGTGGTTATTATCTACATGGATTTCAGTCTGTACTTATATGCATGCATTGGTATCTTAGCATACAAAATCTTCCAAAGAGAATCAGTTTAAGAATGTATCAAGGCATCAGTTTAAGAATGCATCAAGGCATCAGTTTAAGAATGTATCAAGGCATCAGTTTAAGAATGTATCAAGGCATCAGTTTAATAATATATTAGGACAGGGTTTAATAATGTACGATTAGCGTATGGGATGAAAAGTAATTCTTGATTAGAACATATCATTGAACGTATTAAGACATCGGTGAGTATGATTAGCGTATAACTACATATGTTCAGTGCATCTACTTATATGTTTAGAGCATTCATTTGACAAATTAATTTTAATTTTTCTTGATATGTATGTACTAATAATCTACGGGTTTTGCAAGTTCGGTCGAGGATCAACAATCTGGAAAGTAAAACGAAGCCTGAGGAATCTCTTAGTGTATCCTTTCTTGTTGATCTTTCTGTTGAAAATCCGCCAATATCGTTATGGCTGCCTCTTCGTAGTCCTCAGGGATCATCCACTCAAATGCTTTCTCATTTCCATGGTGCCACGCCTTTTCATTTTCTGTTCTATGATATGAACCATCCCATGAAGAGTGGTCCAGTTTTTGAATCTGGCCCACATGAAGAATCTGGTGGGTATCAATCATAATCCTAAAAGACCACTAGTTCAGGATCAAGACATATTGATCCCTAGAAAAACCATTCTAGCATGGACTTATTTTATGGTGGCCCTGCTGTCCCAAGTCATTTCATTGGTAACGCAGGAGGTATGCCCAGCGTTCAATCTTCACCACACATGATTGTTTATAATCATCATGCTCCAGTTGGTCAGTTTAGGCAGGTTGGCTTGAGCTTTATGGGTGCCACATACATCCCCTCTGGAAAATAACTTGACTGGAAGCATGATCGAACATCTTCTGCTTTAGTGGAAGTGAGAACATGCATCTTTCCCCTGGCTATCCTCTAATGCCAATGGGTTCGTCTTTGATCATGTTTGACGTGCATTCATTTCAGGTAAAAAATTTCTTTAGTAATTATGTGCTTATTTTAATAGTGATGGTACTAACAAAGCTCAGTTAAATATCTAAACAGACTGCACTAGACATGTCAGTCCAACCTCGTTGGTCTCACGTACCTGCCTCGCCTCTTAACTCGGTGCCAATGTCACTTCCATTACAGAAACAAGAAGAAGCCATGACCGGGCCTTTGCAGCTCAAAATCCATGGAGGACACCCCGTTGAACATTCAGCATTTCCTCCCAATAAATTTTATAATCTCAAGCTTCATCTCTCATTTAAAATCTGATAATGGTGAGTGAAATCTACATCATTCACTACAATCCCAGCTTGCTCTGACTTTCGGCCCAATTCATATAAACCATCACTTACTATATTTTGGGCCAGGCGGTCATAAGTTTCACCATTACCCTCAAATAAGTATATTATCGGGTAATACTTGATCTAAAAAATGCTTATATAACCTAGAATAAGCAGGTAAGAAAAAAATAGTATGGATTATCAGAATACTCCAAACGCCTTATCTTCTGAAAAATAAGAAGATAAAAATAAAGCAAATTCAAAATACACTCCAAAGTTATATGATTGTGCTACTAACTGTATAAGTGGTGGAACTAGCTTTGGAAGAATTAGGTATGGATGATTGGCTGCTTCCATATGGTAGTTGACCGTTGAGGTGTAATGTTTTTGCAATAAGTGTTGCAGCTGGTTCACTTTCCTGCTTGTCTGTCTTGGTACTTGGGTCTTGTATGCCTGGTAATAGTGTACAAATAGTAGCTTCCCTGCTTGTCTGTCTTTCTAATGCAGAAAACCAGTTCGTTATGTCAAAATCCTAAAAGCTTTCTGGAATGGATTTATTTAATTGCATCCGTTTGATGTACTTTAGTGCATCCATTTGAGGACATTAGTGCATCCGTTTAATGTACTTTAGTGCATCCGTTTGCATCTCCTCTTCCTTTACCTATTACGACTCGAGTGTGAAAGATTTACATATTTATGCATTTGGTATCTGTGAAAGATTTACATATTTATGCATTTGGTATCAAACATGGTTCAGAGAAAGTTTAATTATGTGAAACTTCAGTCTTGTTATCTCTGTTATGAGGAACTAATGTTATTCCCTTTATGCTTAAAAATCCGTATATAGAGTTTTTTAAGTTTTACACTCATCTATGATATTGCGATTTCATAGTAACATCTTTAAATTTGCGATTTCAGGAATAAAAGCATGTGGAGTGGAACCATAGAAAAATGAGAGCTAATCCTGAACCTGATGCTAATGCATGATTGGATGCATCCATGCGGGTAATTATTATTCAATTATAGGTTTTAACCTTAATCATATTTGTGATGATATCTTGTATGGTCAATTAAAGACTCGGAGATGACTATTTCAACCTGGTTACAACTTGTTGATTCGGAGTGTATTTTTATATTAACGTGTCAGTAGGCAAGATACATATTTTTATAGCACAATCGGGAATGTTTAAATTGTTTGAAATTTGTCTCAAATATCTTTTTATATGCATAAGCCTACTATATCTATTGTGTATGTTTAGTGCATCCGTTTGATGTGGATACCGGAAGAGGAGGACTTGATATACGTTGATAGTAAGTAAACTCTAGTGTTTCTTTCATCCTAGATATTTACAAGGAAGCAGGACTATTTGGAGATCTTTTTTATGAAACTCAAGTTAATGAATTACACTTTGAGTAGGTTACCACTCTATCATAATTTATATACATTTATATGTCTCTCTGTGTATATGTATCTTAACTTTTCAAGCTATATGCAGATAAAGGATGCTTACACGCTTGACTTCTATGAGAATAATTCTAGTTGCCTGCCAAAGTGGTGCCTGGATATAATAGAATTGAACCGTACTCTCATGTGACCGAAAGTTTCCCGTCACTACCTATGGACTATTCAACGCCTGCAAATTTTCTCTCCAGGGCTAGCTATAGGACCGTAACAGGCGTCTATCCATTATAGCCAATTGTAAATAATAGAAGTTCCTACGTACAACATTGAAACATGTCTTCATGTTCCTTATAAGTTGGAGTAGGATAGATAAGTGACAATATGAACCATTTGTATATATTTGATTCTCTCCAAACAATGAGTAGATTGTTTATTGTAGTTCGAAAAAAATGCGTTTGTAATGAATTGTATGTTTGTAATGCATTTTATGTTCCGGCGTCAATCTTTTGTAGCTTTCGAATATTATGATACATTGCTACTATCAAGCATCAGTAAAATTTAGTTTATAGGAGCACAACAATTCTCATTTTAAGGAAACATTGATCACCATATCCAGTATACACAACATTGAGTGAGAATACATCAACATTACAGCTACCATGTTTATAATATAATTGATTTCGTCGGCCAATGAGTCGGAGATCACGGTTACCAAAAAAAAAAATATAATTGATTTCGTCTTCGTTCAGTCTTGGCTTGAACTTGGTTTCCTCTAGTGTTGTCATCATCATTCTAACAGATACAAAACACAACATTTAGCGAAGTAGAAACTAATAATAGAATCACTAATGAAGTAAATGGATGATATCAAATATAAGGCTGACTTAAAATCTCTGCATAACGAGTCTAACCTGCATCATCAAGGCCTTAGCCCTCCGAGTACGGAAGATGCAAAGGGCCTTCATGTTCAGACACTTTTAGTTGAGTATTTGTTGGCAAACCATTATTACCAGCTAGTTGCCAACGAGGATTGATGAGTCTTACAACTTTAAGTGCTTTGTGAAAAGTTATCTGTTTAGTGTGGCAACTGATTTCCTTTCCTGGTTAACGGTGTTCGGCATAGGCTAGAAGCTGGCCTACAGTTTTGAAAGGGTACTGTGAACTGTTTTGTGTTCATTTGACCATTTGGGGACAGTGGCTTTTGCCGTAACCAAACTGATTTCATGGTTAGTTTTATGGTTGATCGAAATGCCTGACTTTCCTAAGCTTCCGATGCTACCAAATATAAACTCTCAAACTTCATGAACTTAACCTCTATTAAGATCAAAATAACAAAAAAAAGGTAAGAAGCTTTTATACCTTATTCCATGAATAGTAGTGCAGACCCACAAACCCAACCTTAAAGTGCAGACCCACTGATCACCTAAATGGCAACCTGCACATCTTCTATCCTTAAATTTGCATAACCACAACGATTCCTTTTTTGGGTAAAGGGTTGAACCCCGGTTAAGTGAAAATAAATGTTATATTATGCCATTGTGGTCTTGGCGGGGGTTGAACCCGCGACCTTCGTCTCATAAGACCGATGCTCTGACCAACTGAGCTACAGCACCAACCACAAATAAACTTATGAAGCAATAACTAAGAACTCATTTTCACCAATGTTATAGTTTGATGACGTATAGTCCCCAGCCGGGTCATGAACCCGGCCCATGGGTACTATCCGTATCCGGCCCATCACAGATGGGTGGAATAATGTCATTCAGGCTTATGGGCTTGGATGAACAGTAACCGCACACATGTGTGCGGCCCACGGCCCGGTGCGGCCGACATAGGGTTAGACAGAATAATATTCTGTCTAGGAATATCTTTATCCCAATGGAGGAGGATATTCACTACCAGAATTAGAAGATAACAATCATTTTAATTCTGGTAGTTATCTCTTCCTTGGGGCCGAAGCATCAGTGAAAGCCCATTAGGGTTTCACTGCCTATAAAAGGAACCCTCAAGGGTTCCACAAAGGTATTACGACTTATACTCTCAACTCACATAAACCCTAAATCGATTACTTACTCTCACGCCGGAGTCTAATCGCGGGAAACATTCGCACGGTAAGCCTAACGCGTGTTGTTTAGTGTGCAGGATCCCAACCAAACGATTCACTTGATGCAGGAGCCGGAGCCCAGCCAACCCGAATTAAGTCTAATTCGGGTCCAGCAGGGATCAACCAACTTTTGCATCAACATAGTTGGTCATAGATGTTCTTATAGGAAGAATATAGTAAAAATAATCTTTATGGCTTATATTCATGTTGTCACATATCCACCATCTTCAACATTTCCACCTGTTGTTTTCTCGACTATTGAAATGAGAAATCGCATATGAAATTACAATTAATATATATATTTGAATGAAAAATACCTTGAGATAACAATGTTGTCCACAAGAAATATTGTCCCTCGTCCACACAATTCCAAGAACGTTGCTTTTCGGCCAAAAAAGAATATTTGAAGTTAACATAACTACCATTCATGACACTTTTAATGAACGAAGTGCAACTTACCGGAAATATAAGCTCTTGCGAACAACCATGTAATTTACAGTCAATGTGAATACATATATAAGTGATAGCATTAGATTCACAATCATAATAAAAGAATTACCTATTTACAAAAGGTGGACTAATAAATGTTTACGACTTCACCAGTTATTAGCCAGCCTTGTTGCAACATGTGAAAAAAAAAATTTTTATAGTGCCTGACACATTCATTTTACTGAAAACATATAAAGTAGCATAATCATAAATTAGTGATAAGCAGTCTATGCATAAAATGTGTGCGCTTATAAGATTTCTTTGACACATTTTAACAAACACCTTGTGTGTTGTATTCTTAAACACGATTTGTACCTATTTATTTCTCAACCTATTTTCATATCATATTTAGATCAACAAAACATACTAAACCGGAACACATTATTGATACAATCAATATTAATTAATAATAAAAATAAGAGTTACTTAAAAAACCTTACTTTCAAACTTAAACGACCCATTCGACTATATACTGGTAGCGGAATAGTGGAGAATGATGGTGCACGGTGGGGAATGGTGGTGAACGATGGGAATGATTGTTGGGAAAGATGGTGAACGTTGGGAATGGTGTTGAACTCTGGTGAAGGCCAACGGATATCGCGGTGAACTTGTGGTGAAGACAACGTTATCACAGAGGAAGAACGAGAAAAATAAAAAACGGGAAAAAAAAGATTTATATGTTATTTCCTAGTAATTTACAAAACAACCCTTCAGAAAAATAGAAAGTTAAAATCAGGTCCCTCTAGTTTGGATGAAAAAAAGGAGGGGGGAAGACTTGATCCAACGGTCAAAAAGTGGTTTTCTAAGTTTTCCACCGAGATAAAGTTTTTTATTGATCCCATCCCTATATATATATATATATATATATATATATATATATATATATATATATATATATATATATATATATATATATATATATATATATATATATATATATATATATATATATATATATATATATATATATATATATATATATATATATATATATATATATATATATATATAGATATATGCTTTTGAGAGAAATGCATGTTTATGAATAAACATGCGATGTTTGGCTATATGCTTAAAACGAATACAAGTTGTTGTAAATGAATGTAAGACGTTTGATTGAATGCTTTTGGAAAATGAACATAAGCGTTGATTGTATAGGTAATGAGCCACTATTAGTAAGGCTAAGTTGCGTATTGCCACTGAAAAGTCCCTATAAATCATAAAACATTAACTACTTGTGATGGGTAGGCGCTCGTACAGACGAATGGATCCATTGGGAATGATCACACCCACCCGAGCAGGTCGCACTTGTGAGTTGGAGGCTCAGCTGGGTGTGATGTACGTGAGGTATGGGGTATTTGGCAAGATACCTGACTAGGGAAAATTTATTGATTAAGGCATCAGTGTTATGAGCTTAGCTTAATAGTGTGGAATATAGATATTGTATGTGTTGCAATATTTCCAATAGATGAGATTCTTTTGTTCAAAAGCGTTATGGTTTATTTAAAAACCAATTATCATTTATTTAAAAACTTATGAATTCACTCAACCGTTGTGTTGACAAAGTAAATGCAAAATAAACAATTTCCATTCGATACATTTGACAAATCTTTATTTCTATTTAGGTTTGTATAAATTATTGGGACCTCTTTTTATTGAACTCTGATATTATAATATCGTCGAATGGTTTATTTTTACAAAACGTCTATTTTGAGTCGTTCTCTTTATACATGTGCTTGTGATTATGAAGTAGTACCCCAAACTGGTATTAAGCTACGTTGTGAAATTGAGGGTGCTACAAAGACCCTCCTGCTGAAATTCATTATCGGTTTGTTGGGACTTCATCACTTTCCTTGAGGACTCCAAAAAGTAAAGTAACCTGCAGTTAGAAAAAAACTGATGCATTGTTTATTAAACAGTTTCAGAAAAAAAAAACCCGTTGCATTGGCTAAGAGTTATAAACATGAACTGAAGTAGAGTTCTAATACTTGCAACTTATATAGTAAGCTTAGTTTCTCCTTGCAAGCCATTGAAAATTACATATCAAAAAATTGAGTCGTAGCCTCTTCAACAAAGTATTAACAAATGCGCCAGAACCCCTCAATGAAAACATATATACCTTCAAGACTAACATCACAACCAACAATTTAACACATAAAAAACACTAAATTTCATCAACCACAAAGTTAAACCCAATTGAACACGGTAATGCAAGAAACACGAAACAACGTACCTACAAACCCCAAGCTTCGAAATTGTAGAAACAACCAAAGATTGCAGCCGTCGCATATTTATTCCACCAAACACAACTCGTGCGTAGTATTTGTATTTTTTAGGGTTTCATGAGTAAGGGCCACGAATGTCGAATTTTTTAAGGTGTACTATCTTTATGGGTGAAAGAGGTGGGAGGGGCAAAGATTGTCCCGGAAGCTCTCATATCTCTGCCTTTTTTGGCTTCAGCTTGGCCAGAGTCACCGGGGCTGCTATATCTCCGCCAAATACATGTATCATAAGATTGTTAAAGTAATAGATATGAAGAGGATGGTAATATTGTGTAGATGTTGTCAGATGCTTGTGGAAGATTCACGGATGTATGTATCGATCAAATAAAACAATGCATTTGGGCAAAACTTTAGCCCAGTTGAAAAAAAAGAACCGTCATAAAATGACATCATATCTTGCCTCAATTGAGTAATATATTAACTTGTTTTAAGGCTTTTAAAATTGATTATTTTTTTTAAAACAAAAAGGTTTTTCTTTGAATTATTCACACAAGAGGACTTCGTAATTCGTAATTGTGAGGTTTAATATATCACAAGGTTTAACGAATTAATGAAAGGATAAAAAAGAATGGTAGCCAAGTATGAAATCGAGAAATTTGATGAAAAATGGTGATTTCAGGTTATGTAGAATCAAGATGCGTGTTTTGTTAACATGGTTGTGAAGCAGTTCTGGAGGTTTTACCTACAAATATGGAAGCTGTAGCGAAAGCTGAGCTTGACAAGAAAGCTCACAATGCCATGTTTTTTTGTTTATATAACAAGGTTTTGAGAGAGGTTACCAGGAAGACGACTGCAGTAGGGATTTAGTCAAAGCTCGAGACTTTGTACATGACAAAGTAATTGGCCAACAAGTCGTACCTGAAGAAGAAGTTGTATACATTCTACACACCACCTGGACGAAAGCTTTCTGAGCATATAGACGAGTTCACCAAAATCATTCTTGATTTAGCAAATATTGAGATAAAATTCGAGGATGAAGATCATGCTTTATTATTACTCACTTCTTTAACAGAATCATACGAACACTTTATGGATACCTTGCTTTATGGACGGGAAGTTTTGACTTTGGAGGATGAGATGGACACACTAACTTAAAAGGAAACCAAAGAAAGGTTTAAGGCGAAGGGAGGTAATGGTGAAGGGTTATACGTAAGGGGAAAATCTGATCGTAGGGATTATCAGTCAAAGGGAAGTCAAGATCAAATTCTCGAGGTGAAAGACTCAAATGCGTTATTTTCTAACTTGAGGAGCACTTGAAGAGAAACTATCTAAAGAATAATTACAAGAAATCAAAAGGTCACATCAAAAAGATGATCAACCAAGCTTAAGTGGTTTGATTTATGACGGTTCTGAGATGATGATGGTGATGAATATATGTTTTTAATATCCAATGAGCACTCGTATAACTCCTTTTTTATAAATTTAACCCATGAGAATATGCATTTGACTATTTTGAATTATTAATAATGAAAATATAAGTATGAAATGAAAGTTTATGGATTTATATTTAATAGTCACGTGATAGGGTCGAAATCGAGATTACGAGATTGCACACAATACGTAAAGAGTTAATTTAATTAGTAAATATATTTATTGTATTTATAAATTTAATTGATAAATATATATATTATATTTATTTAATTAAATCGAGCTATATAACTATATAACTTTAACGATCGTTAATTAATTAAAAGTTAAGTATTAACGAATGTTAAGCATATATAGAAAGAGGATACAAAAGGAAGAAGGACGGAAGGTTCTGGAACACCCCATGAGGGGGTGTTCGTGGGTCGGTTAGGGCGCAAAAGGGGAAGGCAAAACCTTGCGTTTTATTTGTTTTGGGCTACATGTATTCTAGGCCTATAAATACAACCCCTTACCCTTCATAATCTTTAAAACTTGAATCTCTCCTTCTCATGTCTTTCTAGCCGATCGCAACACCTAACCCACGAAGGGGTTCGGTGTGGTTTTTCTTGGTGCTCGGTTTTAGTTTAAATCTAGTTCTAGCCCCTCTCTAGGGTTGTTGGGTAGATTTTATACTATCGATATAGCTCGGTTTACATGTGCTAGAATCATGGTTAGCTCGTTGTATTACGTGTGTACAAGATCGTAATATAGTCTTACTTTAGACTATATCTTGGTAATATACGATATAAACCCGAATTGGTGATTCGTTCTTCGTCTTGTGGATTTGCTTTAGCGTAAAGGTATGTAACCCTAATGCGATTAATTATAATTGTATTATTATTATGATCTTTTTAAATCGCTTCTGCTATGTGTGCTTTGATCTCGTTTAGGGTTTTGTGTAATTGTTATGAACTATATAAACCTTTAGTGGCATCGAGAGCCGTTTTAACATGTTATAATTATTGAACATCTAAAGTTTTTTAACTAATAATTGTTTTGAGTTAAAACTACATGTTTTTTAGGTTTTTCTTAAAATTAGGTTTTGTTTTTTAAAATTAGGGTTTTGGCCGAATTTTTAATAAAAAAAGAATTATTTTGAAACCCTAAATGACATGTGGGATAATTTTATATTAAATTGCATGATTAATTGTTATGTCATGTATGGTTACGATCCAAAGAGATTTAATCGTTAAGATTTATGCGGAATCCATGATAACGTGCATGATTTCATGGATCGTAAAATTATATGTTAATATGATTTTATATGCCACGTTATTATTTGATTTAATAAATCTAGAATTAGGGAAGACTTTTATATGAATATAAAGACCTAGATTTGATGATTATTAAAAAATCGTATGCATGTGGATATTTGATTCATTTATTGCATATATAAATCGTTATTATGTGTTTATGATTTAGTTTTTTTACTTGTTTATATTAAAAATTGTTGAATTGTTATAAACAGGGGATTTTTATGAAAAAATAATATGGACTAAATCATATTAAAAATAATGATTTGTTAGAGATGTTACATAAGATTACGTTGATTGGTGAATTGCAATAATAATCTAACGGCCTACTCCTTTTGACAAACTATAAAGTGGGTTTAACGCACCGCTGGTCATGTACCCGGTTAAGGAAGGAGATGTTATGCCATTAGTCGCTGACCAAATTCCCGGCTCGCGTGTGCGTCAAATTGAAATTACCTACGATTATTAAATGAATTATACCTTAAGTTTGATTTACCAGAAATTCACATCCGAAACACAATGAATAAGGGTATTGCTTTGTGCGTAGCCGAGTTCTAGCAAAAGTACGTTGTGAACAGTTGTGGGTAAATTCTTTAGTTGGGTTAACCAATACCGCAACATAATTTATGAAGAAATTTAATCTCGTGAAAAATTTTACTAAACGTTTTATTAAACTTATGCTATGGAGTTGTATGAATGCTTCTTCATACATTGATTTTGACATCAAAATTTATACCCTTAAAATTTAAGTCGAATGCTCGTAATTGACGAACACTTGAAATTACTTCGTCATCAAATGAGATTTTTGGGTGATGTTGTGATGGAGAGAAAACCTTTCGTAGAATGAGAACTCGTATGATGGTTTTACGTTACTCAGATTAGACGATTAAGTTACTCAGTGAGATCTAGAAACTTAATGCACTCAGAAGGGATGAAACGTGTTTACAATGCAAAACGTTTTTTGGCAATGTAAATCCCTTAAAAATCTAGAAATTGAAAATCTTTTGTCAATTGAATTGTTCGACAAGTCGCTATATTGAGTACATTCATTACTAGCAGATCAACTGATGTAATGGATCTATGTCAATATAGTTCTAGAATTCAAGGAAAATAATATGGTTTAATACCAGGGTAATTTTATTTTCTTGAAAGTGTTTTGTTATTGAAAATACTAATATTTGAACTATTTCTGTAGAAATGGATCAACCCACCAATAACAATATTAGTTCCGCGTTCATAGCTTTCTTTGAACGGTCTGAACTTACTGGCCAAAACTTCAATGATTGGTATCGCTCGCTAAGAATTGTCTTAAGAGCAGCGGGTACTATTGATATCTTGACTACTCCCTATCCGTAGGATCTTGCTGAAGGAGCATCTGATGCGCAAAGGCTTGAACACGCTGCTAATGTTAAGAAGCACTCAGATTTGGCTTGCTTAATGCTTGGTAAAATGGCTCCTCCACTTCAACAGAAGTATGAGCTATTTCCACCAAAGCGAATGCTTGATGAGCTTAAGGCTATGTTCGAAAAGCCGCAAGCTGTGGAGATCTACGACTTGGTAGAGCTTTGCATAGCTGCAAGCAAGCTCCAAGAAAGTATGTAAGTACCCATTAGTTGGAGATGAGGGGTTATATGGAACAACTCATTGCAATAGGACAACCCTATGATCATAATATGGCTATCAACTTGATCAATAGGTCCTTTAACAAGGATTTCAATGATTTTGTTCAAAACTATAATATGCATTGCACGGGGAAGACAGTTAATGATTGCATTCAAAGCTCATTGACTATAAAAAAGGGTTAAAAGACAAGGCATCTACCGCTACGCCTTCTGTACTAACCATACAAAAGGGTAGAGTGAGTAAGCCAAAATCACAAGCGAACAAGAAGAAAGGAAAAGGCAAAGGTGATAAGGGCAAACAAGTTGCGACTTATTCAAAACCTAAGCAGAACTTTGTCAAGAAGAATAGATCTTAGAGGGATGAGACTTGTCACCATTGCAAGGCAAGTGGTCACTGGAAGAGGAATTTCCCTTTTTACCTCGAAGAGTTACGAGAAATAAAGAAGAAGTCTGAGCAGAGCACTGCAGCTTCAGGTACTTTATTTATGATTGAAGTGTTCAATTTAACATACAAATTAAATTCCTGGGTATATGATACGGGATGCGGTATTAACATTTGTAATACCCTGCAGGGATTTAATCTGGAAAGGAAGCTTTCCTATGGGGAATAATTTTTGCAAGTGGGCGATGGCGCACAAGCAGCGGTTGAAGCTATAGAAACATTTAATCTAGTTTTACCTTCGGGTTTAGTACTGATTTTAAATGATTTTCATTATGCACCTATAATTGTTAGGGGTGTTATTTCCTTTTCTTGTTTGTTAAATAATGGATTCGTTCACACGATTTATAATAATGGAATTTCTATTTGAAAAAATGGTATTTTCTATTTTAATGCAATTTCTGTGAATGGTGTGTTTGAAATAGACGTGCATGATAATGAATCCAGGAATGATAAATCTGTTTTTAGCATGAATAAGAAGAGAAAGTTTGACAAGAACTCTTCTTATCTTTGGCATTGTAGACTTGCCCATATTAGGAAGACTCGTATACAAAATCTTCAACGTGAAGGTCTTTTGGAAATTATCAATATTGAATCATTCGATAAATGTGAGTCTTGTATCTTTGGGAAGATGACCAAGAAACCTTTTAATAGCAGTATTGAAAGAGCTACTGATCTACTTGGTTTAATACATACTGATGTGTGCGGACCACTTAGACATTTGTCAAGGAAAGGTGCTAGCAGCTTCTTAACATTTACAGATGATTATAGCCGTTATGGTTATGTTTATTTACTTAAGCATAAACATGAGGTATTTGAAACATTCAAAGTGTTTAAAGCAGAAGTAGAACTGCAACTAGGAAAGAAGATTAAAGCTCTTCGTTCTGATAGAGGTGGTGAATATTTAAGTCAAGAGTTAATGCATTATCTAAGTGAGAATGGAATTGTTCAGCATCTTACTTCTCACTATACTCCACAACAAAATGGTGTATCCGAAAGGATAAATCGTACATTATTAGATATGGTGCGATCTATGTTAAATCTTACAACTTTACCTTTATCCTTTTGGGATTATGCTTTAGATTCTGTTGTTCGCTTTTAATTATGGTTCTCACAAAGAAGGTCAATAAGACACCATATGAACTATGGCATGGCAAAAAGCCATATTTGTCTTATTTAAAGGTCTGGGGTTGTGAGGTGTATGTGAAACGTGACTCGGGTGAAAAACTCCAACAACGATCTGTGAAATGTATCTTTGTAGGATACCCTAAGGAAACTATGGGTTACTACTTTTATTATCCACCTGAGAACAAAGTAATTGTTGCTAGGTATGGAGACTTCCTTGAATCTGATATTGTAAATCAAGAGTTCAGTGGGAGAAATTATGATCTTGAAGAGAGTCATATAGATACATTACCTTCTGAAAACACTAGCGATGTAATTCCTGTAGAACTAGAAAGTCTGGCGCTTCCACTGGAATTAGTTCTCTACGTAGATCCGCAAGGATTAAAAACTCAAATAGTAATATATGTCTTAACATAGAGGATGATGATGAAGTAGGGGATCTTGGTGAACCTGCTAATTATAAATCTGCCATACTTGATCTGGAGAAGGATAAGTGGATGGTTGCTATCGATGAGGAAATGAAATCTATGAAAGTAAATGATGTTTAGATTATTGTAGAACAACCACCGAATGCTAAAGTAGCGAGACATAAGTGGATATACAAGAAGAAAACCGACATGGACGGAAAAGTACAATTCTATAAAGCTCGTTTAGTAGCTAAAGTTTTTACTCAAACTTTTGGCGTAGACTACGAGGAGACATTTTCTCCTATAGCAGACTTAAGAGCTATTAGGATTCTCATAGCTATAGCATCATACTATGACTATGAGATATGGCAAATGGATGTTAAAACTGCCTTCTGGAATGGTCGCTTAGATGAAGACATCTATATGCAGCAACCAAAAGGGTATGTTGATCCTAAGAATCCAGGACATGTGTGCAAACTTCAAAGATCCATTTATGGTTTGCAGCAAGCATGAGGTCAATGGAATAAAATATTTGACGAAGAAATCAAAAAGTTTATATTTATTCAGAATCGTGATGAGCCATGTGTATATCGTAAAACTAGTGGGAGTGATGTAGTATTCTTAGTCCTATATGTTGATGACATATTAATCATGGGAAGTAACATTCCAAGACTTAAAGATGTTAAGGATTATCTTGGTAAATGTTTTTCTATGAAGGATTTAGGAGAAGCTACATACATTCTGGGAATTAAGATCTACCGGTATAGGAAAAGACGATTAATTGGTCTAAGTCAAGATGCTTATATAGATAAGATATTGAAGAAGTATAATATGCATAATTCCAAGAAAGGTTTCCAACCTATGGAAGTTAAGCATAATCTGAGTCATGAGATGGATGCATCAACTCTTGAAGAGGAGGCATACATGTAGAAGGTGCCTTACGCTTCGGATGTAGGATCTATTGTTGGAAATACGTTTTTACGTATTTAGGAAGGATCGGCCACTCCAACGAGATACATCCAGTATGGGCTCGTGATCAAGTATGTAACAACATAACCCATAAAGCCCACATGTAGGGTGGGCTAGATATACCCCCTCCTAGCATGTTAGGAGGGGTTGGTTCTCACACTTTCACTTTTCTAATCTAATATTCTCTTATTTCTCTCTAATCTCTCTCAACTTTCTCTCTCTAAGTGTGTGTATGTGTTCTCACCTTCTCTATCTCTTTATCTCTCTAGAATATAAGCAAGATTTACACAATCGTACAAATGGTATCAAGAGCCATGGGATGATTGGTTTGTTGTTGTGTTTGTTTTCTTGATTTTCGTGAGTTTTAGATCAAAAAACCCAAGATCCAAATTTTTTTCGTGTTTTTATTGTTCCAAGTGATCTACATATCTCCTACATTGTTGTCGTAGGGATTTGTGTACTTTGGATTGGTTAAAATCACGAATTTCTAAGCAAAAATCTCGTTTTTATTCAATTATTGTGAAATAGTCAAATTTTTGCGAAATCTTTCCTCAAAACATTTCGCACTAATTAGGGTTTTGAATATTGCGATATCTTCAAAAAATTGGATATTGCGGAATCTCCATTTTTTGGGTTATTGCGAAAAGTTATCTTATTATTGCGAAATTTCCAAAATTTGGATTATTGCGAAAAGTTGACTAGAATATTGCGAAATCTCCAAATTTGGGTTATTGCGAAAAGTTGACTGGAATATTGCGAAATCTCCAAATTTGGGTTATTGCGAAAAGTTGACTGGAATATTGCAAAATCTCCAAATTTGGGTTATTGCGAAAAGTTAGCTGTACATTGCGAAATCTTCACAAATATTCCGAGATTTTTCAAAAATGTGATTTAGGGGATTTAATCAACTTTTCTTCACTTCTCAAGGAATCAGAACATTTACGGTATATTCGGTGGTTTGTAAAACCCCGCGAATTTTATTCTCGGTTTCTCCACGAATTGTAAAACTCCGTATTGTTCTTTCGACAACAACAAACACAATTACTTTCTTTCATTGCTCGATCGATAAGTAATCCTTACCTTCATTAATTTCAATGGAATCGTTGAATTCGACATCTCGAGAGGGGGTGTAAAACCCGCATGATTTTACCATGAACAGTACATTTATAATCATACGTACAAGATTAAAACTTTCTTTTTATAACATGAATACATTTCACGAGTATTAATTACAAGAATTACATACGTGTTATTACACGATAAGTATTACATATGTGTTAATGCACGATAATAAGTACGTACGTGGTAATACACAATAATTATTAATTATAATAATTATAATCACGAATATCCAAAACACGATCATGTGAACCACGTATATATATTATAATCAATAAATAATCATTTCGTATTATAAATATAACATGAACATTTAAAACACAAACTACAAGAATACTTAAAATACACGAACACGTTTACGTAGTTAATTGAACACGACAAGTAACTACATAAAATAATATTACGTATAACATGTGAAATTACTACAAAGATAATTCACGACATTAAAATACACGAACCCGAGTACGTATTTTATTAAACGCGAATTATAAAACAAACGTTTTACGTGTTGGGTTCGGGCTGGCTGTTTAGAAAAGGGAAAACAAAAGAAGAATGGGTCGTGGCCCACATGGTGGTATAGGGCCGGATTAAATCAAATAAGACGGGGTGTACATGTTTTTTTAGGACACATCTTAGAAAACCGTAAAACATATAACAAGCCGTCGTTTTTTTCTTCTTTTGTTTCTCTGCCATCGACCAACACCAAGAAAAGAAAAGAAATCGTAGGTTGATCAAGATCAAGGTTGTGTTCATGAGTTTTATTATTCCTAAGCCCTAAACATGTAAGTAATTATGATTCCTTTTTAATTAATTGTTTGATACGTTTTAATTGATCAAGAATCCACAAAAAGGATTAGAAAACGTGTTATTTAGCGTGGGAATTAAACAAGATTTAAGCTTGGTTCGTGTTGTCAGTTTATACACATAAACCGAGACCTCTATGGGTCTCGGTGGTGATTAACTTCCACCAGCCGCAAGGCGGGTTTGGTTTTGGCCTAACAGTGGCAACCCCAGTGGGGGTGCATGTTCAGGCAATGGGAACCGAGACCTGGGTGGTCTTGGTGGGAACTTTGACTCGAACATGGGGAAACTACCACTGTCGGTGGGTATTTTAGACGCAGCAGGGGAAACTGGCTACTACTAGTGGCTGCTGCGCAGCCAGCAGCAACACAGGGGGTGTTTGGTTATTGGTTTTGGTTAGGGCGTTTGGAAGACAGTTTTAGGATTTTTAAGAGGGTGTTTGTTTTATCATTCTTTCAAGTTATTTTAATTAATTTAGTTAAGGTATTAATTTAATCATGCAATATTAATTTTATTTAATCTAACTAATATTGAATTAACCTGGTCAAGTTAGGCTATGTATTTTGAACCTTAATTATACAAGAATCATTAAATTAGTTCGGTCTGGTTCATGGGGTTCCGGGTCCAGTTCACGTCATGTTTAAAGTTATAATACACGGGTTCGGTTCATGATTAATTTTACAAGTATATAATTTTACAAGTTAATTAAATTAATATGGCATGGTATATAATTAATTTATTAAAACATGGACTTAGGTTAATTATTATTATAACTAATACATGTTTTTAACATAAGTATTTAATTATTTATTTTATACTATAGTATTAATTAATTATTAAACATGACATATAATTAATTAATAATCATTATATTAATATAAATATTAATACAAGTTTTAACCTAAGTATTATATACACTTTAATTTAATTAAATCATGACTATATTTAGTTAAATCTTATAACCTATAGTTTATTTAATTTACATGTTATAAGTAATAAACTATACTATTGATCACATGACTTAGTATATTTAATCAGTAAAACTAAGCTTATATTATTAGCTTAATTCTAAATATGGAAACTTTCTATTTCAGGGAACTTACTATTTTTGGAAACTTTATAATTTTAGAAACTTATTCTATTTTAAGAAGTAAATCTATTTTTGGGAACTTTCTATTTTTGGAAACTTTCTATTTTAGGAAGCCTGCTATTTTTAGAAAGTTACTTATTATTACACCACAAGTATAATAATACAAGAATATCAGTTAATACTTAATCAGAAGGCTTAAAACACATGATAAAAGCAGTGTAACATTAAAATCAGTAAAACAAGACCAAAACATATAAAACGAGTGAAGACATACTATAATCAGTTACGTACGCAGTAGACAATATACTTATACACGTATCCTTATATGTATCATTAGTGAGATCGAAGTAGGACTCTCTTCCGTTCGTCTTCTTCGTTCACTAGACTTAAGGTATGGATTTCCCGTCCTTTAGTAAGGACAATCTCTTCCTTCATTAGGATTTCCCGTATGCAGCCAACTGTTTTCCCAGTAGTTACATATTAAATGCTTATGTTTTATTAGTTACCTTAGCCATATACATGCATGACCAGTTCACCTAGTTATGGAGGTACCATAACCATAACACTAGAGGCACTAGTGTCATGACTTCACCACGGTGGAGTGATAGCTCGTGGCATCCCTTTTCAGTTATTTGGCCGTTATATTATCATATTATCATATGGGGCGTATGGGTGCATCCTAGTTACATGTTTCAGTCAGGATTTCATGGTGAATGTGGTGTGTGCCTTGCATCCTTCACAAGGAGCTGATCCCTCCTACCCACTTACTAGTTAATTAGAGGCATCCCCTCTAATTTGCATGACAAGATCACCCCCTCCAAGTGTTCATGCACGTTGTTGACCTCATGACCTATATTGGCTTTTGGTACATTAACTAATACAGATTTTCATAAGTAACATAAGCTATGTTTTCAGAACTAAAACCAGTTAACATGACAGACAACTAGGTTTTCCAGGACTTATACATTTCCGCTGCTATTAGTCTTAGTTATGTTTCAACCATTTATACTATGTCATATATCCGTGCATTGAGCGTTATGCTCAGCCGTTACTTTTCTTTCCATGTCCCAAAACGGTAGGTACCCAAGGGCAGAATCGAGCATTTGGAGGACGTGCATAGGATGGAAGTTGCCATAGACTTCTTCTCCTTTTGCCTTCATATACTTATGCTTGTTTAGTCTTTCATTCATTTCATTTACTTTATTTATGTTTTGGGCTTATTTTGGAAACCGATGTTTGATTCCGGTTTTCCCTATGGTCATGTATGTTTTACTACATATTACCTTGCATGCTTTGATGACACGTAATAATTACGCGTAACGGTCCACTTATTAAAGTGGGTTGTTACAGGGGGAATTGCAGAAGATGCAATAAGAAGCAAGAAAAAGATGTCAGGTCTCATTTAGAAAATTTTAATGTCATCTCGGCGAGCTTACTAAGCTCGAGTACGGATCACCCTTTGTGGCAGTCTTTGGTCAAGATGCTCCTTTCTTCATCGAGGCTATGATGATAAACTTGGATATTATTCAGCAGAAACTTGACAAAGATTACTTTAATCACATTGAATCCGTATCTGCACTTCAACTTCTTTAGAAACAATTATCGACTTTTCTTCAATTCGATGTTGCCAAGAAAGAAAATTCAATGCTATGCAAGTCATTCCTTGAAGACATGCATACTGAGATTCAAGACTTCCGTGGTACCTTTTTCAAATACGTGAACTCTCTTACATATTTGTTTCAAGAAATATCACAACTTCAACTTGATTATGATAACTGGAAGCAAGAAAATCAGATGCAGATGCACAAGGATAATGATCATACGGAGACCGCTTTGGTTAACAATGAGAGCAGCACGTCAAGGAATATTACAGATGTTTCTTATGATGGCACCATACCCGTATATGACGAAGAGCCTACAAATACGGTACAACGGAATGTGGCATATGATGCATATGCCGATGAAATACCGCATGTTGTGCATTCCGAACCTAATTATGACAAACATGGGATGGAAAAGGGTCATAGTTTTACCACTTTTGTTTCTTCCGATGTGAGTCATAATGGGGGAGAGATTGTTTAGAATGCTATAGTACATCATGATATATGCTTTATGACTGCTTCTTTAACAAATTATGCTTCTAGGATTGAAGAGCTTGAAACGATAATAACTCAACAATCAAAAGATCTTGAGGATGCCACACTTGAACTTTCGAAGAGAAAGGACAAATTTGAAACATATTTTGAAAAACTTGAAAAATCAAACGTTGTTCTTGAACGAAAATTGGATCAAAAATTTTTAGATTTTAAAGCTGAAAATGATAATTTGTTAAAACAAATTAATTTACTTGAATCTAAGGTGGCATCCCAAGATATCTTACAAAAGGAAAACGAGACCTTAAAACAGCGTTGTAATGAGTTAAACAATTATAGCGTAGAGATGAGGTCTAAAACTCTAGAGTCAACGACCTTGTTAACTACTGAAAATGCTGATTTAAATGCTCAGGTTCAGAAAAAGGTCTTTGCTATAGCTGCTCTGAATAACGAGCTGAGGAAAATTAAGGGCACTCGTGTGGACACTAAGCTTGAAAAACCATCAATCATGGGGAAACCGCCTAAAAATCAGTCCGTTCGACAACCAACTGCATTTAGATCTGAGCGACCAAAATCCTCGAGACCGCGGTTTGCCTCCCAAGTTGATATGGTTCATCTTTCTAGACCAGTCACTCCACTAACTAGACCTAATGCGATCAAATCAGCCCATGTAAACCCTACAAACAAGACTGCTACTAGTGATTCTAGGTATAGTTCTAAGAATATGCCATAACATAGGTCGAATAACATGCCTAATAATCACTATGTAGTGGAACCTATGAAAAGGACACAAGCTAGAACTAGGATTTCTAGATCTCATTCGGACCTCAAACACGGTGTTTGTTCCTTATGCATGAAAAGTGTTTTCATGACAAATCATGCTGCTTGTGTTACTAAAGTCTTGAAGGAGCTGAACTCAAGTGCTAAAAGAGGGATTACTAAAGGAAATAGGTTTTCTATCGCTAAGTCTTCCGTTGTGCATAAGAAAACCATGTCGCCTAAATCCAATCTTAGGTGGCAGCCCACAGGTAGGATTCTAAATCGAGAAATCTTCAATGGGTTCCCACAAGAAGGATGTTTCTCTCTAGCACTACCAAGGTTGACTGTGAACTCCCACATGGTTATAAAATAGATATCGCTAACCCGTATCAAAGCATTCAAACTCCTAATGAGAATGCATGTACCAAAGTTAACGTTCAACACAAACAAAGTATTCCAATCATTGTATGCTGTTCAACTAAGGACACTCTTAGAGTTTGGTTACTTAAGAAGCAGATATCAGAGAAACAATTGTCTCAGGGGATTTGCAGTTAAGCTTACAACATGGCTCATTGTTAAATGACAGACGATGACCCGAACTTCAAAGAAAGGGAAGTTTATCTATTCAACGATAATTTACCCTAAATATGAGAAATTAAATTTTCTCGGACACGAGCTTGCATTAAAACTATTCAAAGGTTTTAAGCTCGTGTAAATGGTTCATTGTTAAATGACAGACGATGACCCGAACTTCAAATAAAGGGAAGTTTATCTATGCAACGATAACTTACCCTCAAAACGAGAAATTAAATTTTCTCGGACACGAGCTTACATTTAATCTATTCAAAGGTTTTAAGCTCGTGTAAATGGCTCACAGTCATATTACAAATTGTGACCCGAACTTCAAAGAAAGGAAAGTTTATCGCTGTTGATAAACTTATCCTCACAACGAGAAATTAATTTTTCTCGGGCATGAGCTTACATTAAAAACATTCGAAGTTTTTAAGCTCATGCACAATGACTTACAATTAATTGTCAGACTGTAACTCGGACTTCAATTTTAGGAAAGATTATATTTAATGATAACTTATCCTTGTAACGTGAAATTAATTTTTCTCGGTCATGAGCTTGTATTAAAACATTCTAAGTTTTAAGCTCAGAAAGGAAAGTGTATCTTCTAAATAAGAGAACTTTTCATCATAACGAGAAATTCATCTTTCTCGGTCATGAGCTTTACGTTGAAACATTCAAAAGTTTTCAAGCTCATGAAAACGACTTCTAAGTAAATATCAACTTAGGACTCGTTCTTTAGTTAAAAGAAAAGTTTATCGCCGATGGTAAATTATCCTTAACAACGGGAAGTTTACAACTTCTCGGACTTGAGCTCGTTTCGTAAGATATTCAAAATCTTAAGCTCAAGTAATTGGTTTTCAAACCATTGAACACAATTTTTCAAGAATTTTTCAAAAGGTTTTTCTAAATCTTTTAAAATTTTGTGTTTAACAATATTTTGATAACAAGAGCATGTCTTCTGGAATCGATAATATTCACGATCCTAGAAATGGCGTTCAATAATGACACAGGGTTGTAAATAAAGTTCGAGCAGAAGTTTAAATGATTTAAAACATGCTCAATATGGTTTTCTATTATTTCCGATAGTAACCCGCTTTTCATATTAAAGTCAAGCATTTCACCGGAAAGCTTTGACTCAACAACGAGAATTAAAATTCTCGGGCATGGTTTACTTTATAGCCATGTAAGGGATTGTGTTTACGTAACAAAACAATCTAATACGAATATATGTACGCATTAGTGCATTTATTTGTTAAAACAAGAGAAATCTTGTTTTTATGAAGTTATCATCTCCACAAACCGTAGCAAGTTACAATTGATATCTACATACTCGACGATGTGACTACTCAAACGGCGACTGCAACTCTTTAGATAGAACACGGGTCAACAATTGAGGGGGAGCAATTGTCACGCATTCAGATTCTTCGATGCCGAATGTGCCAAGTTCACAATTTGGTGTCAAGACTACGATATAAATCGTACATGTGGTGTCATGACAGATTACCGTTTTTCAAAAAGGAGGAGATAATTTCAGACGTTACGGGGGAGACCAACATTCATGTACTAGAACCACATGATTCTATCATATGATGTTCTCCATCATTCAGGTCCAACCTCGTAAAATTATTAATCTTGTGAATACATTATCATATATGATTTTTTTCACATGAGAAATACCTTACACTTGTGTCTAAAAGGTGTTTATTTTATGTTTTAAGTATACCCTCATTACTTTGACGGGGAGCTTATGAAAATCATGAAGATAATTGGATTTGCATTTTTCTTCCCAAATTTTCTTAAAATTTCATTAAATCAATTGATATTAAAAACATCGATTGGGTTAATATTTTTAATATGGGGGAGAAAATGTGATTAATATTAAGCTCAATAATGGTTTACTTAATGTGTTGGCTCATCCCGACATGTGCGAGATGTTTTCGAATATCGTGGCATATATTAAAGGGGAGCAAAATAGATTTGCTATATGAAAAATGGAATTCATGGTGATTTATACTTACCCACAACCCATTCAATTTCACGACGATGAAGATTGTGGTGACAAAAGGATGGTAGGATAGGTTATGTCCAATGATTCTTCCAAAACCGGAGGAATCTTCCCAAGGGCATTCCATAGCTAGAAATAGTAGTCCTTAGGAAAGATGGAGAAAGATTGTCAACGTAGCTGAATGCCGACCAAGTGCTTAAGTTAGCACTGGAACAATCACAACAAGGTGCTAGTTATGACATATTGGTAAACATTGAGGGGTTGATGAATGAAAAAGAATTGTAATGATAAAGGGTGAAAAGAAAGAAGCCCTCCTTACAACCTTAGGCAGAAACCGGGCCAACTCATTAGCTATTGAGATCATTTTAAATGATGCTCTATATTGAAGATAAGACATCATGGACACAGTGATGTAATGCACAACCCATCCCAGCTAACTCAGATATCTCTTGAAAGGTATTTGTTTTAAGCACACGGAGATCAACATATTATTTATCAATTTATTCATTCCGAATAATTTGGTATTGAAATGGTGGCAATCCTCTCCAGCCTTCGATCACTAAAATCCAAAATGTACGATCGAGTCTAGAGCCATTTGAGATCATCAAATATCTCATTAGGACACAATTCCATATTTCCTTGCTTCTTCACACATTGTGAAAAGTAAGAAAGATATTAACAGTCCTACGTAAAATCTTCATGATCTTGCCTGAACATCCGAGTAATACGCAAGTATTTACAATCAAGATGGAAATCCTTCTTCAGCGAACATAAAAAATCTCATTGTAGGTGACTTGTGTGATTCTTTATGAATCAAACTTGTGATAACTGGAAAACAACAGTGGTTTAGTTCTTAATTGAATTTAAACACATTACAGGCCTCTACGCAATATCTTAGTGATCTTGCAAGAACACTCAGAGTGACACTCTTTAGTGATTACAATGATGAGTGGAAATCCTTCTAGTGTTAACGTCAAACAACACTTTGTAGGTAACTTGCAAGATTCTATATGAATCAAGCTCGTGACAACAGGAAAGCAACGATGGTGCGGTTCTTAATTGAAATTCACTTGTTCCAGGTATATGAATTTACGGTTTCATTCATGCGGATAATTCTATCCAAATGATTCACTCTTTATGTTTGCAGTCAGCTTTGGACGATCGAGTAAAGCGAACGGGTTTACGTACGAAATCTTGTGAAGGAGGTTCTTAATTGAAACTACCTGCTACAAGTACAATATTTAATATCGTCCAACGGTCTTCACCGACCGGAGGTAAATGCTATCTAATTAGGTTGAAATGTTCAAAGCCATTTCATCCATGTCTTTGTTTTGCTGCTAATTGTCTTATGCAGCGTAACAAGACGGTGGCATTGCGGTGTCCGAGAAGAAGTCGTCCCCGCATGCTTATACTTTCTTCACTTAATACTTCAACAAATTCAAGAAAGCCTAAAACTCATGTTTTCCACTGTATCAAACTCTGAAGCTTTCAAGAATTTATAAAGGTATAAGTATGTGGAACATGAAGTCACGAGGAGGCAAATATCACAAGTGATGAATGCACAAGGCAAAGAAACATGCTCAAGACTAAAGTCAAAGATCACATCAGCATATTCACAAGAACAAGATCGAAGACTCAAGCATAGTATGCTAGGTTTAAGATTTTTTAAAATGGTGTGACATCCCTTAGGGGGAGATTTTTGGAAATACGAAATTCCAAAGAAAGTCTCGGTCACATCATAGTTAGCATAGATCACGAGCTATAGACTATTTAGGACTTTTTCTCTAGGAGAGACCTCCCTTTGGGGGAGATTCTTAGAAATACGTTTTTACGTATTTAGGAAGGATCAGTCACTCCAACGAGATACGTCTAGTATGGGCTCGTGATCTAGTATGTAACAATATAACCCAGAAAGCCCACATGTAGGGTGGGCTACATATACACCCTCCTAGCATGTTAGGAGGGGTTGGTTCTCACACTATCACTTTCCTAATCTAATATTCTCTTATTTCTCTCCAATCTCTCTCAACTTTATCTCTCTAAGTGTGTGTGTGTTCTCACCTTCTCTATCTCTTTCTCTCTCTAGAATATAAGCAAGATTTACACAATCGTACATCTATAATGTATGTTGTTAGATGCACAAGGCCTGATGTGGCGTTTGCTCAAAACTTGGTCAGTACATACCAACAGAATCTAGGGAAGCTCCATTAGACTGCTGTTAAACATATTCTAAAGTATTTGAGGAGTACGAAAGATATGTTCTTGGTATTTGGAGGGAAACCAGACACAGAAATGAATGTGACAGGTTTCTGTGATGCGTCCTGGAAATTGATAAAGACGATACGAAGTCTCAGACGGGTTACGCTTTTTTATCAATGGAGGAGCAGTTGATTGGAAGAACAAGAAACAGACAACGATTGCAATTCATGCTACTTAATCTGAGTACATGGCTGCTTCAGAAGCTGCAACGGAAGCTGTTTGGATTAGGAAGTTTATTGGAGATCTTGGAGTGATGCCTTCAATTAAAGAACCTATTGATATGTATTGTGACAATTCTACCGCAAAAATATTCGCCAATGATTCTGGAGTCATGAAAGGCGCCACACACTTTAAACGTAGACATCACTACGTCCGAGAAAAAGTTGAAGCTCGTGAAATCAAATTAATAAAAGTTCACACAGATGATAACGTAGCTGATCCTTTAACTAATGCTTTGCCTAGACCAAAGGTAGTTAAGCATGCCTAGGCGATTGGGATGTAACTAGCTAGCGAACTCATGAAATAAATCTGTGATTAGTATTTGGACAAGGATGTTAAGACATTATTATTTTATAAAATAAAGATTGGGTTTCGTTTATTCTTATTACTTAATTCTGTATCCTATTTTACATGTTTTTAATCCATGAATAAATGTTATGCTAAATGTCCGTTATCGATTAATAATATGGGAATATTATTAAAGTAAGACAAATCAAAATAGCGTTAGAGTATACTTGAAAGTATATTGATCGATTTGGATGATATTCGATGAATCGAATATTGGACTTATCCCAACTATATGATTTTACTTTATGGATCTTATGTCATCAAGTAAATCATAAATAGTTATCCTTAGACTTGAGATACCAGAAAACTGTTATGATTCTAGTGCATCTCTGTGGAATAATCTAACGCTAAAGGTAACTGGTAGCTATAAGGATTATTTTCGGAAGTGTTGCAAAATTCATAAGTTTTGCTCGTAGTCAACATAGAATTTATTTCCTCCAATTTCGTTTTGGAGTTTAATACAGGAGACGTTACTTGAGTTGTACTACAGATCTTTCTAAGTGTAACTAGACGCTAGTCAATGTAATCAAGATATTCGAAATATGTCCAAGTGGGAGCTGAAAGTTTATGGACTTATATTTAATAACCGTGTGATAGGATCGAACTCGAGATTATGGGATTGCACACAATACGTAAAGAGTTAATTTTAATTAATAAATATATTTATTGTATTTATTAATTTTTTTAATAAATATATATATTATATTTATTTAATTAAATCGAGCTATATAACTATACAACTTTGACGATCGTTTATTAATTAAGAGCTAAGTATTAACGAATGTTAAATATATATAGAAAGAGGATACAATCGGAAGAAGGACGAAAGGTTCCAGAACACCCCATGAGGGGGTGTTCGTGGGTCGGTTAGGGCACAAAAGGGGAAGGCAAAACCTTGCCTTTTATTTGTTTTGGGCTACATGTATTCTAGGCCCATAAATACAACCCCTTACCCTTCATAATCTTCATAACTTGAATCTCTCCTTCTCATCTCTTTCTAGCCGATCGCAACACCTAACCTACTGATGTAGCGGAAAAACAAAGTAACAAAAAAAGATAATTGAATCTGTTGATTCCAAAGAATGCCAGACACAATCCTTCCAACTATCGTTGATTAAAAAAGAATACCGATAATCAGGTAAACTCCAACAATCGTTGATTCAACGAATACCCGATTATTAAGAGAAAATTGAACAATAAATCCTAACCTGGATTCAAGTCAATTAACAAAGACTAAAAGTCTGTTTTTTTATTCATAACTTCATAATAATTCAATACAAAAAGTCCTAATTATATAAAAAAACTAAACTTGGGAAAAAAGATAACAATATTCTTCCCAGGAAACACAAAATCAGAAAAATAAATAAAACATACCACAAAATAAGAAAATTAAAATAAAAGATAATCATAAACTAAGGAAACTAAATAATAAGTTTATTCTTCTTTCTCCATCATTCTCCATCACTTCAAAAAACTCGTCCTCAAGTTTGTCTCACTCGTCCTTTGTACGCGTAGAATCCAAATTTGTATCCCTTCCATTAAATTTCCTTCTTTAAAATGAATCGACCTCAAACCTTGATCGTCTATAAACCCAACTTGTCGACAATGATAGTTTGGATCATTGTAGAACAAAGACTATTAACCACAACTACAGTGTCTTAAATTTTGTCTTCTTCTGATGTAGTGATTTTGTATATACTTTATTTTAGGAAAAACAAAGCAACACAAATAGGGGTAAGCGTGCACGACGATTTAGGAAAACCGTGTGTGAATGACCCTAAAAGTGAGTTCGTTCTCGAGGAGGCTAGTGCGTTGTGTGATGAATGATTGATTTATGTTTTTGATTATTAACAAGAAGAAAAGAAGAGAAAATGACGAAGACGAAAAAAAAGAAAAATAAGGCGAAAACACTACTAGAAAGTTACGACGTAGAACGTAAAAAGTGCAAAATTTAAAATTTTTACCTAAAAATTCCTAAAAATTACTAAAAATCCACAATAAAATTCTAAGAGTTTACAAAAAATCCAAACTTGCTAAAACCTTTTAATTAATTAAATAATGACTTTTTAATGCTAATTAAAGCCCTAAAAATCACTTTTAAATATTAAAAAGCCCTAAACAAGATTTAATAGTTTGTAAACCTCAAAAATGACCTAATTAAGCTAAAAACTATTTTTAAAAATTTTAAAACCAAATTAAACTATTTTTAAACTCCTAAAAACTATTAAAATCTATTAAATCTTAAATTAATTCTAAAAATTAATTGAAAAGCCTAAAAATTAGTCTAAAAATGGGAAAAGTCCTAATTAATGATAAAGAACCTAGGAAAAATGAAAAATAAATAAAAATAAAACTTTGACTTTTTATGATTAAAATAATATTAAAATATTCAAAAAAATAAAAAGTTTTCAAATAAATTCTCAAAAATTCTCAAAAATCCTAAATATTCTAACTAGAACAAAAATGCAAACCAAATTTCCTGAAACCTATTCAATAATTTTATATTGAATTTTAAAGTTGCTTAAAAACCCTAAAATCTTATAAAATTAGAAATAAGCCAAATTGAAAACCTAATAAGCTGTAAACCTCAAAGACCTAAATTAAAACTTAAAAACTATTTTTTTGTATTTTTAGATTACTGTTTACTATTTTTAAAATACTTTCTAAAAATAAAACTAAAAATAATCCTAGTAATTAATTAAATAATAGGAAAAATAAAATTTTAAAACAGAAAAATCCTAAACTCTATAATTATCCTAGGAAAAATGACTCTAACCCAAAAAGCTTAATAAATAAGCTAAACAAACCTAAATAAGCTACGGCTTATTATTTAAACTCAAAATGAAAACGTGGTTAAATAGTTAATGAAATGAAAGGATAACGTAAAAAGGCATCTAGATCAATGGTAGAACACGTTACTCCTGAGCTGCAGGTCGCGTGTTCGAGCCCGTTGCGGGTGACCTTTTTGCCAAAATTTCTTTTTTTTTTATTTTTCTTTTAGAACTTGATTCCAGTAACTTTTAACACACAAAAAACACAAAAAAAAACTAATTTAAACCATGATTAAAGAAAATGAATAGCAAATCGTTCCCAGTTCTTGTTTGTTTACTGATGAACAAGTGTGTTCATTCACATGTAAAATTTGGAGCCAAGAGGGCTTGGCTGTGATGATTTTGGTGGTGTTTGTTGATGGACAAAGGCACCCCTACACTCTTTCTGAGTGTAGGGAGTCAAGATAGGCAGAAATCAAACAAAACAAGGCACACAATCACTTCAAACAGCCAAATCACACAAAAACAAGTTGCTGAGGCAACTTTTATGGTCTGGTGGCCTTTTTAAGCTATCAAATGCACACAAATGAGATTCAACCTCCAAACTTATGCATACAAGCTCACCAATTATCACACAAACCAACTACAATCCTATATCACCCTAATACTTAACAGATTATGAAATTGAAGCACAAAAAAAATCATCAAAACAGGCAGAAATTAACATATGCAGATTTTGCTATGCTATGTACTTTTAACTCTATAAACTTGTTTCAAAATCTTCCCAAACTGAAAATAATCCTAGCAAACAACTTAATACTTCCTACTAACTACTTCTAACAAGGTTTAATCCTTGCAATCCTTCAAAAGTATCAAGTAACTAGCAGATCCAAACACCCCTTTAAAAATTGTTTTCCAACTTTTTCAAAGCAACTTGAATCAAAACTTTCTCTAATTGATTTCTAAAGCATCTCACATGCATAACATAACATATAAACACCACTCAAACCAGATTTACAACAATTAGCAGGCAATCATGCAAATCACTTTAAACCACAAATTTTCTGAAAATTTCAAAAAGGAAAAGGCTTCTTACCTAAGAACCTTACATCCAAGGCTCCTTGTGGTTGCAATACCACCTCCCATACACCCGGGTGTATGCAGAAACAATGATCAACAATAGAACTCCAAAACCTGTTCAAAAAAAAATCAAAGAAGAACAACAATATCCAATATTCTGTTTTCTTTCACTTTCTTAAAATCTTACTTAACCTTTTTAAAACTTCAAACACGTTTTTAAAACTCTTCAAACTCACAAATCACCTTCCTTTTCCACTTTCACTTCCAAGGAATTAGATTTATAAGATTTGAACAAACTTTAAAAACCTTTAAAAACTTTTGGAAATTCTCCAAACACACAAGTGTTTACACAATGATAAATGGAACTCAGACTTTCTCAACAAAAATATACCAAACTTTTAAAAAACATTAAAAGGAATTATATTTTAAACAAAACACCAACTTCAATTTCTTTAAAAAGGAATTACAACTTTTCGGAGAAAAATCTGGAACAAGGGCTCATTCACAACATGAAGGCTCCTTAAATACTAGACTACTGATCATTCTAGAACTATGAATAAAAAAATAAATAACTTAAACCCTAATACTGGAAAATCCGATTTTGCCCCTTTGGAAAAGTCTTCAATTTGGTCAAAAGTGCTCCCATCTGAAATGCCAGTTGGAATCTTTGATCCTGGACGTTCAAAACGACTTGGAGGCCAAGTAGTAGCATCTCCCACGTTGGTTGTGTCGGATTTTGGTTTTGGGGTGAAAAGGACTTGGCAGGGGAGTGCTTGGGTGAGGACCACAGGACACGTGGAGATGTTTTGAAAGGTGGGATTAAGTGAGAGTGAGGGTAATTAACAATCTGGACAGTTTAAGCTAAAAACCCTTTGATTTGGGTGAGATGGGAACTGGGGTGATTTAGGGTTTATCAGGATTAAGGGGGGGGGGGTTTGATTCGTTTTGGGTAATTAACATTTTAAATTAGTGTTATGGAGGGAAGTAATGTGGGGTTGACTGGATGTTTTGACCAGTTTTAATATTAAAACCGGGTTGGTTAATGGGTGGGTAGACGGGTTTGGGTAGGATATGGGTTGGTGGGTGGGTTATGATGAGGTGTCACCATGTGACTGGGTGAGGAGGTTTAGTGGTTTGGCAGATTTGGCCCCCAAGTCTTTCATTCTTTCCACTTTGTAAATAAAGGTTATCAGCGCCCAATTTGCCTTTGACAACTTTGCACAAGTTGTCAAAAATGGCACAATCATTTCCAAAACTTTTCCAAGGGTTTCTTTAGTATATTCTTCAAACTTGATGGACTTGTCTTGTAATATCTTCAAATATTAAGGTCCATACTTGTACAATTGGCATTTGGAGGGTCAATTGTGACAAGTTCTTCAAAGATGAGGGACTAAACTTGACAATCTTCAATTCTTCAAGGGTCATTTTGCAAAATTCCAAACTTGGGCCCGGTTCATTGTGCGACTTCGTTTCCGGTGTTCGTTTTTGTATGATTCTTGTGATCTTTTGCCATTTCCTCAATATCCGTACCTAAAAATACACAAGTAACAAACACGAGCATATATTTGGCATATTTGATGATATTTTATGCAATTAAAGGCCGATTTGGACGATGAGACCATGTATAAAAGCAGTCTCATCACTCCCCCATACTAAACCATTGCCATGCCCTCACGCAATGCTTAGAATAAAGTATCAAAGCATCTCCAAAATTTAATTTTATTCACTTTATTGAAATGATAAACTAGCTACATTACTACTATTGCTACTACTTGCGTTTTAGACATAATGTATGATTTTCATCGCAAAATGGGACGTTTAGGTTCATAGAATAAGAACACGTGAATGCTTCGTTAGAAATAATTTCGTCGTCCTCGATTTTCACCTTAATTCCATGCCAAGCGTGCAACGAGATCATTGTCATTGTAAGTTAGTAATGCTAACACTACTCATATGCCCTAATCACGTACTTATTCTCCCATTATTCCTAAGTTGTATCTCTTATATTTTATTATGTCTTAATGATCACGAGGATACATTGTTGACTTATGCGATAATAGAGATTTAGGTCTAAAAATAGAGTCCTAACGGTGTAACTAAGACCATCAAATCAATAACCCCTCCTAATAGACAACGATGTTAAAAAATTAAGTTGACAAGAAGAATCGATAAACACGGTTTTATAACGGTTTTGAACATGAGACTTATTACCAAGACTTTTATACGCCCCCTAACGGAAGGACCTTATTATCTTTGGTTTACCTCCATCTTTTATTCAACTTCGCCATGAAGCTTTTATTATGACTTCGGTCTTGCCTTGCCTTTTATTATCCGCTTCATCGGTGGTTTTATTAGCCAAAGACGTATATCCTCATGCTAAAGCGAATTTTGGATCTTTAAAGCTTCGAAGATTAAGGCTTGATTCACTTTCAATTTTGCATAGATTTTAGGCCTTGTGGGGCTTTCAAATTGTTTGCTAGATTTAGGTGAGCACTTGAAATCTTATTATTAGGTGAAGCTTTCGATTATTCGGGTGCCAATACTTCAAAACCGTGACGCTGGCGATACCTTAATGTCTTCCCAATTTAATTACACGGAAGCTACTAGAAAAGACTAGAAACCCAACAATCCTAACTAAACCGCTAAGTCAATATTTATTAAGCAAAAAATATTTACAAGCGAAGGGAGAATAAGCAAACAACGAGAACACATGAGTTTTTGAAAGAATACGAGTACTCTACGTTTAGCATAGTAACTTATAATTAACTCTATCATTTCTCGTCCTCATTTAAGAGACTTAGCCTAATGTGTAGTTAAGGAATCGAAGCTAAGTGCTCAACACGCACGGTCGAGTAAAAAATTACTCTTATTCTCGCCATCGGAAAATATACATTCGTGTCTTCAAACACTTATGAAACATGAGAAAAATTTAAAATTTGGCCATTTTTAGCCTTATTTTGCAAGAAAACTATAAACAAAACGATAAACATTGGAAAACGTGAAGGTTTGGCAAGGCAAGTATCTATTCACCCCCCCCCATACTAAAGTTAAACATTGTCCTCAATGTTTCGAGTCTAGGGGTGCAAACACCCCCATACTAGAGACGTAGTCGAATGCCTAATCTAGCATGGAAAGGGTGTAACCAATAAGTAATAGCCGTTTATGAAGTGTGCTAAAAACCTAAGGTTAGAACATAAAAGGATATATCATGATGGATATTGGGAAAGGCCTCCAAAGCAAACGATCAAGTGCTCCCATGAACGAACACGAGAGGCTCTAATCGTGAAGATGATGATCTAAAAGACACAATGTACAAACAACCACGAAACAAAGGTTGGAAGGGCACAAATCCCCTCACATTACACTAATTAGAAAGCAATAATATGTACATGGATAAGCATGGGTCTCCCCCACGAGGCACCTTGTTTTTGATAACCGAGTCAAAAGCTCGACTCGAATCCCCATAAATGTGATCATTTAGGGATAATCATGGTATGGTCAATTTTTGGTGGGGCTTACATGATAAACAAGGCCCAAAAGTACGTGGAGTACTTTAAAAATCCGATAAACGTATACCGGGGTCAAAGATAGCGTCCTCGTTTTCGGATGAAAGACGAGACAACACAACTCCAACACAAATCCCAATGGGATAGAAGAAAATAGGAGAGAAGAAATAGAAGGGTGGGACAATGGGTAAGTCAAAACATTGAGCTACTCGAGGTAGACTCGCACCAATCAAATGAAAAGATTTTCCATTTATTGCATCGGTGGAAGACCGAGATTTCCCTATATAAGCAATTCCAGGATCAAATATCTCGTCCTCGGTGGAGAAAGGGAAGGGAACATAAGGGGATTCCCCCACACTAAGTCCACACAAAGCATCGTCAAAAGGAGAAGACGAGCTTGTAGTACTCAAGACACGCGGTGATGACGGAGTTAGAGTTGTAGAAAAATCTTTTAAATTAAATTCAAAATCTTTTCCTTTTTCATCTTTAAAACTCTCCTTGTGAAAACCCGATTTAATTATGTCAAAAATATTTGGTGTATCTAAAACAATGTTAGTCACACTAAAAATTCTCACATTTTGAAATCTTTTTGGTTTAGGTGGTGGCAAGTTTTCAAATCTTTTGTCAACAAAGAAAACCTCCCCATCGGGATCAACGTATTCATCATCCGAAGAATCACTCGAGATTGGAATCATAGGCTTAACACTCTTAACCTCTATCGGCGGAGGGGACGGAACTTCATTTTTCTCAACAACTCCTAAAACTCTATTTGAAATCTTTTTGCAAATGCTTTTGGTGGAATCGACATTTTACAAAGATGTGATCGAATAAACATGAGAAAGAGTGGAGTTTTGGGTTGCATTAATGACGAGTTCTTCCTCATTGAAACGAAGAGTGATTTTTCTTGCATGCACATCGATGAGTGCTCTCGAGGTATCCAAAAAAGATCGACCTAAAATTAACGGAACTTTAGGATCGATGGGAATGTCAACAACAATGAAGTCCATGGGATAATAGAATTTCCCAACTTTCACGAAGACGTCCTCGGCAACTCCACAAGCTAGAATCGTAGAATGATCGGCCATTTCGATTGACATTCTTGAAGGAGTGAGATTTGGAAGATTGAGCGATTTAAAAATCTCAAGAGGCATCAAATTAATACTAGCACCAAGATCGGCCAAGGCGTAGCATTCTTCCATGTCTTGGATAGCACATGGGATTAAAAACTTTCCAGGATCACCGACTTTTTGAGGTATGCGGCTAAGAAAAACCGATGAACAACTAGACGATTTTTGCAATTTTTCTTTGTTATTCAACATACTTTTGAAGTTCGCGGCAAATCGAGGCATCATGACTAAGGCGTCGGCAAAACTTATATTAAAATGCAAGTCACGAAACATTTTCATAAAGAGTTCAAATTGATAATTATTTCGTTCTTGTGCCTTTTCCTTGTCTCGTCTTGATGGGTAGGGTAAAGGTGGTGTGGGTTGGGGCAAATTAGGCATAGGCATCGGCCTTGGAATCTCGGGTTCCATGATTGGTATTGGTTCAACCGTAGGTGTGGTTTGAGCGGTACTTCGTGGTATTGTAATGTGCTCCTTTTCAACCACAACCTCGGGTTCTTTCTCTTTTTCCTTCTCCATAGAAGTACTTGGACGAGAAGTGGGTTCTTTGAAAGTTTTACCACTACGAGTAGTAATAACCTTCAACTCTCCTTTCGGGTTCACGATGGTATCACTAGGAAGACCACCCGAAGAAGAGGGCTTACACATGATAGCTTCAAACATTTTAGCCATACGGTCTTCAAACTTAGATTGCCTAGCATCCGCTTTTAACAACTCTTGCTTAATCTCATGTTGTCCTTGCTCCATTTTTTGTTGATTTTGTTGGAGTCGTGTGACATTTCCTTCCATTTTATTAGCATGAGTTTTAAGTTCATTAGCAAGTTCGTTTTTAAGCTCGTTTTTCAATTCGGACCTTAAGCTAATCATCTCACGTTGCATGTTATCAAACTTAGCATCATTAGCCTTAGCATAATCTAAAAATTCTCCTTGCAAATTTTTAGTGTGAGCATTTTGAAAACCTTGAGTAGGAGTTTGAAAATCACGGTTTTGGTTTTGGTTTGAAATTTGCCCATTTCCACTTTGGTAATTACCTTTGTTATAATTCCTTTGATTTCCTTGGTAATTTCCACCTTGATTGTTGTTTCGATAGTTATTAGCATTTTGATTTTGTGGAGCTTGATTTTGGCGGGAACCTTGACCGATTTGGTTATAAGTTCCCGTGGCTACATAAGCATTCGAAGTGTTACCATCCGCGGTAATGCACTCGGAAAAATCATGAGCTCCACCACATGAAATACAACTCTTAGCAACCGCTTTAACCGAAGCGGTGTTTGAAGCTTCTTGAGCTTTCCAATGAGACATAAGAGTCGAAAACCTATCGAAAAACCGATTCTCCTCATTTGCTTCATCTTGCAAGGCATTAATGGAACGAGATGATGACGAGCCCAAATTGGCAACACTCGGTGTGTTACGAGGGCTATAGACCTTAGACCTATTTTCTATGATTTTCAAAGCCTCATCGGTCGTTTTGCACAAAAAATTACCACCCGCGGCGGCATTTAAATAATCTCGTTCATGTTCATTAAGCCCATTATAAAAAGTGTCAATTTGATGCAATTCGGAAAAATCATGGTGTGGACATTCATGTAACATTTCTTTAAACCTTTCCCAAGCCATTGAAAAACTTTCATTTGGTCTTTGTGTAAAACGTGAAATCTCGTTTTTCAAATGTGTTGTCTTAGATGGTGGAAAAAATTGATTCACAAATTTAGACACGAGATCGGCCCATGTCAAAATCGAATTCGGCGGTTCTTTCTCAAGCCATATCTTGGCGGGTCCATCTAACGAGTAAGGAAACAACATCATCTTAATGGCATCGTGTGGTACATCCTTAAACTTGCTTGTCGCGGTAAGACGATTAGATTGCCTAATGTGATAATGTGGGTTGTCTTTTTCGTGACCGCGAAACTTGTTTGCTTGAAGCATAGACATTAAACCCGTCTTGATCTCAAAGTTCTCCGCAAGGATGGCGGGAATCACAATGGCCTCTCCAAAACCCTCGGTGGGTGCTTGAAGCAACTCCATCATAGTACGATTAGCCATGATAGCTTCTTGTTCTACAATAGGTTCCTCACTTGGAGACTCCACACTAGAATGAGTTTTAGTAGGAGTTTTGTTCTTGCGTCTACGTGCACGTTTTGCTTGATTACGAGTGAGCATAAACGTCACGTACAACGTGGAGACGAGCAAAGAAGATTCTTTTTGGTATTTTGTGTTTTTTCAATTTTTTTTGTGGTTTTTGATTGTATTAACCTTTTTGGAAATTGGTGAATGTATTAAGTAGACAATGAGTCCACAAATCTCCTCACTAATCAAATCTCTTGATTAAAAAGGCCTCAAGGAATGAAAACGATCACGTGGAGTGAACGCCTTCGATGACTTTAGAACGATGGTGGAACACCAAATCGTTCAAGAGGGTTTAATCAATATGAAACCAAGAAAATATATATGATATGTAGTAATACTTTGGGCGGCAAAACCCTCGATTCACTCTCAAAATCAAATACGCACAAGCAAGCGGAGGAAACGAGGCGGCGCGAAGCACTTAAGAGCCTTTTTCCTTTAGGTCGTGAAATACAACCGCCTTATACCCACCTTATAGTTTGTATTATCAAGATTAAGCTTCACGAAAGTATTTATCTATTTTTGCCTTTTTCTTTGGTTTGAGATTCGAATACAATGATCGAGTGATGAAATCCCGAATCAAGGTTGTGATTGCTCACGTATTTGGAGTACTTGTGTATTTATTGTTCTACGTATACAATATAGTAATAATATTCACACAAAAACCGAAAAACGATAATACGTATTAATAGAGTGCTATTAATACAATTACTATTATGGCTAGTATAAAAAACAACAATGGTTCCATCAAAACACAACACGCCTCCCCGGCAGCGGCGCCAAAAGTGATGTAGTGATTTTGTATATACTTTATTTTAGGAAAAACAAAGCAACACAAATAGGGGTAAGCGTGCACGACGATTTAGGAAAACCGTGTGTGAATGACCCTAAAAGTGAGTTCGTTCTCGAGGAGGCTAGTGCGTTGTGTGATGAATGATTGATTTATGTTTTTGATTATTAACAAGAAGAAAAGAAGAGAAAATGACGAAGACGAAAAAAAAGAAAAATAAGGCGAAAACACTACTAGAAAGTTACGACGTAGAACGTAAAAAGTGCAAAATTTAAAATTTTGACCTAAAAATTCCTAAAAATTACTAAAAATCCACAATAAAATTCTAAGAGTTTACAAAAAATCCAAACTTGCTAAAACCTTTTAATTAATTAAATAATGACTTTTTAATGCTAATTAAAGCCCTAAAAATCACTTTTAAATATTAAAAAGCCCAAAACAAGATTTAATAGTTTGTAAACCTCAAAAATGACCTAATTAAGCTAAAAACTATTTTTAAAAATTTTAAAACCAAATTAAACTATTTTTAAACTCCTAAAAACTATTAAAATCTATTAAATCTTAAATTAATTCTAAAAATTAATTGAAAAGCCTAAAAATTAGTCTACAAATGGGAAAAGTCCTAATTAATGATAAAGAACCTAGGAAAAATGAAAAAGAAATAAAAATAAAACTTTGACTTTTTATGATTAAAATAATATTAAAATATTCAAAAAAATAAAAAGTTTTCAAATAAATTCTAAAAAATTCTCAAAAATCCTAAATATTCTAACTAGAACAAAAATGCAAACCAAATTTCCTGAAACCTATTAAATAATTTTATATTGAATTTTAAAGTTGCTTAAAAACCCTAAAATCTTATAAAATTAGAAATAAGCCAAATTGAAAACCTAATAAGCTGTAAACCTCAAAGACCTAAATTAAAACTTAAAAACTATTTTTTTGTATTTTTAGATTACTGTTTACTATTTTTAAAATACTTTCTAAAAATAAAACTAAAAATAATCCTAGTAATTAATTAAATAATAGGAAAAATAAAATTTTAAAACAGAAAAATCCTAAACTCTATAATTATCCTAGGAAAAATGACTCTAACCCAAAAAGCTTAATAAATAAGCTAAACAAACCTAAATAAGCTACGGCTTATTATTTAAACTCAAAATGAAAACGTGGTTAAATAGTTAATGAAATGAAAGGATAACGTAAAAAGGCATCTAGATCAATGGTAGAACACGTTACTCCTGAGCTGCAGGTCGCGTGTTCGAGCCCGTTGCGGGTGACCTTTTTGCCAAAATTTCTTTATTTTTTATTTTTCTTTTAGAACTTGATTCCAGTAACTTTTAACACACAAAAAACACAAAAACAAACTAATTTAAACCATGATTAAAGCAAATGAATAGCAAATCGTTCCCAGTTCTTGTTTGTTTACTGATGAACAAGTGTGTTCATTTACATGTAAAATTTGGAGCCAAGAGGGCTTGGCTGTGATGATTTTGGTGGTGTTTGTTGATGGACAAAGGCACCCCTACACTCTTTCTGAGTGTAGGGAGTCAAGATAGGCAGAAATCAAACAAAACAAGGCACACAATCACTTCAAACAGCCAAATCACACAAAAACAAGTTGCTGAGGCAACTTTTATGGTCTGGTGGCCTTTTTAAGCTATCAAATGCACACAAATGAGATTCAACCTCCAAACTTATGCATACAAGCTCACCAATTATCACACAAACCAACTACAATCCTATATCACCCTAATACTTAACAGATTATGAAATTGAAGCACAAAAAAAATCATCAAAACAGGCAGAAATTAACATATGCAGATTTTGCTATGCTATGTACTTTTAACTCTATAAACTTGTTTCAAAATCTTCCCAAACTGAAAATAATCCTAGCAAACAACTTAATACTTCCTACTAACTACTTCTAACAAGGTTTAATCCTTGCAATCCTTCAAAAGTATCAAGTAACTAGCAGATCCAAACACCCCTTTAAAAATTGTTTTCCAACTTTTTCAAAGCAACTTGAATCAAAACTTTCTCTAATTGATTTCTAAAGCATCTCACATGCATAACATAACATATAAACACCACTCAAACCAGATTTACAACAATTAGCATGCAATCATGCAAATCACTTTAAACTACAAATTTTCTGAAAATTTCAAAAAGGAAAAGGCTTCTTACCTAAGAATCTTACATCCAAGGCTCCTTGTGGTTGCAATACCACCTCCCATACACCCGGGTGTATGCAGAAACAATGATCAACAATAGAACTCCAAAACCTGTTCAAAAAAAAATCAAAGAAGAACAACAATATCCAATATTCTGTTTTCTTTCACTTTCTTAAAATCTTACTTAACCTTTTTAAAACTTCAAACACCTTTTTAAAACTCTTCAAACTCACAAATCACCTTCCTTTTCCACTTTCACTTCCAAGGAATTAGATTTATAAGATTTGAACAAACTTTAAAAACCTTTAAAAACTTTTGGAAATTCTCCAAACACACAAGTGTTTACACAATGATAAATGGAACTCAGACTTTCTCAACAAAAATATACCAAACTTTTAAAAAACATTAAAAGGAATTATATTTTAAACAAAACACCAACTTCAATTTCTTTAAAAAGGAATTACAACTTTTTGGAGAAAAATCTGGAACAAGGGCTCATTCACAACATGAAGGCTCCTTAAATACTAGACTACTGATCATTCTAGAACTATGAATAAAAAAATAAATAACTTAAACCCTAATACTGGAAAATCCGATTTTGCCCCTTTGTAAAAGTCTTCAATTTGGTCAAAAGTGCTCCCATGTGAAATGCCAGTTGGAATCTTTGATCCTGGACGTTCAAAACGACTTGGAGGCCAAGTAGTAGCATCTCCCACGTTGGTTGTGTCGGATTTTGGTTTTGGGATGAAAAGGACTTGGCAGGGGAGTGCTTGGGTGAGGACCACAGGACACGTGGAGATGTTTTGAAAGGTGGGATTAAGTGAGAGTGAGGGTAATTAACAATCTGGACAGTTTAAGCTAAAAACCCTTTGATTTAGGTGAGATGGGAACTGGGGTGATTTAGGGTTTATCAGGATTAAGGGGGGGGGTTTGATTCGTTTTGGGTAATTAACATTTTAAATTAGTGTTATGGAGGGAAGTAATGTGGGGTTGACTGGATGTTTTAACCAGTTTTAATATTAAAACCGGGTTGGTTAATGGGTGGGTGGACGGGTTTGGGTAGGATATGGGTTGGTGGGTGGGTTATGATGAGGTGTCACCATGTGACTGGGTGAGGAGGTTTAGTGGTTTGGCAGATTTGGCCCCCAAGTCTTTCATTCTTTCCACTTTGTAAATAAAGGTTATCAGCGCCCAATTTGCCTTTGACAACTTTGCACAAGTTGTCAAAAATGGCACAATCATTTCCAAAACTTTTCCAAGGGTTTCTTTAGTATATTCTTCAAACTTGATGGACTGGTCTTGTAATATCTTCAAATATTAAGGTCCATACTTGTACAATTGACATTTGGAGGGTCAATTGTGACAAGTTCTTCAAAGATGAGGGACTAAACTTGACAATCTTCAATTCTTCAAGGGTCATTTTGCAAAATTCCAAACTTGGGCCCGGTTCATTGTGCGACTTCGTTTCCCGTGTTCGTTTTTGAATGATTCTTGTGATCTTTTGCCATTTCCTCAATATCCGTACCTAAAAATACACAAGTAACAAACACGCGCATATATTTGGCATATTTGATGATATTTTATGCAATTAAAGGCCGATTTGGACGATGAGACCATGTATAAAAGCAGTCTCATCATCTTCCCCACCAAATTCTTCTCTTTCGATAGATCTTTCTTCATCCTCAACGACATCTTCAATATATATATATCATAAACTAGCATTGGTTCTTCTTCTTCATATTCATCAAATATTGGATGTCCATCATAATCATCACTAGCCGCAACGTAATCTTCCCATTCATCACAAGATGAACCATTAACCTCAAAAAACGGATATTCTAACATCTTAATCAGGAACTACGGCTCTTGATACCAACTGATGTAGCGGAAAAACAAAGTAACAAAGATAGATAACTGAATCTGTTGATTCCAAAAAATGCCAAACATAATCCTTCCAACTATCGTTTATTCAAAAAGAACACCGATAATCAGGTAAACTCCAACAATCGTTGATTATACGAATACCCGATTATTAAGAGAAAAATGAACAATAAATCCTAACCTAGATTCTCGTCAATTAACAAAGACTAAAAGTCTGTTTTTTTATTCATAACTTCATAATAATTCAATACAAAAAGTCCTAATTATATAAAAAAAATAAACTTGGGAAAAAAGATAACAATATTCTTCCCAGGAAACACAAAATCAGAAAAATAAATAAAACATACCACAAATAAGAAAATTAAAATAAAAGATATCATAAACTAAGGAAACTAAATAATCAGTTTATTCTTCTTTCTCCATCACCTACGAAGGGTTTCGGTGTGGTTTTTCATGGTGCTCGGTTTTAGTTTAAATCTAGTCCTAGCCCCTCTCTAGGGTTGTTGAGTAGATTTTATACTATCGATATAGCTCGGTTACATGTTCTAGCATCACGGATAGCTCGTTGTATTACGTGTGTACAAGATCGTAATATACTCTTACTTTAGACTATATCTTGGTAATATACTGTAACCTCCCGCCTACTCAGACCACAATATTGTCCGCTTTGCCCGTAGGCTCACGGCTTTGCTTTGTGGCCCTCGTGTGAGTACTTCCCACCAGGTCACACAAGCTAGTACTACTCTGACAAGAGCACGCTTAACTGCCAGTTCTTAAGAACCCCACGTGTCGTAGACCATAAAACGTGTTGTGTCATGAGAAGGCGACTGTTATCTTATGAACCATGGATCTCTCCTGGCCACAGCCGATGTGGAATTTGCCTAGGGTGTCACAACCACCCCCTTCGGGACTCAGCGTCCTCGATCAGGTTTGCCCCACCATCCCAACGGCTCAACCTGTCTCCGATACCACTTGTAACATCCCGCCTACTCATACCACAATATTGTCCATTTTGCCCGTAGGCTCACGGCTTTGCTTTGTGGCCCTCGTGTGAGTACTTCCCGCCAGGTCACCTAAGCTAGTTTTACTTTGACATGAGCACGCTTAACTGCCAATTCCTAAGAACCCCATGTGCAGTAGACCACAAAACGCGTTGTGTCATGAGAAGGCGACTCTTATCTTATGAACCATGGATCTCTCCTGGCCACAGTCGATGTGGGATTTGCCTAGGGTGTCACATATACGTTATAAACCCGAATTGGTGATTCGTTATTCGTCTTGTGGATTTGTTTTAGCGTAAAGGTATGTAACCCTAATTCGATTAATTATAATTGTGTTATTATTATGATCTTGTTAAATCGCTTCCGCTATGTGTGCTTTGATATCGTTAGGGTTTTGTATAATTGTTATGAACTATATAAACCTTCATGAAATGCAATAAAAAATTATTGTGATATGAAAATAAATATTTAATTTGTAACGACAACACATGTATAAATTTGATTTAAAGTTTGCGAAAATTACAGGCATGGCCACATTTTGTGATCCTTGTCCTGCAGAGGCCACTTTTACCTCGAAATACCAAAATGGCCATGATGCTTGGGAAGGATATACAACGACAATGTCGTTGCCACGTGTTTATTTTTTATTCGCTGCTTAAAAAAAAGTACAACGATGCTTTTAATGCGAAAAGAGGCCAACTTTTTCAGTTTAAGGGGACCACATATTTAACCTTATTTCAAAATCCCCTTATATCCTTCCCAACTATCTTTTTATTTAATTTTTTATTTTTGTAAATTAAATTATTTTGGTAATGTTTATAAAGTTATTAAAAATAGTGTGTAACCCCTACTTTGCGCATGTTTAGTTTATCGTTGTGAAATTTTTTTTAAAAGTTTTATTGGCATGTTGAGTAGTTTTTAAAGAGCTCTTCGCGTAGAGATAAATTTCGTAAAAAGTAATTTTCAGATGAATAATATATTAATGGGAAAAGTATGGCACTCGTGAATATTTTGAAGAAAAACAGAAAAACATTTAAGAGTATCTTTACAAGCATGGTTAGTAATTATCGTATCTAAATTTTTATATTATTTTTGTATAATGTTTTGATAGAAAAAATTAATAAAATACATAGTCGAAAGGAAAAATATATTATGTGTAAAAGAGAGTATACGAATTTCCTATACATGCATGGTTAGTATATATTTTTCGATATATTTTGAACGGCAAATAAGTATTAAAAAAATTTGATTGGAAAATTGATCAAACATTAATTACTTGATACCCTTAGGTTGTATTCAAAGCATAATATTATTAGAATTACTAAAAACAAAGGAAAACATAAAAGAAAAAAGCAACAAGATATTTTGTTACATGATTGGATAACTTATATCGATCTGTAGTTACGAATTAATCATTCCTTCTTAGCAATAGTTATCAACAAATTTTTCCTTGCTTCATTCAATTTGTCATACATACGTTGATCTGCTTCTTGAGCCATAAGAAGTGTATGCAACCCATAACTGGTAACGGTTATCATTTGCATAGACTCCACCAACCTGATTCGTGGTTCACGGGCACGCATTTGTCAGAAGTAACAATTCAATTCTGTCACCAAATTGTGTGCAAGTGTGGTCTCATCCTGCAGATCCCTTTGTATGCTCTCAATAACATCTGTTCTAAGTTGATTTGAAGAAGCATCCATATTATGTTAGTGTGGGAGAAATATTATTTGTGAATTGTGTGGGTGGGAGATTAATTTTAAGTAATATATAGAGAATACAAATATGTGTAGTTGCTATCACAGCGTTATAATAATGACATATGAATTCAAATAATATGAGAAAAATGGTCCACTGATTCCTTGACATTTAAAGCAGTGAAAGCATGTGAGCATCCAGCTAAGGCATTGCTATACTCGGGAAAAAGCATATGAGATGAAGGACATTGTCAGTGATTTGATGTGCTAATTTAGATATTCGAATCAAACAAATGTCATAGTACATGTGATGAGTAATTGAATATTGGAATGACATTTGATACATGAAGAAAAATAAAATAATATAATAAAGATTCAATTTAGCATATTAATAAGACAGTCTGAATACTACTAACAAATGATGTTAATTGTAGTTAGTAGATAAGAGGATCCTTTTAAGTCTATTACGGGCAATTTCTTTAATCTCCTCGTTCTCCAGGTGTTCTTGTTCGGCCCATTCAATCATTTGGTCATTTGTGAAATTAATACAAGGCTTTTGGCCCGTATGAAAATTAAGTTCGTTGTGTTTTGTTCTAATCGAATTGATCTTAGTTCTCTATGTGACTCAGTTTTATTTTGGTGAAAAAGAATATTTTTGGTTGGTTTTTAATTTAAATGTGCAAGACTTAAAAGTAAATGTCGTTAAAGTAAAGGGCAAGTATATGAAGTGCGTGAAATTAAATCTAAGTCTAATTAAAAAGAAAGGTGCGATATTTAAAAGCTTGACGGAAAGTAAATAATTAAATGACTTAAAATAAAAGTGAAGAGAATTGAAATTGGACGAGTATAGGAAATGATAACGTAAAAATGAAGCAAGACAAAGTACTAAAAGTAATTCCCAATCGGAATATATTCCGATACTACCAATCGGAATATCAAACCTGGCCAATCGGAATGTCAATCGGAACCCCAATCGGAATACTGTCACCGGTCCAATCGGAATATCCAAAACACCTCCAATCGGAATGTTTAACTACCTCTTGATCGGAATATGGTGATCTGGTCGGAATGTAGATCGGAACCTACGATCGGAATAGCTGTCACCTATCGGAATGTTTTGAACTGGTCGGAATGTAGATCGGAACCCACGATCGGAATAGCTGTCACCTTACCCAATCGGAATACTGATCATGCACCTCGATCGGAATGTGGAAAGGAGAACCAATCGGAATGTTTGTCACTCACACACAATCGGAATACCACTAACTTGTTCCGATCGGAATACCAAGAAACACCCCCAATCGGAATGTAAAACCCTTTTCAGATCTTGCCAATCGGAAAGTATAACCCTCTTCCGATTTAACTAATCGGAATACGTGGAAGAAAACTAAAAATAAGCTAAGTGAATAAGCTATTGTTCTAATAAGCTCAAGACTAAATCATAAGGTAAAAACATGCAAAAATAAGCTACGAAACTGAAAGTTTAAAACTTTTAAGACACGAAATTAATAAACTTTAAGAAAAACAACTTTTTATATGAAAATAACTTTTGTAAAAACTATATAAACTTGATAATAAACAAAATAAGCTATGAAAACAAATGGTTTAAAACAATCAAAGGCATAAAAATCAAACCTTTAAACGAATCAACAAGATAAAAAACGCGTGTAAATCAAAGAAAGGTAGAAGAAGATTAACAAGATAAAGTAAAGGTGCGAGTAATTAAAGAAACAGTTACTTGAAATTAAAGGTAATTAAAGGTGCAAAACATGTATTTAAATGACAAGTAATTAAATGTGCATAAAATAAAGGTGGAAGAGCTAATTTGTCAAGTTAGCCAACAAAATGGAAAATTAACAATCCTAATCTATATATAGGGGAGGATTAGGAAGCTTCCTCCCCTCCTTCATTTCTTGTTAATTGCGGGATTAAGTCCCTCCTTCATTAATTGTGTCATTAGTCCTTTTCTTCTAATCTTTCTCTTAAATTTGGACTTTAAGGACTTGTGGCTCGGGATATCTTTTGAACTCGTCTTTAACTTCTTCAATAAAATAGACTTGAGTTTCTCGGCTTTTGATAAACTTCCGTCTTTTGACTTTTTCTTCGATAAATCTTCAGAATTGGTCTTGGACTTCCGTTCTTTTTCCACTTTTGACTTCTCGACTCCGTCTTTCATCTTTTTCTTCAATAAAAGCCGTGAATTCCCGTGTTTTCTCCACTTTTCACAATTTCGTCCTAAATTACAACAAAAACACAAACCGCGCATAATTCCGACATAAAAGACATAAAATACACGTTTTGGTCCGGTTATTATTGTAATTAAGTGGTAGAAAAGGTGGGTGTTTACACATCTATCAAATCCCCTACACTTGACCATTGCAATGTCCTCATGCAATGCATTAGTTACAAAGCATGTTTACACTTTTCATCATAATCAATCCACGTTGGCCTTTATTAAAGAGATAGAAAATTATAAAAAATGCAAAGCAAAGAAATTAAAAGCATACCTTGGGTTTTGAAAATGTCATGAATAATCATCATCCTCAACTTTTCACTTTCTCCAAACCAAGCTTAAAAACGAGATCATTGTTATTATAAGTTAGTAGACTAACACGAACTCATGTGGGCTAATTATTCACTTAGACTCCCTTATTCCTATGGGTATCTCTTATATTTTATTATTTGTCTTGAATGATCACGAAGATGCATTGTTTGACTTATTTCGATAATTATTAAGTCTGAAAATAAAGTGCACGATTTAATCAATAGTTAGCTAAAGGACCAAATCTTTTAAAATTGCTTCTCGGGATATCAAAAAGTTCATATCTTGGCATAACTTGGTTCGCGATTTGAGACCTTTCTCGGGCCGATATTTGGCAGCGACTTCATACTTCAAATCTTGAGAGACGTTCATGAAATAATGGTCTTCTCTTCATAATTGGAATTTCTTCACTTGGAATTTTTGAGAGATTCTTCATATATGGACCACGACTTCTTCATTTTTCTCCAATCTTTATTTTGGATTTTGATATACAACGATCCGCCTCCTTTATTGACTTGGATCTATTTATCCTCATACCTTGTTAGGGTCTTTTCGGATACACTTCTCCATGACTTTTGGGGAGTATTTGCTTTTCGTCGTGCGTCTCGATCCTTCATATTGATTTTCAACAAATGATTCTTCACATCACTTTTGGATCTTTAGCAACAAAACATAGCCCTCATGCCTTGTTAGGGCCTTTTCGGACTCGCCAATCTTCGCGTCCCACTTCAATAAGTTATGCCTTGGCTATGAACTCTAATCCATACCGAGCAACTTTTAAACGATCTGGGGCTAGAAGCTAAGTAACTTTTCAAATCGTACAACCTTATTTATTAGCAGATAAATTTATTAGCAAGCGATGGGAGAATAGGCATATAATTAACTCACATAAATTTACGAAAGAATACCGGACTTATAATTGGCTCTATCATCTCTCGTTCTCCACAGTTTAAAATCTCAAGTAATGAGACTCGTGGATACTTAGCCTATTAAATCAAAATTTTGGGTTTTCGAGTCGCCTATAGGATCTTGCAAATTCTTAGACTTTTTCAAGTTTAGAAATCGCGTTTTAAAGTTCCCTTGATAAACGACTCTCTAGGATCAATTATAGGAACTTGCGAAAAGTTCTTGTTCTTAACCCGTGAGAGTTAAGACTTTCGCGTTTTATAGCTCCCTATATAAAAGCCTAGCAAAACTTGACTTAAACACGTTAAGGATACTAGCTAGAGTAGACTCGGGTTGAGTCAAAAGATTCACAACGTTTGAAAATTAAAACCACTTATTAAACATTTATTCTAATAAAGAAAGAAAATAACTATACGAAGGGTAAAACTAATAGGCCAAAATAGATCAAAAATTTTGAAAAATGTCGAAAAATTGATTTTCCGGTTAAAATGAGGACAACTACAAGGAAAAGACCACTTAACTTCGATAGAAGTCCCCCCTACACTTAAGATAAACATTGTCCTCAATGTTTAAGCATGTGGGAGTAAACTCCTCTACACTTAGGACATTGTGCACGTTGTTTAAATCTTGCGAAGGAAAAGACAACTAAAGAGATTCCTATTTTAATATTGAGAAAATATAAAATAGTGAATCAAAAAGAGTTTAGGATAGAACCGAGAAGAAGTAGAACACGGAATCACGGGTCGTCAAGAATCATCAAGAGTGGATCATTGAAGCTCGAATCCCTGATTAAGAAGTGAGGAGAGGAAATAGCAATCCAAAGGGTCCCCCCTACACTTATGATAAAGAAGGCGAAAAGATAGATGCATGGGTTGCCTCCCAAGAAGCGCTTGATTTTTGTTAACCGAGTCATTAGCCTGACTCGACCTTGATCATCAACGGAAGAAGCATGAGACATATCCACCCGGATCAAAGACATAGTTTTCATCCATCAAATAACAAGAACTTAAGGCGAACAAGGCAAGCCAAAAGAGAAGTGGCAAGGTTCCCTTAAGCAGTGATGGAGCACAGTAGAAGCAAGGATGAAGTGGTGCAAGCATGTCTTCAATGGGTCCAAAGATTTTTCCTTTTATTTCATCAGGTGGATACTGAGATGGCTTAAAGACTTCAATACCGGGGTCGAACACCTTTTCCTTTAAGGGAAAATAGCACTCGGGCTCAGCCGAGTGTGAAGAAGATCCGCAAAGAAGCACAACCTCGTCCTCAGAAGGGGGACAAAGAGGTGTCAAATCATAAGTGCAACGGATTTCGGTGTCGACCGGTTTCTTCTCCTTGGACAAAATTTTCTTCAAATCCAAAGTAGGATCAAGACGATAATCTTCAAAGTCCAAAGGAGGTGCATCACTCTCATGAGGGAAGTAAGTGTTGAGAAATTCAGAGAAATCTTCCTCAAATGAGTAATCGTCCAAAGTAGGATCGAGTGATGGCGGAGGATCTTCATCATGTGATGAATCGCTCGAAAGAGTATCGGCCTCATCAAAATCATCATATGAAGCTCGGGATACTCAGAAGTACAATCAAAATCATCCGAATCTGAGCTAGAATCATCATCATAAGCATCAAAGACCGGTGGAGAATCAAAAATGGGAGAAGCGTCCAAAATAGGGAGAGAATCATCCACATTTTCTTCAAAGAGTGGATTATCGATGGAAGAATCGAATAGAGGATTGTCATAGACGGTAAAGTCATCGAGCACATTTATCATATTCACTGATTCTCGGCCTCCAAAGGATTTGCCTGTAAGCTTCCCCATTTTAAAAACTTTTGAATCATCCCCGACTCGTAAGATTAACTCACCTTCGGCCACATCTACTAAAGCACGTCCGGTCCTCAAGAATGGCCGACCAAGTATTAAAGGAATACGAGGGTCCATTTCATAATCAACGACAACAAAATCGACCGGGAAAGTAAATGTGCCAACTTTGATAAACACGTCTTCGGCTATACCAACGGGGTAAGCGAGAGTGCGATTTGCAAGTTCAAGAGTCATCTTTGTTGGAGTGAGGTCGGGCAATGATAGTGTTTTCCAAACACTCAAAGGCATCAAATTAATACTAGCCCCGAGATCAGCAAGGGCAGTAAATTCTTCAGTTTTGTTGAACACGCAAGGCAACACAAAACGACCGGGATCTCCAAGCTTTTTCGGAAGTTCTTTAAGAAGGACTGCAGAGCAATTTTCATTTAAGCGTGTGTTGGCGAGTTCAATCAGCTTCTCCTTCTTGTTAAGCAATTCCTTAAATGCTTTAACAAATTTGGGCATGTGGACAAGTGCTTCAAGAAAGCTAATGTTGAAGTTCATTTGAGAAATCATCTTGATATAGCTAGTTACTTGAGCGTCCTCCTTGTTTAGCATTTTGTTCTTGCCCAAGTGAGAGGGATAAGGGATATTAGGTTTGGGTGGTGAGGGTGCAGATGTGGTAGATAACGGTTGAGATGTTGAAGGGTCATTGGCGGGAACTTCATCACGTCGAGGCGGAGACGGTAATGGTGCACTAATACTAGGTGTAGGAGGAGTAGGGATACATGGTGGTGGAGGAGGTGTAGATGATGGTGGTGGGATTGGTGGTCCTATGATGGTGACTCCACTACAAGTAGTAATAGCACTCACATTGGCTCGCGGATTAGTGACGGTGTTTGAAGGTAGAGAACTTGAAGTAGAAGGTTGAGCAGGGGGCAAGAAACTAGCAAGCATATTCTTCAAATCATTGGTTTGATTGCTGAAGGAGGATTGAATATCATTTCGAAGCTCGGATCTTATCTCATTTCCTTGCTTTGTGATATCTCCTTTCAGATTGATAATTTGGCTCTGCAAGTTCTTGATTTGCTCACCTTGGGTTCTCATGATGGCCTCAACATCCGGATTACTAGGTGGGGTTTGTTGGGCGGGTGGGTGATAAGGGTTAGAAGCTCTTGGTGGGATTTGGTTGCTTCTAGTGTAGTTGTTGGCGGGATTTTGGTTTTGAGGAGAAAACCCGGGTGAAAGGTAATTGTTGGATCGGTAGCTCAGCAGATTTCTATCCCCTTGAGGTCGAGCTTGGTAATTTTCCGGCGAATAATTACCATAAGCTGCATACACATTTTCCGGATTTCCTTGTGTAGAAGGACAATCGGTGTATGAGTGAGGACCACCGCATGTTTCACAAAGAGTAGCAACAGCTTTAACTTGTTGTTGTTGTTGGTTTGAAGCCAAGAGTTGCATACTTCTGCTCATTTCAGTCAGCACACGGGTGAGTTCGGTCATATAAGGGTTTGCTGAGGTGGAGGAAACATTGACTCTCGGATTATTCCTTGAAGAAGCAGAGGAATCCTAGTTTTTCTGATGAGTAGTCATGTTCTCAATAAGCTCTCTACACTCCTCGGGTCTCCTTTTCATGAATGTGCCACCGGCGGCTGCATTAATCGTATCACGATCTCGAAAAGTCAAACCGATGTAGAAAGTATCGATTAAGGTCACAGGGAGCATGTTGTGGTTTGGACATCTATCCATCAAGACATTATATCTCTCCCAAGCATCAAAAAGAGATTCATCGGGATCTTGCATGAAACCGCTGATCTGATTGTGAAGGCTCGTGACCATGGATGGTGGAAAGTAGCGCGACAAAAAGCGTTGAGTCATATCATCCCAAGTGTGAATAGAATTCTTCGGGAGACGATCAAACCATTTCTCGGCATGATGTAATAGAGTGTGTGGAAAGAGTTGTAGGCGAAGTTCATCCATAGTTGCCCCAGCCAACTTCATGCTTTGGGTGATTGTAATGAACTTGTCGAGGTGTTTGTTGGCATCATCATCAGGCAATCCTCTAAACGGGTTTGTTTGTACTTGCTGAATCATGTGGTGCTTCAACGAAAACTCAGGAGCGTTGATTTGCATCGGCGCAATCGGTCCTCCTCGTCCAAACATTGTTGGTTGACAAAGTTCTTCCATGGTCCGAAGATCGGGCTGTGGAAGAGCATTGTTGTTATTGTTGAGGTGCGGTGGTTGATTATTGTTGTTAACACCTGCCATATCTAAATCTTCTTGAGGCTCGGGCTCTTGATAATTAGAAGATCTAGTACGCATACACCTGAAAATGCAAAAGAAAACAAAACCCAACACAAAGACAATATATATACACAAGAAAGATAAAATCTTTTTGGATTTTTGAAATTTTTAATTTTTATGGTTTTTATGAATTTGTTATTTTTTATGATTTTTGAAATTTTTTTTTTTTTTTATGCAAGAAAAATAACGTTCACAAGTGAACGGATCCCAAAAAGCAACGTGTCTCTCACAGAAAACCGTTAATCTTTACGAAAAGAGCAGGCAGCGGCGCCATTAAATACACGGCTTTTGGCCCGTATGAAAATTAAGTTCGTTGTGTTTTGTTCTAATCGAATTGATCTTAGTTCTCTATGTGACTCAGTTTTATTTTGGTGAAAAAGAATATTTTTGGTTGGTTTTTAATTTAAATGTGCAAGACTTAAAAGTAAATGTCGTTAAAGTAAAGGGCAAGTATATGAAGTGCATGAAATTAAATCTAAGTCTAATTAAAAAGAAAGGTGCGATATTTAAAAGCTTGACGGAAAGTAAATAATTAAATGACTTAAAATAAAAGTGACGAGAATTGAAATTGGACGAGTATAGGAAATGATAATGTAAAAATGAAACAAGACAAAGTACTAAAAGTAATTCCCAATCGGAATATATTCCGATACTACCAATCGGAATATCAAACTTGGCCAATCGGAATGTCAATCGGAACCCCAAACGGAATACTGTCACCGGTCCAATCGGAATATCCAAAACACCTCCAATCGGAATGTTTAACTACCTCTTGATCGGAATATGGTGAACTGGTCGGAATGTAGATCGGAACCCACGATCGGAATAGCTGTCACCTTACCCAATCGGAATACTGATCATGCACCTCGATCGGAATGTGGTGAACTGGTCGGAATGTAGATCGGAACCCACGATCGGAATAGTTGTCACCTTACCCAATCGGAATACTGATCATGCACCTCGGTCGGAATGTGGAAAGGAGAACCAATCGGAATGTTTGTCACTCACACACAATCGGAATACCACTAACTTGTTCCGATCGGAATACCAAGAAACACCCCCAATCGGAATGTAAAACCCTTTTCAGATCTTGCCAATCGGAAAGTATAACCCTCTTCCGATTTAACCAATCGAAATACGTGGAAGAAAACTAAAAATAAGCTAAGTGAATAAGCTATTGTTCTAATAAGCTCAAGACTAAATCATAAGGTAAAAACATGCAAAAATAAGCTACGAAACTGAAAGTTTAAAACTTTTAAGACACGAAATTAATAAACTTTAAGAAAAACAACTTTTTATATGAAAATAACTTTTGTAAAAACTATATAAACTTGATAATAAACAAAATAAGCTATGAAAACAAATGGTTTAAAACAATCAAAGGCATAAAAATCAAACCTTTAAACGAATCAACAAGATAAAAAACGCGTGTAAATCAAAGAAAGGTAGAAGAAGATTAACAAGATAAAGTAAAGGTGCGAGTAATTAAAGAAACACTTACTTGAAATTAAAGGTAATTAAAGGTGCAAAACATGTATTTAAATGACAAGTAATTAAATGTGCATAAAATAAAGGTGGAAGAGCTAATTTGTCAAGTTAGCCAACAAAATGGAAAATTAACAATCCTAATCTATATATAGGGGAGGATTAGGAAGCTTCCTCCCCTCCTTCATTTCTTGTTAATTGCGGGATTAATTCCCTCCTTCATTAATTGCGTCATTAGTCCTTTTCTTCTAATATTTCTCTTAAATTTGGACTTTAAGGACTTGTGGCTCGGGATATCTTTTGAACTCGTCTTTAATTTCTTCAATAAAATAGACTTGAGTTTCTCGGCTTTTGATAAACTTCCGTCTTTTGACTTTTTCTTCGATAAATCTTCAGAATTGGTCTTGGACTTCCGTTCTTTTTCCACTTTTGACTTCTCGACTCCGTCTTTCATCTTTTTCTTCAATAAAAGCCGTGAATTCCCGTGTTTTCTCCACTTTTCACAATTTCGTCCTAAATTACAACAAAAACACAAACGGCGCATAATTCCGACATAAAAGACATAAAATACACGTTTTGGTCCGGTTATTATTGTAATTAAGTGGTAGAAAAGGTGGGTGTTTACACACCTATCAGAAATCATTTTGTGTTACTTCCTTATTTTCATCTTCATTTTCACCTTCGTAACATGTTATTACATCGGCCATCATTTCTGCCAGGGCAGCATTTGAACATATGTAGTTTCGTATAATAAAATCCACACCTACATGGCCAACATGCCGTGCGCTGCTGAGATGTCGAACATGACATGCATGTCATAGTTGTTCCTTAGTTTGATTGTGTGAGATTTCCCGTAATAATTTATTTTGTAATAAAGAGCATGGATGTTGTAAGAAAGAATGTTTAAAAGATATTGTTTAATATCTTTAAGTTTCATTCTTGGGATGGTGATCATCATTGTACCACCGTTGACATATGTTGGGTTATTTGTTGCATCTATCACCAATTGGCCACTATTGTGAACAAGAAAACTGTAGTTGATTTGGGTATATGGTGTAGTTGGTTTTGCTTTTCTAATTAGTCGTAACGATCTATTGTGATCTAACCTTTTATTCTTCTGTTTCTGCATTTGATGTAGATACCAGAGTGACTCTTGTATTTTTTGGTTTGTTTCTTCAGAAATGATACCCGTTAACGATTCCTCCAATGAACCGTCATTTGGAATCAACGCCGTGGTTAAATCTACCGGTTGATGAGAAACGTAAATCTGGATTTTTCCAACAACTTTAGCAATGTTGTACATAACATCGATATCGTAATCGCTCTTTATTATTTTCAGACCCTGTATGTTGTTGATTTGTGGTAGTGTGTAATATATGTTGTCAATTGTTATATGCGTGTAATATAGAACAGTTAGCTTTGATTTTATGTAACTAACCATATCTGCATACAACATTGGTGGAACACTAACATCTAGTACTGAACCGTGTTCATATCTTAGGGGGTTAAGTTTGAATTGGCCATTGTGGTTGACTTGAAATTCGAATGTATTTTGATTTGAATTTGACATATTATTTATGTGAGAAGATTGAATTAAAGATGAGTATGAATTGTATTGTAAATGTAAGGACATATATATAATAAGAAGATGAAATGGAACAGTGGGTCATTTATTTCTTTTGCAGGATTGATAAGACTAGTCACTATGAAAGCAACAAGTTGGGCAGGCATTACAAAGTAGTGGGTCACAAATTCAGCATACACTAATGAAGATGTTCCCACTTGTTATATATTACTCAAATAGTTTTCTTGAAGATGAAGGCTTATCTTGTTTTCTTTGTTTGTTACCCTCATCGATGTTTTGTTCCGCCACAACCAAAGGTGATAATTTGACACAAGAAACATACATATGTAGTTCAGTTCGAGGAACATGCGTATATGCTTCGATAAATTCACGGTCTTGTAAAGCATTGTCCAATGAGAGCAGGCCCGAATCTAGAGAATAATTAGGTTTTTTTATGTAGAGAAATGATGAGGAGGTAGGATCGTAACCTATATTGTTGGTCAAAATAAATTTTATTTTATTTGTTGAAAAAGTTTGAAGGTCGACTTGGTCTATGGTTGCAATGAGACCACCAACAAATTTTCTTCCAGGGGGTGAAGTGAATCTTCCATAATGGTGCAACCGGATAGTGTATTTCATGTTTGGAATATGAAAACGGGATAGTAGACGTTGTGATATTCGTTTGTGTGAAGGTGCATTATATAGATGTGTGCATTTAGTCCTTTAACTGTTTAAATGTGTTGTCATGTCACCTTTTTAATCAATAATAAATGCTATGGAAGTGTATAATTCATTGTTGGTGTTTGATTATATGAATTAAATTTATTCGTTAAAGGAAATATATTACAAGATACACCTAACCATGCCTATATCAATTTGAGAAATTGGGAAAAAAATTATTCTCTTAAAAACCAAAGTTGTTGAACCAACTAGAGTTGTTTGGATTTATATCATCTAGGTGTTGAGAGGTGTATTGTTGTGTATTGTAGTGTTCGTTCGCAAAAGATGTGTTCTGATAGTCATTTCCCTGTGTATGATCATATTGTTGTGAGGGTTGTATGTTGTGATTAAAGCTTTGTCCCCATAAACGTTATCAGTTTGTGGTACTTCAGGGTTATTCGTTTGGAATTGATCTGTTGGGTATGAGTTATGAAAGTAAGGTTGAAATGGTTGTGAAGTGTTTTGTCCGAAATCGTTAAAAGTGTTTTGGTAAAATTCGTTGATCGGACTAGCATAATTATCTTGTGTTGTTGGAACTTGTCGTCGGCGAGTCTTTACTGGTGGTTGTGGGACGTATGATTTTTTGCACTGATCACGCCTGTGGCCCCCTTCATTGCATCTGGTGCAATGTATACCCTTTGGTAACTCACCTTGTGACAATATTCTGTTGGTGTTTTTTGGACGGCCGGGTTGGGGGCTATACATTTGAGGAGGTATAATGGGGCGTATATGAGATGGAAACTCCCATTCATGTACATCTCCAACAAAGTGGATGGATTTTGCGTACGTGGCTTGGTATTTTTCCTTTCTAAACCAATCTGCTACAAATTGTACGCAATCTGTTGTATGAAAAAATCTAGTTACAGCTATCACGTGCCCACAAGGGATGCCTGAAATCTGCCATTTACGACATTCACATGTATGATTTCCAAAGTCGACCATTCGGGTATAATGACCATCCATAACCTGGTACTGATATTGATTGACGCCGTGAACGATCCATGTTTCACTTTTAATCTTCCTTTTCTCCACCTTATCCGCGGCCCAATTTGTGATTTCGTACTTCATATTTGCTGTTAGAAAAAGGCAGATTAGAGATTAGTATTAATTTTTTTTAGAGTTTTAGTTTTAATGTGAATATAATTACCTGCAGCTTCACGTCGATCGTAGTACCAATTTTGCACCATTTGTCGGTACGACTCTGTCAGCATTGTTATAGGTAGCCTTCTTGTCTTTCTTGTACAATTATTAACAGACTCGACACTGTTAGAAGTACAATAATTGTAGCGGGGACGGGGAGAATACGCTCTTGACCATCTTTGAGGACCTGCTTCAATTAACTTGTGGTACGCATCAGGCTGAACTGCCTGCAGTATGTTCATGTTGGTTGTAAAATCCTCCACCGTGTACGCCTTGCAAATCTTCCAGAAAATATTTTTTGTCTTCTTCTTTTTCAAAGATAGGTTCATCATTAGATGTCGACAACATATACCATGAAACGCTAATGTAAACTCGTTTCGTACTGCTAAAGCTATAGCTGCATGTCTATCGGATATGAAAATCAAATTTGGGTTTTCACCAATACATTCTTTAAGTACCGACATCCACCACGACCAGTTTGGGCCAGTTTCACCTCGACATATACCAAAAGCAATAGGCACAATTTGATTGTTTCCATCCATCCCTACAGCTAACAAAATTGCACCCTTATACAAACCCTTCAAATGTGCAGCGTCGATTATAAGCAAAGGGCGTAGTTGATTAAGAAACGTTCGGATCTGATGTTAAATAATCAAAGATATAACATAAAAAAATAAATGCATCACTATTAAACTTATGAATGAATAATATTAAAAATAAAACACTGACCTGAGCACCTACTGCAATGAACAACATCTCAAAAACTCCTTCTTCGTTTGTCTTGATACGTGTGACAGTTCCGTGATTTTTTTGATAAATTGTAACAATAATAAGGTAACATTTCAAAGGAATCGTAAGACGATCCCCTAATCATGTGTAACCCATAATCCTTAGCTCTCCACGCTTGTTGATACGAAATACTTATTTTATATTTTGACATGATGGCTTTTTGTATATCTTTACTTTTGAAATCACGCTTATCATCTTTTAACTCTTCTCTAAATATGTGACCAATAACTTTTTTGTTTGCGTTTCTGTGGTTTGGAAAAGTTTGTGTTTTTGGACATGTGTGAATATCAATCATGCTTGTAATCTCAAACGCATCTGTTTTTGGCCAATGTCTCGCCCGAATAATCCAGTCGCATTCTTCAAAATTATAGCAATGATAAACACGAGTATTGATGTTTGATTTTTTAGATCTAAATTGATAACCGGATTCTATAACTTTCAACCTAACGGCCAAATCTAGGGCTTCCAATCTTAAAAACACCTTTCCAACATAAACCTGTGTATCTTTATTGTAATCCCTTGCTATCGTAGGTTTTGACTTATAAAAGGGGGTTTCCGGGACGTTAGGTAAGTTTGACATGAAATTTTTCCATTTATTTGAAAACGGTTTCTGTGTAGTATTATTATCAAGTGTAGATGAGTTATCCTCATATTCATTTTCTTCTTGTGTAGAAAACACACATGATGAACCTGGTTTTGTAAAATTTTCATAGTTGTTATACCCAGAATCAACCTTTTCTTCATATGATGAAAAAGTACTTGAACAGCCTGGTTTAGTGAAATTGGCGTCATTAATATCTACGTGGTTGTCATTTTCTTCGTCCGATAAAAAAGAAAATGAAGATCCTGGTTTTGTAAAATCGGCCTCATGCTTATATCCAGAATCTACAATATCATTTTCTGAATCTTCATCACTTTGTGATTCTTTGTTTTGAAAACCGTTTTCATCGAAAAAATTGAACATTTTTTTTTGTAAACGAACCTACAAGTTGGGTATTTTGTTAGGAGATGAACAAGCGCATTCAACAAAAAAAGATACCTCATTGTCGTCAGTAATATCTAGCATAGAATCAATTGAAGAAAGTTTGCCTGAAAATTGTATATTTTCACCGGGATTCAAATTGAACTTTTTGTATATCATCTCAAGTAACATTGAGTACGTCATATCTGCACGCATCATAACACCACGTTCTTGATCGCGAAAGTGAATTATACATTTGAATGATTTTTGCTTTGAGTACATTTTTTAGTTACGATTTAATCAATGGCAGCATATACATTTATCTCCCATTTAAAAAGATAGTCGGGAAAGTTTTAAAGAGAGTATCAATAATGGCAGTGAGGAGTCTAATCTATGTCAGGATAAACAATTATTTCCCATCTAAAAAGATACTCGGGAAAGTTTTAAAGAGAGCATCAATAATAGATGTGAGTTGTCTAATCAATGTCAGTAAAAACAGTTATTTCCCATTTAAAAAGAAACTCGGGAAAGTTTTAAAGAGAGCATCTATAATGGCAGTGAGTTTTCTAATCAATGTCAGGATAAACATTTATTTCCCATTTAAAAAGAAACTCGGGAAAGTTTTAAAGAGAGCATACGTAATGGCTGTGAGTTGTCTAATCAATGTCAGGATAAACATTTATTTTTTGCATGCAAACATTAATAAATAATATATGTAATTAAAAAAATTACATTACGAAATAAATATTTCATATGAAATATTTATTTTTTTGATTAAAAACAGAATTGAAATAACATAGCATATTACATAGAAATACAAATTTTTAAACAATACATAAAGGTAAAACACATTATGCAATTATATCACTAACTGAACGGTTTAGAAGGAATAAAGATTCCTTGTACGGGCCAACCATAAACGAACCCGGTATTCCTTCAATTGCTTCGTTGTTATTAAAGATCCCCATACCATGATTCCATGTTTCTAGTATGTGGGGTTCACCGTAGGGACCAATGCTTGTTTCAAAAATTGGGGTATCATCGTCTGTGAATCCCAAAATTTTGGGCCTATGTTCAATTGGCATAGGGAGAAAATAATGCAATGGACCAACACTAACAATTCCACCGTTCAACAATAAATCCCATGCCATAGCACTTCGACCGTGTTCCCAAGCTGTACTACCACCAAGGACGAGAGTGTTTTCATATTGGGTGAGCGTGAATGGCGGTGGTATGTGATTTATGATTTCTTGAGGAACATCTTGGACTAAGATTTGATTAGTTAGAAAATCAAATGACACGATCACGTACCTTCTATGAAGATAACCTTGATCACAAATGTATTTTTCACAAGCTGTCCAAAATATTTTACCATCAACAACTGCCTGACTACCCCTCTTAATTCTAATAGTAGCATCAGGAAAACCAACAGATTTAAGATTGGTCCATGACCGTGTACTCATTCTAAATACTGATACAGACCATGTACCCTGACCATTTATAGCATAATTAATTTTGACAATAGTTGGATCTTGAGTTGGTTGATACACCCCAAACCCAAATATTCTTTTGGTAGCAGGAGGTTCGAGTTGTTGGAATGGTGTTAATATGGTTACCGACTTTGACATACACGGGTTCCATAACAGAAGTGCAACATCATCGGTAACTAAAAAACACCAAATCCCCTCTGACGTTGTAAGTGCCTTTAGAGCTGGATCATTAACTGGTGAATTTGTTGGTGTAAATGTTAAGTCAGCATCAACCGTGTACATTTCACTTTCATTTGTTTCCTTAAACTGTAAAATGAAACTACAATAATCAACTTCACGCGAGCCAAACTGACGAATAAAACTTCGGCGATCAATGCAAGATTTCCATCGCTTAGACACAAGACGAAACCTGCACAAAGATTCTACAGGCAACCTAACCATGATTTCTCTTTGAATGTCAAAGGGAATGTAGTCGGACATTTTTTATTTTTCTAGTAAGATTATGTGGACTTGTTTACCAAATACAATTTAAGTTGATACTTAAATAGATCCATTGGGAAGTAACAAATGAGACATTGTAAACTGTCAGTGACTAGTCTAATCAATGTCAGAATAAACCATGTTATTTTCATGCTCGGGAAAAAATAAATGAGACATTGTAAACTGTCATTGACTAGTCTAATCAATGTCAGAATAAACCATGCTATTATCATGCTCGGGAAATAATAAATGAGACATTGTAAACTGTCAGTGACTAGTCTAATCAATGTCAGAATAAACCATGTTATTTTCATGCTCGGGAAATAATAAATGAGACATTGTAAACTGTCAGTGACTAGTCTAATCAATGTCAGAATAAACCATGCTATTTTCATGCTCAGGAAATAATAAATGAGACATTGTAAGCTGTCAGTGACTAGTCTAATCAATGTCAGAATAAACCATGCTATTTTCATGCTCGGGAAATAATAAATGAGACATTGTAAAATGTCATTGACTAGTCTAATCAATGTCAGGATAAAACATGCTATTTTCATGCTCGGGAAATAATAAATGAGACATTATAAACTGTCATTAACTAGTCTAATCAATGTCAGGATAAACCATGCTATTTTCATAATAGGGAAATAATAAATGAGACATTGTAAACTGTCATTGACTAGTTTAATCAATGTAAGGATAAACCATGCTATTTTCACAAATATAAATTCCTATAAATGTTTGATTATTTCCAAATTGTAATATCTGAAATTTTTATAATTTAACTATGTCTGATTATATACCGTTTGAAGTTCAAAGAGAAATAATGCTCAAGTCTGGTGTTGACGATTTAGTTCGTTTTCGCAACGTTTGTAGGAGATGGTGTTATGAGATACATGGTAGGGACTTCATACGTAGTTACGGTTCACGCACCACAAATCCTTGTTTTTATATTTGGCATATAAGCAAGGTAATGATAGATACTTGTATGCGGTGCATAATGATCGATTGTGCACACGTATTCATTCTCAAATAAATTAAATGCTCTTAAGCCAATAGCGACTTTAGAAGGTATATGGTTCTTCGCGTTTGCTGATGATATGGCTCTTGTATTGTGGAACCCTTCAATACAAAAGTATGTTTCTATTATTCAACCAAACTTCGTGTCTCAACCCAATTCACCAAAAATGATATTTGGTTTTGGTGTTCATCCAAGAACGTTAGACGCAACCCTTTTAAAAATAAACTACCCCCTATACTCACAGGGACCATGGTACGTTCATGTGTTTACACTAAGGTCAAATAGATGGACCAGTATTCCTATTGATCGTTTACCACGTGATAGCATTCGAATAAAAAGGAAAGGGCAAGCAGTGGTTGGGGGTAAAAATTTTTGGGTGGGCTCTGAATTTTTAAATCCCGAGGGAATTTTTTCAGATAAAGTTTACTTAATTGTCTCGTTTGATTTACTTGCTAGACGATTTCATGTACAAAACATTCCTGAAACAATTACTTCAATGATTCCCCCACCGTTTTATGTTACTAATCTTGGAACCTCACTTGTAATTTCTGGAAGTTACATTCATGAAGATGTGAGGATTATTTGTACATGGATATTAGGAATTGATGATGCTGGTTTTATTAATTCAACCACGTTACTATTCACTCGTGTGATGCCCTATTATGATCTGCCAAAATTATTAGGCTTTACAATTGATGGAGAGCCAATAATTGATGCTGATGTCAACAGAGTAATGTTTCTTAACGTTGTGCAAGTGTACAACCAAAATTTTCAATCATTTCAAAACCTTGGAGCTATGCAAGGAAATCGTGGTTCATTCATCGTTGGTCCACACAAAGAATCCTTAATTCTGGTTGACCGACCCCAAAATGAAGTTATATACGGAAATTAGGTTTCTATTAAGACGTTATGTGTTTTTCAAATAATTTTAGTGTTTACAATATGTCTTTGTGTTTTGTGTTCGTGCAAGTTACTATGTTATGTACTATTCAATGTTTTCTAATCAATGTAATATATGGTTTGTTTTAAATTAGTGCATTTTAAATTACAAATAAATCTACACACACAAACATAAAATACATATTATTAAATTTATTCTGAAAGGATACACTAGAAAACAACACAAATACAGCCATAAACTAAAAGTACACATACAACATGTCCTTATCAAATAACACAAAGTAAAACATAAACTAAAAGTAACCATAAATCACATTGTTGTCAAACACCGTAACAATGTTTTTCAAGGTGATGTTAAGATAATATTCCATTGGTTTGGGGTTAAACATGGACACGTTTTTAAGTATCAACACAGCTCCAACTGCTATAGACTTTTTGTATCCCTCTTTTTCCATAACTTTGTGATGAACTATACCAGCAACAATACCAGATGTATCTTTAAGTGTTACATTTAGGTCGCCAATTGAATTTAGGTTACAACTTTTAACTACCGCCACAACTCTTTCAAGTTTCCCTTTAGGTGTCATAAAACTTTTTATGTCACCTAAACAACCGATCACACTACTCCCTTCATCAGCTAAATATTGTATTGCGCAAATCCAAGGTTCACGCGTAAAATGATCATCCTCACTTGCATCTTTAACTATTTTCTTTACATAATCTTGAGTAGATGTTCCAACAACATCACCACCTTCCTTTGTCAATGTTGCTTTTCTATACTTTGCTTGTTGAAGAATACCAACCGGTCCTGGTATGATCCTCATTGGTTTTTCAACACTAGTTGGAAAAACAACCGGGGTCAAAGGTAGGGGCTGGTTGGGTTGTGAAGCAATTAGACGACCTGGGGACGAAGTACGTGCCATATTTGGTTGTGTGGCAGAACCAACAAAATTGTTGTTTGGGTAACGAGAATTGTTATCTTCGGCCATACTTCAAAAATAATTGATATTTTTAACAAAATATGGTGGCATTTAACATATGTATATATAGTGTTCCAAAAAAATTAAGGTCAGGAATTTTCTTTAAGAGACAAACATAAATTCATTGTATTGTCACACTAATATCTTTAAATGTCAGGGTTGTGTCACATCTATGTCAGTAGCTTTGTTTTAATTGATAAGTCACATCTATGCCAGTAGCTTTTTTTCTTAGAAACTTTGATTTATAAATATTACTCAATAACAACAAACATACAATTTGAACGAAAAAAGATAAATAACAGAAAAATTTATTTTTAACTCTTAGAGATTGACAGCTAACATTCAAACAAACAAATTCTGTGTATAGCCATAATCCCTTGTATCCTCGCAACGATGGGTATAGAAATTCTTCGCCATTTCTTCTCTAACTTGGCGAAAGTATGCATTAGGTTCACCTACTACATAAGGGATTATACCTTGAGAAAGGTTGTATATCAATCAACATGTTATTACCCCACAATCCATATAGTTTCCTTGTTGTGGAACTGGAAAATTGACTTCGTTGTAGGATACTTTGAAATCATGTGGTCTACGTATGCGATTTTGAAAATAACCTTGACGATACAAAAGGTCGTTCACCACACTTGACCATTCTGACAATTGCTTCTGCAGGGCATCCTTTCGATTATTGTAAGGTAATGAGTCTATGATCCGACACCTGGTCAGTAATTAAATTAACTATAGCGGTTACCCAGTGACTACTGCCACAATTAATTGGCATATACACCTACAAATGTAAATCATTTTTATATACAAATGATTAGTAGAACGCATATCTTTTATATCACATACTATTAAACGTATGTTACGATGATAAACATATAAAAGGAAATACTTACAATTTATACGTCATGCCACGCTGGGTATGGACACGTCGAACCATTCAAAGTTCCTTTCAGGAACCTATCCGATAAAAGATAAAAAAACATTTGATCCAGGGTAATACGTTGCAGTCCCAGTTTTAGCAACTGTCCAATCAGCCTCACACAGTCGATGCCTAACCATCAACTCAATCCAACAATTAATTTGTTGTTTCAACAAAATTAAAAATTTTATTTTCAGTAGCTACTAAATAAATTGTTAATACTTGAACACTAAAAAAAAACTTACATCATCTGACAACCAACCAGCCATTACAGAATTACGCTTTGAAAGGCTTATATTCGCAAGGTGAGGAACTAGTTCATACCAAAACGTATCCATAACAGTAAAACCCTTGACATGACAATCCAAGAATATATCAACCGGGTTCTCCATAAAATCCTCATATCTAACATACATTTCTCGCTTTACCTAAACATGCAAAACAAATAAATAATCGGTTTGCATTAAAATAACATTTTTAAAATATTTAGCTAAAAATATACCTTATCGGGATCTACGTTCTCAAACGAAACAAATTCTTTTGTAGTTGGACTTTGATTGTTAAGCTAAAAACAATATTCGCCGTTCTCTTCATCACCAAGATTAAAGGTTGTAATGTTGTCAAACACACTCTTATTTTTTGACTTTCCAACACGTTTTCCCGGACCTAATTTGGTTGTAGGCGGAAGAGATGTAAATGGGCTCATTTTTTGTGGTCCTGGACGACGTGCTCTTTTTTCACGGTCTATCAATTCCTGACAATTAATTACAATTTAACAGGCTTTAAATTAAACATTTTACAATATTAACTAGTATAAACAATTTAATACTACTAATGATCTACTTACTAGGTGTACGCCGCGAATATCGCGATGTTGTGAAGAGCTACTGTAACAACGCAAAAACGTGGTCATTATTTAATTATATTTTTACGTATATTTTTGAAATTTTTGACGAGATTGATTTTCATGACGATTGGTAATTTGATTTGGATGATGATTGAAATTTTATTTTTACGTTTTAACGAGTTGCGAGGATTATTAGTGATGACGATATCGACGGATGCCCGAGAAATTTTACATTTTATTTTAAACATGTCGATGTTTAATATTTTGACGTTTTTATTTTAATATCGTATTAAGTCGTGTCGGGACTTTATAATATATCATTTTGAGTGCGTTTTAAGTTTTGAGGAGCATTTTTATGAAACCCGAGACCCGTAAATATTTTTAAAAGTGACTAATAGTCATTTCCCGCTTTTTAACAAAGTATTTACACTTTGGTCCAAAAGAATCACAATTGGCAAAAACTACCCTAAACTTCCACCATATAAATTGAAAAATTAAATAAACAAAACACACACAAACACATTTCACCAAAAATTTTCTCTCTCCTCCCTCTTTTTCTCTCTTGACCGTCACCCACAACCACCCTAGCACCCTTGATTTTTCAAATTTGAGCTTGAATCTATCTAAACTAATCAAAGACCCATCTTAGTTACTTCATTCCCTACACATTGGTATGAAAATCTTACACATGCATGAACATTTTTATAAAACCCATTTTTGGATGAAATTCTTGATGTTTGATCTTAAATTCTTGTTATATGTAGGTGTTTATGTTCATATGTATATGTTTTATTGATTGCATGTTGATATTTTTGAATTTGATTTTTATGATTTGATCATCTAGGATGATCTAAGGTGTTATGATATGAACTAGTGATGTAGGAATGCTTATAGTGGTAAAAATGAGGTTAAATGTAGTGAAAATTGATTTTGGATGATATTTAAAAATGTATTTTTAGGCAGATTATTAAATTTAATTTTCTGAAAATATGAGTTTGAGTTTGAGATGAACTAGTTAGATATTGTTGTATAGGATGTTTTTACCTTCGTTTTGGTATAAGGTAGGACTTGTAGCTCCAAACGAGCGAAAAGTTACGTTAGTTTGATTATTTCGTGTACCGAGAGACGAGTACCGACACAATATATAATTGTTGTCGATATTTGGATCGAATCTCGGGGACTATAAAATGGATTTTTGAAATGTGTCAAGGACTGATTTTTAAGGTTAAGTATGAGATGTCGAGTTATTTTCAAAGTTGAGTTTCGGTTTCATAAACGGAGAAAACTAAATGTGTTAAAAGACTATAAGTATTGTTGACGTAAAACTGTCCGGTTTTTGTAGTTCAAAGATGTGTCGGGCAGGGAACTTTAAATGTAAAATCTTTTGATGAGGTTTTAACAGGGCTTTCTATATATAGTAAGTGAATTTACTGATTAGTATCATAAAAAGTTGACGTGTTTAAGTGGGGTAAATGAGCTTGTACATTTGGTGTGTATCGGCAGATTTTTATCGAAGGAGTCAACTAATAGTAAACATATAGAATGGAATAAAAGGGGCACTTGTATTATTTTTATTTTGGATTGGTTTTAATTTTATAATTTTGAGTTTGATATTACTAAGTATGAATTTTACTCGAGTTATTATTGATGAACGCGCCTTATTTGATAGGTTGCGGTTTTTGTGTTGACCGGGCATCAACTATTGTCGAAGATCGTCATACTACTGCTATTACTTCAGGTGAGTCTATAGCCTCGCTTTCTACTCGTTTTAATGATTTTAAAACCCGCGAGGGGGATACATGCTATTTGAAGTAAAATGAACACATGTCATAAGTAATTGTTGGACCCGATGTTGCCTTGATGAAATGAATTGTATAAGTACCTAATTGCATAAGACCCTAAATTCATGAGCCGTTAACTATCTTCTGACTTGATGTTGCGAGTTGGGAATAGCCACTTATTCTAATAATAGTACTATTGGGCTGACAACCCTATCTGAGACCAGGGCTTTACGCTGAGCAACCCGTTGGGAAGGATAATTTTACGTGAATGAGAATTGGTATTCTTGCAATTAATACCCTAGTAGGGGCACTGGTAATTTATTTTTCTAGTCATGCTGGTATTTGGCGTGGGTGACTAAGTTAAGGGGTCGGTGTCATGAGCTTAATACAATTCAATAATTATATTATATATTATACCTGATTGATAGATTGTATGGCCACAATTCTATTAAACAATTGTTGATGATTTTTACGATGTGTTCAATTATGATTTTGTAAAACCTATAGACTTGCTCAACCTTTGTGTTGATGATTTTAAGCATGTATTTCAGGTACTTGAAGTTGTTGATTGCGGAGCTTGCTGGAGAAGGATTGCGGGATTGCTTTTGTAATAATTTGGTCTAAAACGGATTTCTTTCCCCATTGTCGTAAACTTATAGTAAATGGTCAAATATTTTGGTAAAAGGTTTATTGTTTGATTAAGATCCTAGGGGAACCTGTACGCTACTCTGATATATTTTAATTTGAATTTACTTGGGATTGAAGGTTTTAGACATTGATTTAAATTATTTCCATATTTATTCTTAAATATACTGTTTTTGGGTCATTTAAAGAGTTGTGAAATGAAGTTTGTGATTAACACCCAATTGTGTATTTTCCACTGCGCAATGTAAATTGGGGGTGTTAAAGATTGGTAACCAGAGCTTTTTAGTTATAGCGAATTAGGTCGATTTTTGAAAAATGTCCTAAACTATAACTTTGGTGTCGAAAGTATTTTATAAAAGCAACGCAACTTCTTTGCAAGGCTCCGGTAAGATTATTTATTTATGTTATGCTTTGTTATTATAGATGTATCCCTTATAATTGTTGTGAATTCTTGAGTATTTATTAAGTAAATACTGCAACGAGGTATTGGTATTAATGAAAGGACGTGGAGTGCTTTCACCATAATTTTATCATAATTTCATTTTTATGAATATTGTATAATTATTATTGCATTGCATTGCATCATTGCATCGCATACATATATATTTGGCATACGTAATTCATTTGCATTTGCATGATTATGCATTGCATATATATTTTTGAATAATGAGCTTATGTACTTTTGAATTTTCTGTGATTTCAGAAAATGTCTGACATACCATATTACGTCAAGAAAGGGGGATTTGTTGTAGGTCAATGGAATTTGCAGAATCAGTATGTAGGTGATCGTAAGATTTCAGGTGGATGGTTAGATTACGAGGATGATACGGTTGATAAGAAAAATGTTGTAGAATCTGATAGTGATAATTATTTGACTGAGAGTGAGGTCGGAAGAACTAAGGTTAGAGCAGAAGTGAGAAGTTATGGGACTGATTTTAAGAAGTATCAGAAAGAGATAGATAGGCTTCGCAGGTTAAGTGAATATGTAGATCATGTTGGGCCGTATCTTGAGCCACATTGGAAGTTTCAGGATAGTGAGGTGTATGCTAATACTCATTATATGATAAATCCGCCGTGTCAAGAAGGAATTTTGAAGTACGGATTTAGGGATCCACCGTGTTTAGATCCAAAAGGGAGGTGCTGTAAGTTAGGACCAGTTGAAGATGAAGCAGGAACGAGCCAAGTTGGAGAAAGTGATGGACCATATCCGATGGAGTGATGTAGTGATGGATCTTTGTTGTATTTCAGTTTATTTATTTTTGTATTGTATTTGGATTATCTAGATGTTGTGAGGTAGTATTGTGATGGATTATTATTATTGTTGTTGTTATTTAGGATGGTAAGGGTAAGTGACATTAGCAACACGGTTTTGTTGCGATTTTCTCGGATTTATGGATGATATCTACTATTACCCTTTAGTATTTTGATGTGTCTTTGTTATCTTCTTTTCTTTTGATATGATTGTGGAATTTAGGTAGTATTGTGTTGTTGGCGTATGCAGTATTCATGCTATATCTTGATGAAAAGATCCTATTCTTTCTATCTAGATGTGTATACTCATTAAGTCTCTTTCGTATGTGATCACAATTGAAAGAGTTGAGTGAGATATGTTTCTGTCATTAGCAGGGATTCCTGTGTATGTGACTGAGTATCTTGAAATATGTCTCCAAAGGTTGACAACCATTAGGTTAGATTATATGATTGTGGGAATAGTTGTTAGATTGTTTGAAGCTGATAGTGTTGAGAAGGGACGAGATGCTGATGAGATTTAAAATCCTGTTGTTTTAGTTGAAGATGCTGCTGAGATTGAAGATGCTGCTGAGACTGAAGATCTTGCTGTTCTAGTTGGAGATGCTGCTGTTATTCTGCAAGATTTTAAAAGGATGTCTGTATATTAGATTATTATGAATGAGGAAAGAAGCAATGAAGAGTGTTGTACGACTATTGATGGTAATTGGGAAGGTGCAACTATATGGATAAGTTCGAGTAACTGATGGATGTTTAATATATCGATAGTCATTTTGGAATGTTCAACTAAACGAAGAGAGATGGTAATTTAAAGATTGATCCTGATTTGAAATTAAGTCTGGCAGAAAAGGGGTAAAGGAATGGTATTGTTACGAATGACAACAAGGAATAGGAATTTATTTCCTCTGATAGAAAGTAAACTTGGAATTTAATAGTCTAAGATAAGAAGAGATGGTATTCAAGCAGTTGTTATAAATCGGGTAAACAGGAGGAAGTATGATGTGTAGATCACATATATTTTATACCACTTAAGTAATTATCTATTTGCTTGATGTAAGTACGGACTAGTTGGAGGTCGAGCTGCTAACGGAATGACAAGGAATGTGGTATAAAAATTGGTATTTCTGTGGTAATGGAATGTTTTCATTTCGGTAAAGGAGATTGAATAAAGGAATTATTCAGATAATGGAAAATCAACATGAAGGGAATGTTGCTGCTATTATAATTTATATTTTGGAAATGCTGATAAGATTTGAGATTTAGATGCAGTAAATTATGTGTTCTTATCTGGTAATTATTGAGTTAGAATTTTATTGAAATTCTGAAAGTGATATTGATGGTGTATCTAAATTCTGAAGGTGTTATTGAGGATATATTGAGATTTGAAGATGTTAGATTTTAGCAGAACTGAGGACGAGAAATCAACGAGAATTTGCGATTGGTTGAAATGAGAAATTCACCGATGGAAGAATATATAATATATATATATATATTAAGGAAATATTTTCCGAGTTTATGGATTTAAGAAGTATAGCGTAATTAATTGAACTAGAACTGTGAGAAAGTTAACCAGGATAAGGATGAATATCATAGGATATGATAAATAAAGGTGGAAAGAATTAAATTGGAATGTTGTTGAACATTGAGTACTGATTTCAGGGAGTAATCAGTGGAATTTCTATTTGACGATTTTATTGGTCAATGAGGAGAAGGTATGTAGTAGGAAACTACAATAAGTCGAATTTTCTGTGCGCTTTACTAGTAGTAGTCAGAAAAGAATGAGAAGATGGGTTAGTACTTGAGGACACTATGTGATTGTTCTGCGGAATCGTAGAGTTCACTGTCGTCATGGGAAAAAGGAAGCTTTGTGTTAGCTTGGTGATAGGAGTTATGTAATCTGATTGTATATTTTATTATATGGCATTGTCAGGAAGTGAGGATGGTTATATGTTTGATTGTAAGGATTGGCAGAGGAGACAATAAGGATAATCTGATTTGACTGGAAGGGTAAGTTATCAGAGAAGTAATAACGGAAGAAATTAAGGATAGAAGCTGGATGTTTTACGAATGAGATGATTGCTGTAAGGTTGAACAACTGAGCACCAGAGATCGGTGTCCATTATTGACTGTGAATGATTAGTGTGATGAATGTATGATTGAAGGAAAGAAAAGCATTCTCTAACAATTGGAAAATTGTTTAAAAAAAAAAGAATGGTCTGTAAAATTCTTTGGATAAGAATTTTAGTTGGAATAATATAGATGTTTTAGAATGTGCAATCTATGGCTGAAGTGACGTGAAAATCTGACTAGATTGAAAGGATTGAGGCTTTGTCGATACCGACGAAACCAACAGAAGCTTGTAAATTCCTTTGTGTAAGCTGAGTATTATCGGAGGTTTATCAGGAGGTTTTCACTGATTGTTGAGCCAAAGATAAAGCTGACAAAGAAGAACAAAATGTGTGAAATCCATTCATACATCTACGTTATAGCTCTAATGGAAAATATAATTAAGTTGTGGATGTGAGATCTGATTTTGTAGTTGAGGAAGTCGTTTATAAATGCTGAGGATAGATTGAAGTTCTGTGTCTGTATAATTAGTATTGGAGGAATCTGAAGGAATTATAAAGCTGTGATGATGATATTTGGATAATATCAAGTGGAAAGGAAAGTAATAGTAGTGTGTTGACTTGAATAAAGAAGTGTAACGGGGTTTATATGATCATGAGATTGGACATTGTGGTATTTGTTTTGGGATTGAAAAGTATTACTTGTATGGAATCAAGTATGAAGAAAATAAGAATAAGAAGGACTTGTGTATAAATGCCATTCGGGGATTTTAAAGAAAGGAGTTAAGGATTACTTAATGATGACGGGGAAATAATAATCGGTAAATTTTAGATGGGATGAGTTATAGTTGTGTATTACGAAGTATGTTTCAGATTTTGAAGGATAAGTGGGGAGACTGTCACTATCAACTAGTGAGTATTTAGTAAGAAGAAGAAGGAAAAAAAGGACTTATAAAGTTTCTGAGGTAATTGAGAATTGACTCTTGAGCTTTGAGATAATTGGAATAATGGTAACAACAAGTAGAATGGATGGAATGGAAAGAAAGTTAGAATCAAGGTAATAAACTAATGGAAAAAGGAATATCAAAGAAAGAAGATCAATAGTGTAGGAAATTTTTGAAATAGAATGGTAATAGAAATGAGAAAGTTGAGATGTATGTTTTTGTGGGACAAAAACAAAAACAAACGGCTATTGTGATTATTTAATTTTTCTTCTATTAGATCAGAGAGTGTGTTAAGAATGCAAGGACCAGAGGTGAATGAACTGTTCAGATTAAAAAGAGAATTTCACTATTCTTAGAGTGATGAGAGTGTCGCATGTAGTATTGAAGGGATTTTACAAATTGAAGTATTGATACAGAATGGTTGGAATAAAATATATTACGATATCAGGAAGTGATTTGACCATTATATATTTTAGATTTGAATATATGAGGCTAACGGAGTTATTTAAACAGTATATGATACGAGGAAGATGTAATAATGTACTATGGAAGGTACAGTAATTCAGTATAGTGATTGCTAGGTTGACTGAAAGTGGAAGATGAATATAGGAAGTATATAAGTGACTGGTCATAATTATTGATAATCTCATTGTATTTAGTTTGAGTGTAACCTCAGGACATAGAGGCAGAGTAATTTTTGAATACTGGAAATCGTTGTGATAAAGTATGAGTATTTGATAAGGTTTGAACATATTAATTGTAACCCAGAGATTGAGATTGACTCTTGGATATTAGAGATTACTACAGAACGTGAGAAGAATTGAGTAAGAAGGAATATTGCGTATTTTTGGAAAGCAAGGGACAGAGTGAAAGGATGAATTGAAAGATGGCAATAGAAACTTGGGATGATGATATCTTAATATTTTACTGTGAGGACTAATGGAAATTAGTGAAGATGGAATCTTTATGCGATAATAATCGTCATATCAGTAGTTAAGAGGTCTAAATTGAGAACATACATAGTTATGGTATGTATATGTTGTCAGAGAATCGTGGTATATGTATGTTGTCTGAGTTGTGGGGTACGTTGTCAGAGTATTGGGGCAGGAATGAAACTGAAAAAGTGATGCAGAAGTAGTATGAATGAAGAAGGAATATTAGCATAATAGAAGGTGAAACTGAAAGTTGAAGTGTAGTAATAATTGTGGATATGGCGATATCATAAGAATTGAGTTGGACTGGTGTAAAAGACGTGAGTATCTCTTGAGGATAAGAGGTCACGTTGACTCTAGAAGAGAGGAAGTGCGAGTGTGAGGCGGGTTGAGCGCCGGGACGTCGCTCTCTTTTAGGAGGGTAGGATGTAACAACCCAAAACCGTGGTCATTATTTAATTATATTTTTACGTATATTTTTGAAATTTTTGACGAGATTGATTTTCATGACGATTGGTAATTTGATTTGGATGATGATTGAAATTTTATTTTTACGTTTTGACGAGTTGCGAGGATTATTAGTGATGACGATATCGACGGATGCCCGAGAAATTTTACATTTTATTTTAAACATGTCGATGTTTAATATTTTGACGTTTTTATTTTAATATCGTATTAAGTCGTGCCGGGACTATATAATATATCATTTTGAGTGCGTTTTAAGTTTTGTGGAGCATTTTTATGAAACCCGAGACCCGTAAATATTTTCAAAAGTGACTAATAGTCATTTCCCGCTTTTTAACAAAGTATTTACACTTTGGTCCAAAAGAATCACAATTTGCAAAAACTACCCTAAACTTCCACCATATAAATTGAAAAATTAAATAAACAAAACACACACAAACACATTTCACCAAAATTTTTGTCTCTCCTCCCTCTTTTTCTCTCTTGACCGTCACCCACAACCACCCTAGCACCCTTGATTTTTCAAATTTGAGCTTGAATCCATCTAAACTAATCAAAGACCCATCTTAGTTACTTCATTCCCTACATATTGGTATAAAAATCTTACACATGCATGAACATTTTTATAAAACCTATTTTTGGATGAAATTCTTGATGTTTGATCTTAAATTCTTGTTATATGTAGGTGTTTATGTTCATATGTATATGTTTTATTGATTGCATGTTGATATTTTTGAATTTGATTTTTATGATTTGATCATCTAGGATGATTTAAGGTGTTATGGTATGAACTAGTGATGTAGGAATGCTTATAGTGGTAAAAATGAGGTTAAAATGTAGTGAAAATTGATTTTGGGTGATATTTAAAAATGTATTTTTAGGCAGATTATTAAATTTATTTTTCTGAAAATATGAGTTTGAGTTTGAGATGAACTAGTTAGATATTGTTTTTACCTTCGTTTTGGTATAAGGTAGGACTTGTAGCTCCAAACGAGCGAAAAGTTACGTTAGTTTGATTATTTCGTGTACCGGTAGACGAGTACCGACACAATATATAATTGTTGTCGATATTTGGATCGAATCTCGGGGACTATAAAATGGATTTTTGAAATGTGTCAAGGACTGATTTTTAAGGTTAAGTATGAGATGTCGAGTTATTTTCAAAGTTGAGTGTCGGTTTCATAAACGGAGAAAAATAAATGTGTTAAAAGACAATAAGTATTGTTGACGTAAAACTGTCCGGTTTTTGTAGTTCAAAGATGTGTCGGGCAGGGAACTTTAAATGTAAAATATTTTGATGAGTTTTTAACAGGGCTTTCTATATATAGTAAGTGAATTTACTGATTAGTATCATAAAAATTTGACATGTTTAAGTGGGGTAAATGAGCTTGTACATTTGGTGTGTACCGGCAGATTTTTATCGAAGGAGTCAACTAATAGTAAACATATAGAATGGAATAAAAGGGGCACTTGTATTATTTTTATTTTGGATTGGTTATAATTTTATAATTTTGAGTTTGATATTACTAAGTATGAATTTTACTCGAGTTATTATTGATGAACGCGCCTTATTTGATAGGTTGCGGTTTTTGTGTTGACCGGGCATCAACTATCGTCGAAGATCGTCATACTACTGCTATTACTTCAGGTGAGTCTATAGCCTCGCTTTCTACTCGTTTTAATGATTTTAAAACCCGCGAGGGGGATACATGCTATTTGAAGTAAAATGAACACATGTCATAAGTAATTGTTGGACCCGATGTTGCCTTGATGAAATGAATTGTATAAGTACCTAATTGCATAAGACCCTAAATTCATGAGCCGTTAACTATCTTCTGACTTGATGTTGCCAGCTAGGAATAGCCACTTATTCTAATAATAGTACTATTGGGCTGACAACCCTATCTGAGACCAGGGCTTTACGCTGAGCAACCCGCTGGGAAGGATAATTTTACGTGAATGAGAATTGGTATTCTTGCAATTAATAACCTAGTATGGGCACTGGTAATTTATTTTTCTAGTCATGCTGACATTTGGCGTGGGTGACTAAGTTAAGGGGTCGGTGTCATGAGCTTAATACAATTAAATAATTATATTATTTATTATACCTGATTGATAGATTGTATGGCCATAATTCTATTAAACAATTGTTGATGATTTTTACGATGTGTTCAATTATGATTTTGTAAAACCTATAGACTTGCTCAACCTTTGTGTTGATGATTTTAAGCATGTATTTCAGGTACTTGAAGTTGTTGATTGCGGAGCTTGCTGGAGAAGGATTGCGGGATTGCTTTTGTAATAATTTGGTCTAAAACGGATTTCTTTCCCCATTGTCGTAAACTTATAGTAAATGGTCAAATATTTTGGTAAAAGGTTTATTGTTTGATTAAGATCCTAGGGGAACCTGTACGCTACTCTGATATATTTTAAACTGAATTTACTTGGGATTGAAGGTTTTAGACATTGATTTAAATTATTTCCATATTTATTCTTAAATATACTGTTTTTGGGTCATTTAAAGAGTTGTGAAATGAAGTTTGTGATTAACACCCAATTGTGTATTTTCCGCTGCGCAATGTAAATTGGGGGTGTTAAAGCTACCCTCAAATGTCCGATCAACCTTAGACCAGCGACCAAAACCCTCGTGGGGCATCGGGTTATTCATTTCATACATACTATGACTTGAGGATGGCTTAGCAGGCTGCCCGAACGAAGCGTTTGGAGTCACTTTATAAGACGGCGTATATGGCGACGGAATTCGAATATCGTCAAAGAAGTGGCTACCAACTGTGGTAAAATTACCAAAACCATCTTGTTGTTGGTCCTAACATAGAACATATTCTAAATCATTTTTAATTAACAAAAAAGTAAAATTAACAAGACAATTATATTAAAAAATAAAAATTACCTCAATGTTAACAAAACCACTATATTGACTACCAGTAAACACATTACCGAACCCACCTACATCAGATTCATTCACGACATTTTTTTTTGTGAGACTTGGCCACAACCCTGTAATGCCTGCATTAAAATAGTTTGAATAATTATACGTCAAGTTTTCGATGATAGACATTTACATAAATTATGTTAACCATTTACCATAATTTTTGCATTCAATTCTTGGATAGTTCGATCTTTTTCCATCAAAACTGAGTAAACGTCTGCTGGTACATCATCACGATTATAACAGTTATCAAACTCGGGTATTTGGGGCGGTTGATGTATCTCATTATTGAAATATCTAAGGCTATCAATCCACCAGTCTGTCGACATCTCAAATTAGTCGGGAAACAACCTTTCATTTGGTATAACACCCTTGCAAAATATTATAAGATTAATTAAAAACATATACAAATTAGGAAATACATTATTGCCAAATAGGAATGTCTAAGCGTCGTAGAACTCACCTCAATTAAAGTAGGAATTTGTCTACGAAAAAACTTTTTTTCTCGCAACCACCGGACTGATCGGGGATAACCATCAAGTCGTGTGAAATATTCCGCCGCTTTAACGCTATAAGTCTCCAACATCAAAGCCTAAAAATAAATTATTTTCAATTAATACACGTACTATATTTTAGTTACACAAAACACAACATATTACAAACCTTGAAAGCCCATGTAAAACCCATTAATTGATACTTGGGTGGTTCTTCGTCTGGGTCTCTGTCATCATTCGCGTGGTGGTGTTCGGCACGTACGTATACGACATTCCTTAACTGCTTATACAATGTGGACCAAACATACGAACCCCACGGATACAAGTTCCATGCATCTAAATTTTCAACTAACCTAAAGCAACATTCCGGAACAATGTAACTATTCTCATGCCCAAGTAGCACCAACTCCAAAACAGCTATCAATGCAAGCCGTACAACATCATAGTCATTTAGGTTTTCAAAGGCATCGCTTTTAACAAATCTATATAAATCGCTAACGACAATATGACGAGTATCATAAGCTGATGAAAAAACACGTCTCCTAAACGGCATTGGCCCCTTTAAATACCTACCATGAAACTGTACACCAAATTTTAAACTGGTCATTAAACAAAATTCTTCCCTGCCAAATTTTATAATATGACCACCAACATCATAACATAACGGAACATTTTCTATCTCTTCTTCTACAAAATCCGTTTGACAACAAGCAAGGAACTGTATTAAAACACCAGTCTCTACGCATTTTGGCAAATTCCACAACCAACCAAAACATGATTGCCTAAACAAAAGTTCTTTTGGTGTGTTTCTAAATCTTTCTCTGAAAAACGGTAACAATGATAACTTGCTTCTACAAGTCAACGTAACACTATAATCCTAAAAATTAAAAATAACAACATATCAATAATGTATAACAAATAAACATAAAAATTATTAATAAAAAAAATTAATTAAATAACATACCGCCATAAAGTAGAATTATAAAAAAAACACCAACTTGACTCTAGCTGCTCAAAAGAATGCTAAATTTATATATACTCGGGAATATATATAAGAGATGATGATTTACGCATAAACTAACTGCTAAAAAATTGCCCATTTTTTATAAAACTCGGGACTGTATTTTTGAGATATTGAGATATGTTGCTTATTTTAGTTACCAACCGGATCCCTTTTGTACCAAAAAAGATACTCGGGAAACATATACAACGATATTCGAAATGTCAGAAAAATGCGTGAAACCGAGGCATGCAACACTATTTGGGTCAGAGTGGGGCCCTTGGTGTCATAAAGCATGTGACATACTCGTTGGAAAGGAATCCCGAGTATGGTTTTTTTTAAGCAGCGAATGAAAAATCAACACGTGGCAAAGTCAAATCTCGTTGTAAATCCTTCCCGAGCATCATGGACATTTTGGTATTTCGAGATAAAAGTGGCCTCTGCAGAACAAGGACCACAAAATGTGGCGCTGCCTATAATTTTCGCTTAAAGTTTTCATAAGAATATCTTGATTTTTTCAAACTAAAGTTCATACTTTAATTTTATCCACGGTCATTATGTGCTGTTACATGTCCAACACGATATCTATAAAAAAATTTGACAACAACCACCTCAACATAGATACACGTTAAAACAAAGTTAAATTTTACATCCAACTAAAACATTTACAAAATATTAGTCAGTTTTTATACATACCAGGAATCTTTTGTAGAAATCAATTTATTGTTAAGAGTTGTATTTATCAATGTTTTAAAAGACGGTTTTTTAATTGACCCGGTTAAACAACCGCGTCACGGTTCAACTAGGTTTTTGAGTCAAAACCGATGTCTGGTCATCCAATCAGGTCACGATTCAACCGGTCAATTGAGTGAATCAACCCAAGTTTTAAAACATTAGTATTTATATCACAACTATGAAACATAAAACACTTACATATATTTTTATATGTCTATATAGTACACAAAACATAAAAGAAAAATCATATGTACTCGTTTCGTCTTATATAATTTTTAATTATCCTATATTAATACAAATTTATAACTAAAGTTATGGATGAATTTATTAAAAATTAGGTGTTATTTAAAGCCCGATCACCGATGATTTAAATGTAAATCAATTATTTTCTTTGTTAAAACTCCACGTTTATTATTATGCATGGGATATTTTGATTCCTTTAACGTGTGAAACATATTTATGCGTGAAATACCACTGTTCTTAGATCTTACATATGTGAACTTCTAATTTATCATATATCTAATTAACTCATCATATTTATTTAGGGCCCATTTGGTTTGGGTCCGTAGGCACTATTAGATGTGGAGTGTGATGAAAATTTTTTTTGGTGTAAATGCTGGGTTTTAAAATTGGTTATGAGCCCCTCATTTTAATACTGTTTGAAATCTGCTAAGAGATATAAGTCATAACCTGAAGGACTGGAAGTGTCAAATGGCTAAAGTCTAAGGGGCTTGTTTACAATTGAATTGCTGACTATATTACTTAGAGGACTAGAAGTGAAGACATTAAGAGTTGGAGGGCTTATGTGGAAATGTGTAGTATTGATAGGTGTGAAAACACCCATCCTTTTTACCACTTAATTACAATAATAACCGAGCCAAAACGTGTATTTTATGTCATTTATGTCGGAATTATGCGTGGTTTGTGTTTTTGTTGTGATTTAGGACGAAAAGGTGAAAAGTGGAGAAAACACGGTATTCACGGGCTTTTATCGAAGAAAAAGACGAAAGATGAAGTCGAAAGATCAAGAGTGGAAAAAGAACGGAAGTACAAGACCAATTCTGAAGATTTATCGAAGAAAAAGTCAAAGGACGGAAGTTTACTAAAAAGCCGAAGAACTCGAGTCTTATTTATAAAGAAAAATCAAGATGAGTTAAATAAATCCCAAGACAAAGTCCAATATTAACAAAAGATAAAGAAGAAAAGGACTTAAGTGTGCAAATAAGGAAAAGAGGAAAGAGGGAGGAAGCTTCCTAAGCTCCTCCCTAATCACCCCTATATATAGATTAGGCTTAGTTCATTTTCAAGTTGTTGGGTGGTTTGACAAACCACCACTTCCACCATTTTTTTTCTTGTTAATTACTTTCTTGCTTTTTAATTTCATGTTATGCACTTTTAATTCAAGTAAGTCTTTTAATTTTTGAATCTTTTCTTTTAATCAAGTTCTTATTTTTAATCATCTTCTTCTACCTTTCTTATCTTGCTTATCTTTGATTCATGTTCATCTTTGATCTTATTTTCATCTTAATGCTTATTTGATTTAAAGGTTTCTTAAAAAGTTCATCTTTTTAAAAGTTTGATTTGAAAGTTTGCTTATTTTTAGTTTGATAAGTTGTTATTCATGCTTATTAAGTCAATTTCGATTTAGATTCGTGCAAGTTTTAGTTTGAGCTTATTAACCATAGCTTATTGCTTTTGCTTAATTTTCGGATCAAAAAGTTAGATCGGAAAGGGTAAACCCCTTTCCAATCACATATTCCAATCACCTTGATTGGAAAAGGGTTTTACATTCCAATCAGCATTCCAATCAACATTCCAATCAGCATTCCAATCAACATTCCAATCAGCATTCCAATCAACATTCCAATCAACATTCCAATCAGCATTCCAATCAACATTCCAATCAGCATTCCAATCAACATTCCAATCAGCATTCCAATCAACATTCTAATCAGCATTCCAATCAACATTCCAATCAGCATTCCAATCAACATTCCAATCAGCATTCCAATCAACATTCCAATCAACATTCCAATCAGCATTCCAATCAACATTCCAATCAGCATTCCAATCAACATTCCAATCAGCATTCCAATCAACATTCCAATCAACATTCCAATCAACATTCCAATCAGCATTCCAATCAAAATTCCAATCAGCATTCCAATCAACATTCCAATCAGCATTCCAATCAACATTCCAATCAGCATTCCAATCAACATTCCAATCAACATTCCAATCAACATTCCTATCAGCTTCATTATTTGCACTTTCCGATTAGAGTTGATTTTAGTTTTAATTTTACGTCATTTAATTTCACGTCATTTACTTTTAATGTTTTAAATATTGCACCGTTTACGTTTCAACTAGTTTTAGTTTTAATTTCCCGTCCTTTATTATTAAGTCTTGCACATTTATTTTACCAAATCCAAAAATATTTGTTTCACCAAGAACAACTAATCTCACACAATTAATCGGAAATCAATTCGATTAGACACCGAGAAAACGAACTTTTTCAACTAGTAAAATCTTTACATAAAATGGCGCCGCTGCCGGCTCTTTTCGTGAAGATTAACGGTTTTTTGTGAGAGACGCGTTGGCTTTTGGGATCCGTTCACTTGTGAACGTTATTTTTTCGAGTCAAAAATTTTCAAAAAAAAAAAAAAACCAAAAACATTTGAAAAATCTTAAAAAGCATTTCTTTTTCAAAGTTTTGCACCAAAAATATTCTTCTTGCTTATCTATCTTTCTTTATGGATTTTTATGTCCATTGTGTCGGGTGTGGGAGACGATTGTACGGGAACGACTCTTGTCAATGGTGTACATGTGAGCGGTGCGGAAACGATATCGACAACACACAATTCGGATTTTGTCCCTTGTGCAACTCGACTAATTCATTCTTTTTGAACCCACATCCTGTTCCCCCGTGCATCTATTGTGGAATCGATTCTCATTGGCATGTTTCGTGCCCGGTTCGATACCCGTATGGTCACGGGCAAGAACCGGGGTACAATTATGACAATGAAAATAGTTATCCACATGACGCACCCAGTCTTTTTCCTCACCCGTTTTGCAACAACTGTGGGGGTCCTCACGAAAGTTTTCACTGTCCTACGGGGGATCACAATTACTATAATTATACCCCTTCCAGTTTTGACCAACCCCTGCAATACCCAATTGATCATCAGCCTCGTCACGGGATGAGTTACCAAGAACCAATTGACGATCTTGCTACAGCCCTTCAAGAACAAAGAAACGATCTTGCTGCAGCTTTTCAAGAACAAAGCAAAGAGCTTTTACACACGCTGCAAACTTATATGGAGTCATTTTTACAGCAGCGAGATCAGACGAGTACTCATATCCCTGAGCTTATTATTGGCCCTTTAGGTAATGAGGAGAGCGATGACGATATTGAGGTTATTTTCGACGAGGAGGAATTTCTAAAGCATAGTAAGACTTCTTCCCTTCCTCCTTCGTCTATTGCTATCACACCCGAGGAGCCCGTTGGCTCTCTCATCATGGAGGATGAGCATATTGACGTTATCTCGGCAACTGAATCGGACAAATTCCTAAAGTCTCGTGTCGAGGAACTTGTCGTCACCCCAAGTGAGCCTGCAGGTATTCCGGAAAATCTGTGTGATGTGCCGACTTTTGCGGAGCATAAGGACGAGGTCGATTTGATAGTCATTGATCACATAATCACAAATCCACAAGCGCTAATTGATTTTCCCAACAAGAGTTCAACATGTGGTGCGTATGATGATTTCGTCTTCGAGCCCGAGATTGCGGAAATTATCGACCGAAAGCTAGCTCTTTTGCCTCCGCTTCCACCTACAAGCGAGGTCGACTTTTCCAACATCGATGCCGAACTTGATGAGTTGGAACGTCTTATTTTTCATAATAATGACGAACTAACTCACATGCCCAAACATCCTATTCTCGAGGAGTTACCTAATCAACACTCCTCTTATGAGAATTACGTTTACCACATTCGTGAGGATTTAACTTATCAACAATCCCCACAAATGAATGATGGTTTCGTACTTGATCGTGGTCTTCTCAAACGAGTTTCTACACTCCTTCTCTACGATCATGAGGATAAATGCTTTGACCCGGGAGGTGACATGGACCATTCTATGATTGATACTTTTACGGCTTTGCCAATTGGTCTGCCTCCATTGTCTTTGGAGGATGACAATGTGATTCCCTTACCCACCCCACCTCTCGTCAATCTGGACTTCACTTGCTTTTCTGGTATTGAGAGGACCTTTTTACCATTCAAGACTTATCCTCCTGCCTCTCCTTTATTGATGTCCTCCGGGAACGAGGACAAGGTCTTTGATCCCGGTATTACATACGAGGCTTCCCCATGGACCATTTAATTCAGGGACGAGTCAGGCTCGTGACTCGGTTAATATAAACAAGCGCTTTTTGGGAGGCAACCCAATTATCTATCTATCTTTCCTGTTTTCACCATAAGTGTAGGGGGAGCCCCGTTGGTGTTTCTTGTTCTCTTTCTTATCATGTGCAGGGATTAGAGCTTCAAAGACACACTCTTGATGACTTTTGACGAACCGTGATTCCGTGTTCCCTTCTTCCCGGTTCTATCCTAAACTCTTTTCGATTCACTATTTTATATTTCTCAATATTAAAATAGGAATCTCTTTAGTTGTCTCTTCCTTAGCAAGATTTAAACAAAGTGCACAATGTCCTAAGTGTAGGGGAGTTTACTCCCACATGCTTAAACATTGAGGACAATGTTTATATTAAGTGTAGGGGGACTTCTATCGAAGTTAAGTGGCCTTTTCCTTGTATTTGTCCTCATTTTAACTGGAAAATCGATTTTTCGACATTTTTCAAAATTTTTAATCTATTTTGGCCTAGTTGTAGTTCCCTTTATTTTTGCTATTTTTCTCTTATTTTATAAAATGGTTTTAACAAGTTTAGTTATCTTAGATATATTAGGCCCGTTGTGAATTTTTTGACTCAACCCGAGTTTACTTAATCCAAGTTCACTCTAGCTAGTATCCTTACCGTGTAGATCTTAATTGGTTTATTGGGCTAAGCATCCACGAGTCTCATTCCTTGAGATTTTAAATTGAGGAGAACGAGAAATGATAGAGTTGGTTACAAGTTTGGTATTCTTTCATTAACTTATGTGAGTTAACTATGATCTTTTTCTCCCCTCGCTTGTAAATAAATAAATGCAATAAGTAAGGTCGTACGATTTGAAAAGTTACTTAGCTTCTAGCCCAAAATCGTTTAAAAGTTGCTCGGTAATGATAAGAGTTCATAGCCAAGGCATAACTTATGAAGCGGGGCGCGAAGATTGGCGAGTCCGAAAAGGCCCTAACAAGGCATGAGGATTCCATTTTATTGCTGAAGATCCAAAGTGATGTGAAAAGCATTATTCCCAAAATCAATATGAAGGATCAAGACTCACGACGAAAAGCAATCAACTCTCATAAAGATCATGGAGAAGTCTATCCGAAAAGAGCCTAACAAGGTATGAGGATAAATAGATTCAAGTCCGAAAAGGAGGCGGATCGTTGTATCTCAAAATCCCAATTAGAGATTGAAGAAATAATCATGAAGTCGTGGTCAACAAAGCTG